>VXBO01011952.1:770490-799648 GCA_013400135.1 Rhinoptilus africanus | reverse complement strand
GGGGGACAAGGTGGCTGGGGGACAAGGTGGCTGCCAAGGCAGCACTGAGGCGTCCCCGCTGCAGTAAGTGCACTGACCCTGCCAAAAGGAGCAGAGGCAGGGCTGCAATTAGAGTGAGGCTGCAATTAGACACCTACCTCATAACCAAGCAGCTGGTCTGCTGGGGTGTGTGGGGCAGGGGACCTGCTGGCCGGGCAGCACCGTTTTCTGCCCCGGCTGGAGTCCTCACTGGCACTTTGGCAGCAATGGGTTGGGGCTGGAGAACCAGGGTAGCCAAGGCAGAGCCACCGCAGCCAATGCTGCCAAGGTCACCCCGGCTTGGCAACAGGAGCCCAAAGACAAACGGAAAAATCCAAGTTAGACATGACGATTGTGCACAGCTCAGCCTCAGGCAAGGAATAACCTCTATTTNTGTATATATGTATAAAGTATGTATTACAAGAATAATTAAACAGCACTTATGATTATACTTACATATTATATGTTGAGTGATTGTATATGACTGTAATAGTAGCCATTTGGTTTATGTATTTCTACATACGCGTGTGTGTACAACACCTTATTTATTATACAAACACACACATACCCCTTCCTGCGATGCTGTGCGTTGCCACAGTCCAACGTGGCTCGTGGCGAGCCGGCCCCTTCCTCCGAGTGCTGCTAACAGCTCTGCTTGCTCCAGCTGCTGGCCACTGGCCCCATCCCTGGTGGCCCGTGTGAGTTTCTCCTCAGAGTGGAACAAAACAGAGCTTCAGCGATAGGGATGTTTCCTTCCAGAGCTTGCTGTGCACCACAGATTGGGTTTTTTACCAGCTGGAGGATTAAATAGACTTCCATTGAAGGGGAAAAAAAAAATTAAATGTTTTCAAGTATGCCTTGGAAGCAGTGTCGCGCTTGAAGGAGGCTTTTCAGACTTGCTTGTGTTTGCTGGCTGGCACTTCACTTGTCCCTGGTAAGGATGTTGCATCTCACACAAAGTAGAGTTTCTGGAAAATTACTGTATTAGGATGGAGGCAGTGAGTGGAAGCTGGGAGAGGAGGAAAAGACACGCTTTGACTATCCCTGAAAACAAACCCCTGCTCCCATCTCTATGGCTGGTGACAGCTCCTTCTTTGCTTGTGAAGAGAAACTCTTCTGCTACCAAGAAAGAGGGAGCCCCTGACCGACCTTCCTCCTCCATGTGGCTGGGATGTCCCCGAGGTCCCAGCTCCCAGCCCAGCACCCCAACACACTGGCCTGGCGGTGGGGCAGGGCAGGCACCCACCCCCTCCCAAACTCCCATGCCCTTCCACGCCCCCATCCCACAGCACTGACACAACCTGAGATTCGGTTTATTTGGGGACAACTAGTGGCTGATCTCCGGACTGAATCTAAACCTCGCTGCTAATGCATCATGAAGGAAAAACAAGGGAGATTCAAAAAAAAAAAAAAAAAATTTTACATTTTTTTCAGTGCCTCCTACTAGAACCTGTATCAGTTGGCTGATGGCTGCACAGGGCTTAGAGGATCCAGCCCAAAGCAGTTTTTTGGGTTGTTTTTAAATTTCTGCTTTATTCAAAAGCAGCCGGTCTCATTCTCCTGGTGACACTCTGCATTTGCCTTATTTTCCCCTAGAGATTAAACCAAGACAAGCCTTCGACTGGGATCTCGTAGCATTTGATGGGTTTCTCAGCCCACGTCCAGTGCTGAGCCCTAACGGGCAGGTCAGCAGCCAAGGACTGAAGAGCAGCAAGAAAGGAACTCTCTCCTCCCATCTCCTCCTTTTTAAGGAAGTTGCTTATTTGGGAGCTGTGAGGAATAAATACCAGCTCAGACAGAGGTGCTGGTGACTGTGGTGGGGTGGCTACAACCCAGTGAAAAGCTGGGCACAGTAATGACACACATACAGAGCGGCAGAGAAGCCAGAGACTTTCCTGCTGGGTCACATTTAAGACAGAAATCACTATGAAATGTCCACACCCCGCCTAGGGTTCTGCTACCCGCACAGTCCAGCTCTGAAGCCATGTGAATTTTATGAAAGAAAAGGGAGGAAAGCAACCCCCTCCCCATATCTCCCCAACAAAATCCCTCCAACACACCACCACGGGGAGCATAAAAGCAGGCAGGGCCTGCTGTGATGTACCGAAAGCTCTTAAAAGCTGAGGATCCTTCAGGCATTTAAGCATCAAATCTCTGCTTTTAAGGGGAGGGAAGGGGCAGAATGCCTGTAGGATTCAGTGGCTTCTCGCCCAGTGCCACCCAGGCAGTGGTGCCAGGGGAGGGAGCGGTGCTGCCCCTCGCTGGAAGGGCTGGAGGCGCTTTCTTGGAGGAGCAGGGTCAGATGGAGGTATGTTGATCCAAGCCACGCTCCAGCGTTACATATAACCTTTGTTAGCAAAGGCCCTTTCTCATTTGCACAGGGGAAGAAAGAAAAGGAGGAAAGAGAAAGAGCAAACAGGCTGAACAGGCAAATAACTAGCCTTTCGCTGCCCTTAAAAAAAGAAAAGGAAAAAAAAAATCCCCCTTTATTGAAACCATTTCCTTTGGTTATATCATTTCTCTTGAGGCTGGAAGCAATTTTCAGCATTAAGTGCGTTCCCTGCACTAAGTGCATGGGCATGAGGCTGACGCTTGGCTGCTCACCGAGGGGTACCCCACGGAACAGCACGTCTCCCTGCACCCTTTTAATCTCACCTCATCAGCTCATGGCCCCAGCGCCTCCTGCAAGGGGGGAACCCCAAAGCCCAGCACAGGCAAGGTGCAGCACAGGTCACCCCAGCCCAGATGGGTCCCACAAGTAGGACACAGATGGCATCCATTACATGTTCCCATCCGTGTCCTCTGTCAACAGCGACAACCAGAATGAGCCGAGCTCTGCCCAGAAATCCCCCGACGAAGGGACACACCAGTGCAAGGGCTTTGCTGCAACTCTGTGGCAGAGGAGCATGTTGGGCACTGGGAATTAATGCCGGAGGAGAGCAACTGGGGTCCCTTGCAGTCAACACCAGACATTGGCTCCAGCCTGGGCTTTTGGGGGATTGGAGGGAGCAAAGGCAAAGCTATGCTGTTAAAAGAGAGAGTTTCGCATGTCTGGGACCCTGCAGAGAACTGGGGTGCCCTCAGCAGTTTGGCCTTAGGACCAGCCTTACCTGATTCATGCCAGCAGCAAAAGCATCGAGGCCAGGAGAGGACCTCTCCAAGGCAGTGGGGACTTGCAGTCAGGTGGGGAGAAGAGAAGCTGGTGCTGAGGCAAGACAAGTTATTTGCCAGAAACCAGCGCCAAATCAGAGCTAATAAAATAAAACGCTAATCTCAAGTTAGTAAAATACGTATGTATGTATGTTCTAATGCAGCCCCCTCAAACTGGGACCGGCAATCAGACACTTGCTTTGCTTTCCCCGCAAGCCCCTTCAGCTGCTGCTGCCGCCGTTGTCACTGGTGCGTGCTCGGGGCGCAGCCGAGCAGAGCCGACAGCACGGGCTGCGGTGAGAGATAAAGCAGCGAGGCCCGAGACAGGGGGAGCATGTGCCGCCAATGCTGACATCTCCCCCACCATAACGCTGGTGTGCGCGTACTCTCCAGCTCAGCCAGCGTGGGGTAATTTATCCTTCATAACAAAGAAAGGAAGAGGAGGCTTGGAGAGGGGGGAGGCGACAGCTTATTTCTTTTCAGGGAGTACTTTTCCCCACCCAGCCCAGAGCTGAACAGCTTTTGCTGTTGGGGACCTTCAGCCACACGTTGATCCTGTGCGGGGTCCGCAGCTTTGCAGCAGCTCTGGGAGACGGGAGCAGCACCGGTAGCGAAGAAACACCCAAGGCTAGTAGGCACCCCACCACAGCTCAAATTTAAGTTTTAAGAGCTTGAAAAGGCATCCGTCTGCCAGCAGGCTGGGGGACTTGACCTCCCCCTTTCACTGCTCCAGCACATACAAGCAGATAATTCCTAAAGTTGAGGCCTAGCGGCATTTTTCAAAGGTTTGATCCACGTGCTCTCACCTCCTGACTCTCGGGCACCTTATTCTGGAGGACCCTACTTCAATTTCAGGGAGAACTGGCTGCTTTCAGCCCCACAAGCCTCCCTGATGTGTTCCTGCTAGCACAAGATAGCCACCCTGGAGTCCTCACTCCAGGTGTCATTTGCCAAATCCTTGTGTCAAATCCTCACCCAGCCCAACACCATCCTTATGCCCACAGGCGGATTCTAGACTCGGCACACTGCAATTGTTAATGAGTGGATGGTGACTGTGGGAGACGGGATGGGCTTTAATTGTAACCTGAAACACGTGGGTTGCAAAAGGCTGCTCTTGGTTAGGAAACGTTGGTTTTCCTGAAGCCCTATTAAACTTGTGTTGTCCAATCCTGAATGGATGAGAAAGAAGCGAGCAAGAAGTTCTACCCGACAAGTTTGTACTAGAAACAGGCAAAGCCACGGCAACAAACAACAACCCCCAAATCCACAGCACTACCTTTTTTTAACCACTTTATTTGTGTGTGTGTTTCTATAAACATTTTAACTACTGGACATTTCATAAACCGTAAAAACAAACCTTCCTACCCCCAAAATGCAATCAATCCATCTTGTTGGTCAGACAACAGTGACACTGCCAGGGCAGGTAGGTGGTATCCCTAGATAACCTCCTGCTGGGTGCGAGCCAGCAAGGACCTCACTGCGTCAGATCCTGAGCATCTGAGCGATGGAGAGGAGACAAGTTTAAAGACCTGGTTGCTCTCCTCCTCCAGGGATGCAACAGGAGAGAAAAGAGGGGCAAATAAAGAATTTCCCTTGATGGGAAGTCATAGTCCGACAGAGAGGTTGTGACATCCACTTACAGGATCGGATGCAATGACCTTGGCAGGCTTTGGAGCGGCCTCATGGGCTGTGCTGTGTACTAGGGCCAGAAACCGACCAAAATGCTCATTCATTACAAATGGCCCAAATGCTCCTTTACGCCTTGTTTGCCGGGTGGAGGCATGAGCAGCAGGTGCTGCTTGAAACCAGCTTGCTCACTTGTGAGGGCACAAGTCTGCGGGTGCTGATTCCTCGGGACGGGTGAGCCCACCTGTAAGGCACGATGGGGAGGACAGACGGGGCGTCGGGGGTAGCACGGAAGGTCCAATCCAGCCGGGTAACCCAGCGCTCATCGCCAAGTACCCCGTTGTTCCAGAGGAAAGCACCGTGTCGCATGAGTGATGCGGCGCAGCTCGTGGTCTCTCAGTTCCCTAAGTTCATGTCTGTGCCGTGGACAAGCCAAACCAGGCGGAAACAGATGGCCAGGAATCCAGTGCCCAGGAGATCCCCCAGGGCAGTGAGGTAGGGGATGGAGAAATTATCCGGATCCAGCGCCTTCCTCCACATCAGGCGCACAATTAGGTCAGCCACATAGAGCAGGATTCCCACCTGGGGAGAGGCAAGACAGACCTCGCTGTGAGGCAGCCAAAAAGTACTGCACAGCCTCCCTCAGTGCCAGAGCTAACGGAGATCACGGAGAGCTAATGCCTTCCCCAGAGAATTGCCACTTCTCTTCGGGATGGCGCTGTGCTGGGAGGGTGGTACTTGGCTCGTGCCCTTGGGCACTGCATTGCTTGGCATCGCCCTGGTGCCACAGCCCCATGCTGCCAGCCGCAAGCGTGGGGACCACGCGTGAGCCGCTCACCAGCATCGCATGAGCCACTCACCAGCATCGCGTGACCCAAAAAGGGAGCCTGGCCACACCAAAAGCATTTCCTAAAGGTACAGTTCCCACTTCCCACGCCATGAATGGGAGTGCTCCCATTCACTCCACCAGAAGCAGCGCTGCTGCAAATACGCAGGCAGCCCCAAAGGATACATTCGTAGCCAGATTTTTTTCTCTTCATCCTTCTTTTTTCCATTAAAAATTCAGATTGCATTCTACTTTGTTTTTCCTAAAAGTCTCAGTGGACAACTGGAGTTTGAGGCAGTTTTTACATCAAAGTTATCCCAAGCAGCACTGACATGTTAAAAAAAAGAAAATAATTTCTTTTTTTCATCTCAACAGTTTTAAAATCTTTGTTGTGATTGCCTTTAATTCCTGTTTCATTCCCGATTCTGATAAACAGATGGAGGAAAAAACCACTTCGGTTAAAGATTAAAGACTGTCTAGTTAATTGAATTAAGAAGGGAGAGAGAGTTTGCACCCCACATCTGTGGTCCCTCCACGGGAGCCCGCAGCACAACAGGAACCAAAGCCAGAGGCGGCATTTCTAAAGGTGAAAACTGCAATCTGGGTGGGGGGAGAGGGGTGGGGGAAGCAAAGTAAATAACAGGATCACAGAAACTAAAGCTGGATGGAAACTCAAGAGTTTTATATAGACCATTCCTCTGCCTCAAAGTAGGATCAAATATGCCCACATTTTTCCTGACGGTCGTTTGTTTAACCTGTGCTAAACAACCCTCAAAGATGGAGATGCCACACTCTAAGCAATCAGTCCCATGGTTCTTGTTTCTCCCAAGGTCTAACATAAATCTGTCTTTTTCCATCTGACACCCATGATTTCATGTTTCATCCCTAGTGACCACAGAGAAAATGTTAATCTGTCCCTCCCTATAGAAACTTGGTAGTTTAAAGGCTGTTAACCAGATTTTTCTCAAGCCTCTCTTCTTTGGACTAGCTAACCCCAGTCCATTCAATCATTCCTCTGAGGTCATATTTTCTAGGCCTCTGATCTTTGTCTTTGGGCTTCCCTCCAGCTGACCCAAACTTCCCCCTCTCTTTCTTTCTGACTTTATAAAGAAAGTATAATGGAGGGGAAGAAAGAACCAGGCTGAGCGTATTCTCCCTCCACTGGCCTCCATGGGAATCTTTCAGGGTCAGTGGCGTTGCTGGGACTCTGGTCCTTACGCTGTCATTTATTCTGTGTATTTTCATGCTTGGCTTTGGTTGAGGAGTTACCTCCATGCATAAAGAGAAGAATAAATATTTCCCTTTACAACTATGGGTGTGCGGCTGGGCTTAGGGTTGTGCAAAGGTCGAGAAAAACTGATTGTTTACACACACAAGGAATTAACCCACAGACACGAGGCTGCTTGTAAGGCAAAGCAAGAAGTCAGCTACCTCACCCTGCAAATTAATGAATCACTGATTTAAAAGGGCAAGTGAAGTCAGAGCCTCTGTGAGTTTAAGCAACAGCCGCATGCATTTCTGAGTGAGATGACAAAGTTTACAGCACAGGCAAAACAGCGAAAGTGAACAGGCAGAACACATTGGATGAACTGCCCATCGCCTACCCAGAATTTTTACTTTTAAAGATTAACTTCTCAGGCCTGGGTTTTCCCTTCGCTTTTGATCCATATAACCCTGCCCAGAAGGATCCCTAGGTCTTCACCATGATATGTGAAACTAAAAAAATGAGTGGGCAAACCTGCCGGCTGGGGTTCACAGCCTCTCACGTGCCCCTTACTGGAACAATCAGTGGCACTCTAGAAATACTTGGGGCTGAGACTCAAGGAGTGAACATGGTAAAATAAAGGACCACCTACAGCAAGAGGTACCTCCTTGCTAAGCGTGTCTCTGCACACTTCCTGCAGCTCAGCAGGCAATGACAACTTGTTCCTCATCTCATGTCTGACCCCTCATTCAGCCTTAAGGGTAGTCGTGCTCATGTGGGAAACCAGACCTGGCAATCTGGGTGAAGTATTACTGGATCCACGTAAGATACATGACGTTCAGTAGGGAGCACACCTGAAATGACTGGAAATGTGGGTCACTGCTGGAAGTTTTACTGTGACTCCTGTTTAGCCTGAAGACTGTTTTGTTCTCACACTATCTGAGAGGTTCCTTTTGGATGAGAGGTTGGGGTTTACCTGCAGCAAAGCAGCAGTCAGATAGAACATCACAAAGGTGAAGGACAGAGACGTGTGGCCTCCCTGCAGCAGATGGATGGTGTACAGGAACACAAGGTGCCCTGGGATAACCAGGAGGAACAGGACTCGGGCTGACTTGGAATTCACCTCTGCAGAGGACCGAGACAAAAACAGCGATGACAGTGCTGCAGACTGTGGGGGAAGGATAGGAGGCAGCTGCATATTTTAATACTGGTACATAGACTTGGGGCTGTCTCCTCCCACCAACCACATTGCTAACGCCTTTTCTAGATCACACAGCAATCCGGAGCATCTGCAGTATCAGCCTGGCAGCTTTGTCTCGCGCTGAAACTATGTGCCAAAGATGTGCTCTGTGCTGATCCACTCCACTTCTTATGAACACTGCTCTCAGCCTCCCACTGCTTCTGCCCTGCCTTGCTGCACCCACTTTCCCAGTTTTCAGTTTGCTTTAGCAGTAACTCCCAACCTAGCAGGGAAAATTAAGAGGAACCTGCAATCTAAAAAGACAACAGACACAAACCGAGTTTTGCTGATGCTTAGGTTTATCCATTGCTGAAGATGGAGGAATTCCTGATTTTCAGCAAGGTTATGCTCTATTCACCCCTATGTCCACAGGTGATGGCTTTAGGCTGGCTATGGTTAAAATGACTTTCTAGTAGATCAAATCTGAGATTGTTTTTCAATTACTTTCTTTAGTGCTCCCTGAAGGCCAGTTTCTTTGCATGCCAGTGAGCAAGTACACCACAAGCTTTTTTTCAAGCTGCCCACTGCAAAGATGCTTCTTCTCCAATCTAAGTATCTTCCCTGTAAGGGGGAAAAGGGGTTCTGCCTTTGAAACCCACCTAGTCCTTCGCCAACCAGGCTTGATAAATGAGCTATCTGTGATGACAGGCCTTGAGACATGGACACCTAGGGATCAAGGTCTACCTGATGAGAAGAATGTGGTACATGGGTTGGGCCAATTCTGCCTCATCTTGTATGGCAAAACTCCAGGCATGCTCCAGAAGTGCAGGAATGTGGAAATACGGCTGGCCTGGATGGCAACCAGATTCCCTCCAACACCTGTGAGGACAAAACACAGTAAACCTGTAAACCACCCTCACTGCAGCAGGAAACATCAGTCTAAAACCCAGCCCAAGGTGAGTAGACCCGTGTTCACTTACAAGCTCACTGAGAGCAGCAGTCAGAGAAAGAGAAAACCTGATCCCACATGTCATGTTGATGCTGTTATTCACTTGGCAGGAACAGCTCTTAAAAATCAGGAAGGTTCCAGTGATCATCTCCTTCTGACTGCTTTATTGGAAACATTTTCCCTTGCTTCCCAGCACCGGCTGTAAATGCCACGTGGCCTCTGAAGATGATGTAATTGCACCTGGTTTGACGCAGGTTTGCTGGGGAAAGCAGCGCAGGCAATGGCAGATGCTGCTCACGGCCACTTCTTGGATTTACTCATCCAGAGAGCCATTATTGTTTAAAAAACAACAAACATCACAGAAAGCGATTATATGTCTGTCTGGCATCTAACACACTTGTTAAATGAGAAAGAATCTTATGAGAATGAATCAGAACACAAATATGCTAGGTAATTAAAAGGCAATTAATTCCTTCCAGACTGATTAATTCCAGCAAACATGAAAAAGCAGCCAGCAGAAAAAAAGAGGGATGATGATCTATGGAGCAAACCTCCACCACCCTGAGAATCTGCAGGGTAGAAATGCCACAGAAAAGATAACGGTGAGACAGATCCTACAGCCTTCTCATGTTTTCCCTTCCTTGAAGAAGGAAATGCTCCATCATTAAACGTGAGATTTGCCAGAGCGGAATCAAAGTGAAAATACTAAGACTAGCTCAACACAGCTCAAGATGGGAGCTTCCTGAATCGTGCACTGCTACACTTTACAGGACTTCCCCGCACACGCAATGAAGAGCTACCTGCAGAAAGACACGGAGCACTGTGTAACTCTGCCACCAGCTCTGCCAAACAGGTTGCCCGCCCCCACAGAGCAACGTCTGGGTCAATCATTGTTCAACTAAATTGCTGTTGACGTACTTTCCCAATCGGGCTCTTCGGCTAACCATGCTGGAAAGAGTTTGTCAGCAAGGTGTCTGCCTTTATGCAGATCCAGTAAGAGGACAGCTGTGTGACACCCTCTGACACTGCAAGAGGAAACCGTCTCTGAGGGTGGCATGAGGCCAAGCCTGCCCTAAGAACGTGGGTTTCCCCTGGAATGGGTCTGGCCTGCAAGAACGTTACAATAGCAGAAAAATAACCCAGTAGATCCTCAGTGATGCCAGGATCCCCAGCAGTTTGTACCGATATGTGCGTGTATGAGGTACTGTGAGGCTTTGAACAAATATAAACATACGCACAAAAGATTTTGGGAGAGATATATAAACACCCCTATATATAATCCATAGATATAATCTTTTTATACATATACACAAATATGTAATCTTAATATATTAATCTTTATCAACAATCCGTATAGAGGATGATTGCACAGCTCAAATTGCTGAGTGGAGAGAGATAGGGAAAATGGATTTATTGTGACATCCTTAGTAGGATGTTATGAAAGTAAAGGTGTCAATGTAGCTCTCGCAGACAACTATCACATGCTGTTAACCTTTCCCACAGCTCTGACAGTATTTTTCAGCCCTGCCTGCTATTTTGCTCCAGAGATGCTTCAAGATATGAGTAAGCAGGGATGTAACGGGGACCAGTAGTTTCAGTTCCACTCATGACAGGGGCAGGGACTTGAACACAGACCTCTGTGTAGGGTTATCAGTGTTTACCATAATCCTTGGGGAGGAGGGGGAGGTATAAAAAGCATGCATATAACCCCCCCTGCCCAACCTACCATTAATCACAGGTGTGAAAACTGCCATGCCTTCAAAGTTTGGGTCAGTTACAGTTTTGTCCAAGATGAGCCCACCAATGCTGTTAAAAAAGGACAGGCAGTGAGGGTGGATCAGTCTCTCTTCCCAGGGCAATTACTCCGCTGTGAAAATAGCACACTGAGATGAGTTACTGCCTCTTCCCCATTGCCAGGGCTGGACTATTCCCTGTTTACTCCCTTTACAGCTCAGTTTTCATGAACAGTCAGCCTGACTGTTTTGGTTAATGGCATAATGAGATCAGGACGACCTCCTTGCCCACTGCAGAGCAAAACTTATAGTAGCCAGGAAAGCTTTATCATCCTCCACAGAAGTTTTGCTACACTTCTACACTGGTCTTACCAGCTTTTTCAATTCTGTCCCTGATTAAGTCTGACTATTTGTGATGGTCATCATCTCACTTTTCCGTTTCCTGGCTTGCATCCACCTGGTGCCTGGATGCACAAGTGAGACTTCAAATGATGACTTGCTTTTTCGAGTAATTTGGGGGCTCCTTACCTGCTAGCTCACAGCCTGATGGAGGGCCACCAATGGCTAAGCACTGGAAAAATACCCTTCTCCTGTCCCTTCCAGTTTCATTTCTGATGGCTTTCTAAATGAGCATGGGGTCTCTCTGCAGCATGCGTATGTGTGTGGGCTTGGAGCAGTTCCTCAGTTTACCTGCTGATGCTCATTGCAACAATGACCGGCTGCCATCCAGACTTCAGGACTTCAGCAAGGGAAGGACTTTGCTTGGCGATAGCAACCCAGAGAGGAATCATAACAATGAAGACAGCACAGATTAGAGGAGAAAGGTACTTCATATCTGGCAAGGAAAAGAAATCTTGAATTAAACGCCCCTGGCTTCACAGGTTTCCAAAATGATATTGCACACATTCTGGAAGAAAGACAGCAGGCCTCTCGGTCAGACTCGGTTATGTTAGCTGAAAAAAATCACATGAACCATGACATTCTCCACGCAACCACCTCACTCTACCACAGAAGTCCGTAATTAACCCCTGAAACTCACTGCTAGAGGATGTTATTTGAAAATCAGCAGGATTCAAAGCAAGTTATATTTGAAGATGAGCAAGTCTCCAATTCCATCTCCAACTAAGCAAGACAAAAAGTTACAAAATTTCTGGCTTCAGGATACAAATCAAACAGCAGGGCAAGGGGGAAACTCCTGCGTGCAAGCTGTATGACAGACACTTCATGCCTTCACCTAAAACAAGAGGTAATAGGTACTTTTGGTGACAAGCTAGCAGAATTCCTGAGCAGCTGGTCTGCTCTATAGGAAGAAATGCGCTCCTGCATGTATAAGCCAGTTAAGATCCAGGGTTTCTTTTTTGCAAGCTTACATGTGTTTCCATTAGGTGCTTTTTCCATTCGGTAGGGGCATAACCTTGAAGTGACCTTTAGAAGCAAAGGAATTAAAAAATAAGTAGATGTGCAGCACTAAAAGAAAATAAACATGACTCAGAAGGATGAGAAACACCTTCAAGCAATGGGGACGATGCCAACCCTTTTGATACAAAAATGTTCCTTCCACAAAGCTCTCCATCTGGTCTCTGTGTTGGGGCCAAAGCCAGCGGGTTGTAACGCAGATTTTGCAGGTAATCCGGGAGACAAAGCGGGCTCAAAGTGTGCATTTTTCAAAATGACATTGCCAGGGCCTTGGGCTACCTGGATGAGATAGCAGTGATGTGTTGATACCTTCCACGAATCAAGGGCTCTTAAAGAGGTGCACTCTTCATGTGGGGCTTTAGCGGGCACTGAAATGCAACCACTTCTGGGGTGTAAATAGCTGCTCTTTTGTCAATCCACTTTACCACCTGGAGTCGCTTAGGACAGACAGGTTGTATGACAGGCTGCTCTTCTGGATCTCCTACCTCCAACTCCTCATTGTTTCAGGCAATTAGTTCCTTCTTAAATAATGCAGACATAGAGCACTGGAGTCTATCAAACTTTATCAAAGCCCACTGAAAGAATCCTGGTAGGATGAATGGACTTCAGCCTCCGCATTCCAGTTCTGCCACATTCTCTCACATACGGACTATAAGCAAGCTGCAATCCTTTGGCACAAAGTATCTCCACAATGCAGGACTGGGAAAGACCAGGGCTGATTTTTAAAAAATTGAAAATCTTAATTGGCAAAAGAGTATTTTGCAGAAGGGAATGGTGCTGCATCAAATGGCACATAGTACTCCAAACTTTACAGGCTCATCTGTATTTTTGAAGGATACATTTTGGTAGGACCCAGTTGTCATCACCTGTCCCTTACTACACAGTGAGGAGGGAAATAGATTTATTCAACCACCATCAACAGCGCCTTCCTCCTCCCTGCTTCACTTCATGCTCCCAATAACTAGGTGTCTGTGTGCTGAGTATTTTCCATCTCAAGAGGCTATTTAAACAACTCTGAAAACATCACAAATGCGCTCTGGTCATAGAGGTTATCATTTTGTTCTGCCGTGTGCTCCCTGGGAGATATTATCAGAGGTGCAGCAACTGAAAGACAAACTAGCTTTACAGAGGCAGGTGGGATGGCGTCATGGAAAAAGCCTGTTCAAAAAAATGCACCTCTGCAGCTCAAGGAGGACTGGATGGAAGTGATTCCTGGGCCTCTCCCTGCAACGTGTGCTCCTTCTCTCCCTCACTTGCTGGCACGTGGAACGAGTTACGCAAACTGAGAACAGCTGCCTTGCTGCTTTTGCTCGCAGTCTGAAGCAACAGCTTGGGTTTCAAATGGTACTGAGTTCACTGGATCTTTTTATTTTCCAGTTTCTGTTCTAGGTTAGGCTCATGGTAAATAGGCTAGCACTTTACTAGCAGCAGTCAGGCATCTATCACCAAGTTGCAACATGTTTTGAGCTTTTCAGTGTCAACAGGTGCCCGTCTGCCAACCAGCAGCACAGCTAACCCCACAGCCACAACTCCTACTCAGAGTCCCATGAGCATGAAACAATGCGGCACTGCCTCCCTCCCTCCCAGATGATAATATCTTGTTCATCCACGACTCTCCACAGGAGAGCACACAAGAATATTTTACAAATGCCAAACCCCTGCAATAGCTTTGTGAGGAAGGACCTGCTGTTACCCATGCACAGCTAACGACAGACGCAGGAACAGAGTCAGTATCACATATGTCAACCTTCTGTTCCAAGACTATGCAATATACGTTGGTCATTTCTTTGACAAATCCCAGTTGTGTTTCTTAGGCTCTGCCTTCCAGTTTGCTACTAAAAAAGAAGCTGGAAAAAGCCTCTTTGGTCGTTTTTCTACTACAGTGCACAACAGCCTCCATTCTGAAACATCCCAGAAATGGGTAAGCACCTTGAAATAATTTCACAAGGATTCATCCCTCCCTTGCTGAGCTGCAAATCCCTATACACTGTACAGTAAACACTATACCTATGTATTTGAAGAGTGTACTGCTGATTCCCGCCAGCAGGGAAAGGGTTATCAAGTCTCCAAGGCTTGCTGCTATGGGTGTGGCGACATTGTCTGGATTGATCCCAACTTTCCTTGCTCCGATGATCACGCCAATCATCACCAGACCTAGAGAAGACACAGAGCAGGCATCAGAAAATGCATCCTGCTGCGTTTCACCCCACAGCTGCTGTTCTGGTTCCCAGAGGGACGTGGGGTCTAGGAAAAGCAAGAAGCAGATTGCCTGTAGCGGTACCACGCAGCTGGAGATTGGACATCCCCAGGAATTTGTCCTCTTGCTTTCACCAACCTGAAGGGCATGACTGCCCAAAGGCCCAGAGGCACACAAGCAAATTCCAGGGATCAAAGGAGATACCAGCAGGCAGCCCAAATGTAGAAGCTCCCCTCCTGAGCAGCTTAATCTTTCCTGCCTTGAAGCAGGACCAGGCACGAAGCGCACTGATAGATAAGCACACAGCAGGCATGCGGCAGCCTCCTGGTGCCATCCCCTGCTCTGGATTCCACAGCACAAAGATATTTTCCATATTAGACCAAAATTTCTCTGAGTTTGAACCACCAAGGAGCAAAAAGCTGCCTTACAGTAGCCTGAATGAGCCTTTCAGCCCAGCCATCAGACTGACCCCTTGTGTCCCAGAGTCTTTGGGGCTGCTTTAATTTGAACTGGGTGGACGTTGATGCTGTGAGCAGCTCCAGCGTCAAGGGGCCCACATCACTTCTCCTCCCCTGTCCTCTGAGCTGCACCTGGAAAATTCAGCCACTTTTCAGCGTTGCTGGAGAGGACAGACGTTTTGCTTGCCCACGTAAATTAATGAGCACAAACCCTGATAAATATGTGGAAATCCCTCAGCCATCAGATCTCTCACAGGCCTGTGGAAAAGCCACCTGGAATAAACCCTGCCTGGCCAGCCTCCACTGCTGTGTGACTGGCAAGAGCAGCCTTGAGACAAGACACATTTCATCTCTGCAACGTCCTTCTGTGGCTGACAGGATGCACCAAAGGAAGACTGAGAAATGGTAGCTCCCTCCAGCTCACAATCTCTCTGTGCGTGTTCGCACAACCCCACCAAAGCTGAATGTGCGCAGGAGCATCACCTCTCCCTTAAGAAATGCCACATGCCCACCTTCCCTGCTACAACATGCCTTATACAGAAACACATCCTCAGACAACATGGCATTTTCCACAAAGGTCCTCCCGGACACCCACACTCCCCTCCCCACAGCACAGTTCATGCTGCTTCCCTCCCTGGTCATAAAAATAGCGGCTTCCCGTCATGCACACCCACACATGGGCCGCCTGTGACCACGTCCAGGGAGGAAACTAATGCTAGCTGAAAGCCTGTGACGGTACGGCAGCAAAGCCTCTCTGTATCACACCAAGCAAGGAGACTGAGAGGAAGAGTTTAATGAAAGCTGGGCTGCTGTTTTTCTCTTTTAACAACTGCCTCATCCCATGTTTTTCATCAAAGGCATCTACAATCACCCTTTGACTCCAGCTTCAGGATATGCACTTGCTCTAACTTGTCCCTTTCATTTAGAAAACTTGCTGTATCCAACTCTGCCAGCTCCCTCTATTCAGGGTATCGTGCTGCCCTCGTACGGCAGACCTACAAACTGATCATCTTCAGGTGACACGGAGCCGCTCTTGCCCATCCATCCCATCACATTTCCCTTGCAATGGGAATAGCCAGGGGAATGGTCTGTCCGGCTTAGAGCTTGCAGCAGGAAGGCCACAGGGCTGGCCACAATCTCTGCAGCGTATCGGGCGACTCAAGTCCACCTTGAGCGTGGTCTGGAGTTGATTGCTAACACAATCTCAGCACCCTGCTCCGTGCGAGGCATTAGTTCCTTCTCCCCTAGGAAAGGGCCAGTGTGGATGGCTAATATCACCCAAGACACATGGAGGAAGTGTGCGCACATGTGTGTCCGCCCACACATGGCATGTGGCACTTTTTGTGTGCCAGGCGAAGTGGGCCATGCTGCTGTGGATGCCAAGAGCCGAGCGAACAGCAGATTCTGAGAGAAGAGAAGCAAAGGCAGGATGCAGAGGGGATGAAAGCAGCAGACACAGGACTAATGCTCCCTGTATCCTCCTCCCTGTGCCAGACCAAAGGGATATCACCTGAGCCTCCCTGGCAGAAGGGACAGTTTATTTCCCCGCACCTGAGTGCTGAGTATTTGATCCGAGGAACCAAAATGACTCACCAAGAGAAAGTGCAGCTATGAAGGCTGTGGTGACACTGCTGGCACACAGCACGGCAGCCTGGCTCAGCTCCACAGAGCCCTTGGAGATGGCTCCCAGGATCACAGCAGCAACAGCAGCCAGAAGTCCCACCACGGTGGCCTGGACCTAGAGGCCAAAAGACAGCTGGTGACAAACCATCCGCATCTGCTCCCAGGCAGTCCTGGCTCCATGAGACCACAGCACTTCCATGCAGCTAAGCCTTGCAGAGATGCTGATTGCTTATGTATTTAAGCAGCATCCCCGTAAGGCTCCACTACATTTAAAAAAACCCTCACCAAGTTTGGAGAAAAACTCTGGAGGCTGCAAAGGGCAGATAACATTTCAGCAAAGGGCACTGAGTCCATCAGCAAAGGAATAGCTCTGGTCAACACAAAAATGGGCTCCCCATCAACACAGCTCTCCTAGCAAGCTGAAAAGCTGTGGCAGGAGATAAGGGAAAGCACACAGACACATGTCGCAAGCCCTGTGGCCTTGCCATGTGCAACCTCTAGGCTGGTTGCTAGATTTTAATAAGCAGAAAGAGCTACAAGAGTCATACTTCTCCCATCTCTCCCCTTCTGCCCAAGGCTGATTCCCAAACACTGCCAGTAAATGACAGGCTTTATCTAGGGCCCGTTGTGAAACAGGGGTTGTGCCACAGCTCCCCCCTGCAAAAGGAGGGTTTTTTTCATTATTTCAGTTTGTCCACAAAGGCAATGAACGTCTAGATGTGTTTTGCAGCTAAACTACAAGCTCTGGGGCCACACAGAGCTTTATTAGAGGTCAAGTCCTGGGCACTGCTTAGCTTTGTTGAGCATACCTGCCCCAAATCAACAGCACGGGACTCAGCACTGCTGGGAACAGATGCTGCTGTGCTGCAGCACAGCAAGAGAAAAGGGCCTTTTTCCTCTCCCAGCTGAAGTGACTCACCTGGATAAGGGCTAAATTGCAAGTGGCCATTTTCCATTGCTTCTGGGCATCGTCCATCTGTCCAGTGTTAGCCTAGGAGCCAAGAGAGACACCCTGAAAACCTGTTCCTGTGGCACAGGTGGCTGCTGAAGGCAGTTTCACCTAGTCCCTGAGGGAAAGGGGCTGCTAAAGCCAGAGAGAGGCAAGTGCAGATCGGCATCTCCTAGCCTTCCCTGGCATTTTTTGACACATCTCCATCACGCTCCATCCCAGTGTCCCAGGAGTATCAGAAGCTCACATGGAGATGCAGAGGCATTGTAGAACAACCAGCGGAAAGGGGAGTGGGCACATCCACCACATTCCGCACATGTCAAAAGCTGAACAGATTAAACCATTTTTTCCTCTTTCATTCCCCTTAAACTGCTCTGTTAAGCACCAGTTTCTCTCAAGACATACAATACAAACAGACCTTAGGGAGATAGGAGAGATCAAATCCAGAGTAGCAAAAGCTACTGCAGGTCCCAAAACGCCTCGCCTGCTTCCCCCAAGGTAGGATTTCTGGGAAGCCCTGAGTCTCTCAAGGGTCAATACCCACAGAAATGCAATCCAATACTGAAGCTGACAGCTGTGGAGCCCTGGCTTTGTCTCCTTCATGTGTCATAGGGCCCTAAATATCAGCAACTGGCCACCCAGGGACTAATTCACCTTCAAAGTGCAGATGGAAACTCTGTTCCAGTTACAAAATGAGAGCAAACACATTATTTTAACACTCACACACCACTAGTTTCTACTTAGCAGAAAAGGGCATGTCTCATACACGCAGTGTGGTTATATAAAAGTAGAATCTCCTGATGTCTCCTGCTTTATCCCTCCCTTCCCCACACACCCCACCACCACCGTGTTAACACTCACAGCAGTAGAGAGCCTGGACGCCAGCGTCATCTCAAGATTACCCTTTAGGCCAACCAAGGCAGGAACCAGGATAAAAACTTCTGTGATTGTCCGAAACACGTCCCAGTGCTGGAAGAAAACAAAGGCAACAGCCTTAGTTCGTGATTCTGACTAGCCCAATGCTGTTGCTTCAAAGGGGAGCGGGTTCCCGTCCCACCACTTGCTCTACAGGTGTCTGCTCTGCAGGCGGGGGCAGACGGTGCCCTGGGCTGGTTGCCTCTTAGGAGCGAAGAAAGGAATTTTTAGCTTGCAACGTTCTTTCTGATCTTATGGACAGAAAAGCACAGGGAAGGAACTTTCTTCCTGAGGGCGGCAGAAGATTTTGGAAAGCCACGAATTAAAATGTGCGTTTAGCATGAGCCAAGAACAACATGAAAAATAATTAGGGTTCACAAGCCAAATGAAATACAGCGTGCTCTCCATCCTTTGTACTGACACTAGATACAGGAACGCCTACTGCTATCCAGACTCGTAAGAACAAACACAAAGATCTGGAAATGATCCAACAACAGAAAGTCGTGTCTGTCTTTTCTTACCAAATTTCTAACTAAGCATCTAAGACTAGTGGTGGGAGGGAAGGAGATTTTTATCTCTCGTCTCCACAGGCAGTTCCTAAATCTTCCTGTTACCAAGCACAGACCCAGCACAGCTGGAAAAAGGATTTTGAATTAAGATCTCCAATAAGCCTGAACTGCTGGGCCAATATCTTGATTATCATTGCTCCTCTGAAGATGAACAGTAAAAAGCTATTGAATCAGCTGCAACACTAGAAATCATCTGAAACCTTAAGAAATATTGTTGATTAACATATCTTCTCTAATTTATCTACCATACAGTGCCTCGGCACATAATTCATTC
This sequence comes from Rhinoptilus africanus, assembly GCA_013400135.1. Classification (NCBI taxonomy): domain Eukaryota; kingdom Metazoa; phylum Chordata; class Aves; order Charadriiformes; family Glareolidae; genus Rhinoptilus; species Rhinoptilus africanus. The sequence continues at coordinate 780,561 of VXBO01011952.1, read as the reverse complement.
ACCCCCTGTGCATTCAAGGATGTTGGCAAAGTCCCACAGTATCCAGGGAGGCTCACATCAGGATGAAATCACAGAACCGAGCAGCTCACCGTGAAGTAAAACCAACTAGTCTGACATCTAAGAGCAGAATACAAGAAAAAACCAGCAGCTTCAATGAGTCAGACTGAAGGTCCATCTAACCTATCTTTATCTCCACCAGCAGTCAAATTCAGATATGTAAACCAAGAACCTACAAATATGACAAGTAGACAGGGTAATTCTCCTGTGTATTTTCCAGCCTACAAGTATCTGCCGCAGGATAGTGAACTGGGATGGGGAGGCTTTTCTGCACACTTACCAGTGGTCAAAGGATTTATCTTCCAGGTACTCATTCAACCTTCCCCCTCCAACCCATGTACCATCTTGTGGCAAGATTTTCCATAGTTTAGCTACACATCATGTGATGGATCAATTTGTTCATTAATTCTAACTTGTCACTGGTCTGTATCATATAACGGTCCCAAATTCTGCCACTGGAGGACAAAATGAACAACAGATCCCTGCCCATCTTCTCCACTTCCATTGGGACTCTATAAACCTGAAAATCCAGGAGGTTGGACAGGCTCAGTAAACGTCAACACATTCAGCCGTCAGCCTGTTAGGAAATACATACAGGGTGTAACAACTCGGTGTTTTGCTCTGGTTGTGCCATGAGAAGCTGTGGGAAGCTGGTGGTGTGGCTGTCTGCTGGGAAGACCTCACAGCTTCCTCCTGAGGCAGGATGAGTGAAAGTGGGGCTGAGCCAGCCCTGAGCACATGGTGCAAGACGCTCCTTAGAGGAGCAGATAACAGGCAAAACATAATTATCAATATAAAAAGGCACGCTTCCTGGCAATGGTGACCTGAAAACAGGCACGTTTCAAAATGTTAAAAGTAAGTTACTGTTGAGTAAATAATAGACAACATGAGAAGAGTCACCTTATTTGACACACTACAATTTTGTTTGAATTTGTTAACATGGAACTTAAATACCTGAGAAAAGCTAGGGGCGGACATCTCTTTTAAAGATTCAAATTCCCCTCTCTCCTCTCTCTTTAATTAAGAATAAAGATCCAAACACATCTTTGATACTTTCAAAAGAAAGAGGAGAAAAACCAGACTTCATAGTCACAATGTAAAAAACCCCAGTCATTTAAAACACACAGGTGTGCATTCATTCATATTTAAGACCTTGCATATTTTGCAGATAAAAAGACATATAAATAAAAGGCAACAGAAAAACTTAACTGTGTGTATTTTTTTGTGCAGTCACCTTTGGGAAAGATGACTTGGTTACATCAATGTAAGCTCCAATCTTTGTACTCATGATGAATTTTGCAGGTCTCAAGCCATCATAACAGGAGTTTCAGGATGCAAGGCACGAATTTTTGGGACTCTGCCTTACACATAATTACACTGGAAGGCTTTGAGCACTTAATAAAGAATCACACAACTGTACTAATAAAAAAACCTGACTTAATTGCCTCCATTTGAGTCTCATTAGTGACTCACCAAGAGCCTGAGGACAGATTCATAATGATTTATACCACAGTAGCCAGGACTCCATTGTGTTATAGACTGCAGAAATACAGAATAAAGAGATGATCCCTGTGCCTCGCCTTGCAGGACCGTCAGCTGGAGGAGCAGGTGAATGCGGCAGGTTAGGGCTGTGCAGGCAAAGGAGCTGCCTGAATGAAGACAGATGGATTAAGTCTAGGAAGCATCTCTGTCCTTTGAGATGAAAACTGGCCTAGAAGGAACAGAAACATTCCCTGCAGCACTGCAGGGACACTGAGCCAGAAAGAGCCTCTTTCTCACTTCGCATCCCCATATCTGAGTTACAGCCCTGAAGCTCAGCTCTGAAGAAACTTGGGTTACTCCATGATCCACTGCAGCCAGTCCCCATGCCAGCTGGATTTGCTCACGGGGTCCCATAGAGGAAGAGAGGCTACGATGTACTGAGACAGCCTCCCCAGCTGCAGTCTAGCCCCATTGCCCCTCCTTACCCTGTCCTCACAGTCACAATCATGTCCTGTTACCTCCCAGAGCGTGCATCCTCCCATGGCAGCAGCTAAGAAGCCTCAGAGGTTTTCCACTGCCCTGAGCAAGTCAACAGAAAGATCAAAAGATCCTGCACTATAAAATGCAAGCCAGTTCAAAATCCTTTTCAATGCTAATCATCTCATGGGCTTTTATCAACAAAGGACAGGGATATCTTATGTCTGTGACCTTTATTTGGACTGTGTCCCTCTGTGGTGGTGTGGAAGGGGAGAATGAAAGGGAAGTTTTCCTACTGAATGCTCTAGTTTGAAATGATTGTCCAGCTTCAATCTGATTCTTCACCTTACTGTAAAAGACTGGGCCAAACAGTGGCAGGGCCCTGCAAGGTCTCCAGCAATGCCAGCCAGTCTGAAATCTGGATCGACCATCTGGCCAAGGGTCACTGGAGCAGAGGCGGAAACGTCCAGCAAGAAAAGACCTATGCCGTGCTACCGGCCCTGCACAGAGACTGCATCATCTGCACAACCAAGAAGAGAAATGGCAAATGGCTATTTCGGTGGGCATCTTTATATTATGGTATGAGAGTGCCAGGTTTGAGCCTTGGAGTCAACTGGGCTTAACAAATTTCTCTTGTTGATTTTTTTTTTTTTTACCAGTAACGTGAACAGTTCTTGGTTTCATCCCAGGACAGATCAGAAACTGCTAAAATCCTGAAAAGTTTGATATGACACAAACAAGCAATTTCTACTTTGTTCTCCTATTTACAAAAACATCAGCCCTGCAAACCAGGAGAGCCAGCTGGACCCCCAGCACAGAACCACATTATTTCAAGAAACTCTGTATATAACAAACAGGGGCAGCACCATTAAACTCACACGTATGCTCTAGATTCCATCCTTGAGCTTGCCCATATATCCACCTGTCAAAGGCAGACATGGAGTTTCCTAAGAATGTTTTGCAAACAGGGCAAAGCATTCCTCAGCCACACCATCCCCTGAAAAATGGTCAAATCACAGATTCCTGGACTAGAAAAACCTGTACTTTTAGTAGCGTGAGCCCTCATGGTTACCAATTTGAGTCTTACGGTACTTGGCCTCAAGCAAACAAACTTAGTCTCAGGTTTTAGTTGGACAGCACAGCGAGCTCCTAGCTCTCACACTTGCAGGAAGAAAAGCTGAAAATAAGCAGCTCAAAGACAAAAAAGGCACTGAAGAATAATCCAAACCTTTAAAAGCTAAGATCTCTGGGTTTTCCCAGCTACCGGTTTTGTTTTTCAGTGTGGGGTTGTTGATACCATGGCAGCTTACCTCACTAACATCTCTGCTATGCCAGTTGTGACTCTCAATGCACTAGCTCCCTCCTCTGGGAGCCGAACCCACTGACTGAAGGCTTCCACTTCAACGTAGTTGGAAACACCTTCACCAAAAAATACACTTCCTATTATTGTGCTTCGTGCATGACCCCACTTCTAAGAGTCTAATGAACAAATACACAAAGTAGACTGCACTCTGGTATTTAAAGGACACATATAATGTAGGTATACGTGGCTTATGTTTTCTATTAATTTGGATACAGTTACATTTTTGAACAGAACCCAATTCTTAGTAAATGCATTCGATTTCTTTTAGACAAAGACCTATTCACCTGCCAAGGGTATGAAGTGGGTATGTACTATGTCTTTAGCCTTCTCTGAGATAACTGCTAACTGTTAACATAACATCTTGGGTAGTTTGAGAACTTCTGTAATGCTGCAAGACAGGTCTGTGCCTAAGCACAGCACAAGGTGGAGACGATAAACACAGCATAGCAACAGTGTGTGCCACTACAGTTAACCCTTCTTTGATATTCCTCGTATTCCCTTCAGTCCAACTTCTCTGACTTCTTTGTTTCTTCCAATGCAAGAAAAAACGGCAACATATTGTCTTCCCAAACACTCAAGTATCCATATTTAGCTCCTGCTGTGGTACTAATGCCAGAGAATCCAATGTACTCCAGTGAGCTCAGAGTGTAGGATATATCCTTGGGAAACTCTGCCAGCCTTTTGATTTGTAAATCCACTGGCATGCGATGCCCAAACTAGATCAAATTTTGCATTTCTATTTGTGCCACTGGTACAAAGGAAAGACAGATGGGACAGATTCTGGTTATGGGCACAACAGTGTAAATCCAGTAGCACTCCTTGGAAGTCAATGTAAGTTACTCTAAATTTACACCCACCTCAGAATCTGGCCAAGAAGCACTCCATTTGTAGGCAATGCTAATCTTTTGTGCTGGCGTGCCTCTCATCACAGTATCTAAATGCCTTCTAGACCAAAGATTACATTAGGTTGTTTGCAAAGAACAGAAAGCATAAACTTGCCTCTAAGTGAGACAGGTAGTTAATAACAACCCTGACCTAGATCTCCTTATCAGCAACTTTTGAAGGAAAGAAATAATATCATGCAATAGGGGAATATGCCACAGTCTTACCCCAGTTGCTTCATAGCAGTCATCACCAAAGCGTTTGGCTAGATCCAGTAAAGGAAGCACCCAGTCTAACACACCGAGGGCAGCGTCAGGCAGCCCGTCTGAAAGCCTCTACCCCACTTTACAAGGAGCCCACGTACTGATGTAAAGAAGACGGATAGCATCTCTCTAGCACAGGAAAAGCCTACAGCCATTCTGCTGACTGGCTGCCAGGACTACATGCATTAAAACCAAAAACACACAAATACTCAAGGTCAGTGAATTAGCCCACCCTCTCACTACACAGTTGCCTAACCACATGTACCTACTTGAACAACATCCATCAAGAGGCCAGCAGCTACCATGCCCAAGCCAGCCAGAAGGAACGGCACGAAAATCTGGGAGGCAATGGAGAATGAAGTCTCTGGGAGAAATCCACTGGCTGACCTGGTCAACTTGCAGGTGAAACCTCTCAGCTTCTTGCCATGGAAGCACAGTTCCAGTTGTAACTGGGTGACCACCATGGTCAAACACCGTTACCCCATGCTCAGTGAGGCAAATGAGGGGAGATCAGGACATCACAGAGATCCTCCTCGTAGCTCTTTCTGAAGTTGAAAGAAATTATTTTCCCTCAAACAACAGCAATGATGCCAAATTGCTTTAGCTTCTTCTTCTCCTCGTAGCAGCACGTCCAGACGGTTGCAGCAAGGGTATCCTCCAAAACTGATTCAGCTAGGTTGAGCCCAGGTGGCAGCCAATTTGACAGACACTATTTCTCCAATTTATATCCAGAGGGGAATTAAAAAAGAGAAAAGAAGATTGCAGAGATGTCTGTGGACGAATAGAAACGAGCCCACACCCCATTCAGCTCCCACTACCTCCGTAAAAACCAGTAAGACCTGCTCAGGCTACAGCACTGAAAGAGTGACAGGTCACGCAAGAATCCCTCAGCGTGCTCAAACGCACTAGTGTCCTTTCTCCTCAGGTTACATTTCTTGTCAGACTGCAGCTCGCCTTTGATACGATGGTTTAATATGTAAGCCTGCTGTGAACCGGCCCCAGTTCCCTCACTCCCACCATAAGCAATGTTGAACTTTTCTCACTGTCCCGAAGCTGAGGAGGTGGGGAGTTAACAACCAAGATCCGTTTTGCTCTTCTTCAAGGTGAAGAAAGGTCAAGGAAAACATGAGTCCGCATTTGTCACAGCTGACGATATTACGCAGGTCTCATCCCCAGGCAAGTGACACAGATAAGCCGGCTGGTGAGAGAAGATCTGCCCTTCTAGATCCCAGCCCCTCTTGTCCCCTCCACGGTCTCTGTGGGATGTAAAGATCGGTCTATGCCAGCTATACCTCTGAATGACTGGCTTTCAGGGGGAAAAAAAAATACAGAGAACCAGCCAATAAGCTTCAAAAGCGAACAACCTTATCTGCTGTCATCACTTCAACTTTCTGCTAGTTTGCAAAGGCCAAGATAAGAGTCATAGCCAGGGCTTATTTAAGGTAGCTCCGTAATCTCACTACACTGCAGGCAAGGGAGAGAACGGGTGAACTTTTCTATGGCATGCTGTGAGCTGGTCTCCCTCCCCGTCCTAAAGTGAAAGACACTGCTGCTTCTGCACGCTCCCAGGAAGATACTGTCTTTGAGAGAGGGGGTCTCACCCACAGAGTCTCCAGGGTCAAAGAGCTGACACAAGGTCAAGAACCAGAGCTGCACCGTGGCCACATACGGCCAACGAATTTGTATCCTGCTCAGTAAAGACTTCAGCTCAAAGTCATGCACGTGGAAAAGGGAGTCAGGGTTATTCTGTTGGGGCTGCTTTCTAATAATTAATTTAGGCAAGCTAATTGGATCAGAGGGTCCAAAAGTTTTAAAAGCACGATTTAGGATGGAAGGCTATAGGATTGGTTTAGTACCTGGGCAAGGAAGCTTTTTCCCTATTCAGCCACAGGTTCAAATACAGCCATGCACCAGTGAAGGCAAACAAGTGAAAGCAAGCATTCAAGTAGGCACGAAAGATACAAGTTTCTCAGTGCAGTTGAAATTAGATGTTTAAATTGCATTGCCTTACTAACACTTTTTGTACTAATCAGCCCCTTCTCTGACACTCTGCAGAGAGACATAAAGATTAAGGGCTTGTGGACTCTGTCCTTATGACAGGGTCCCCAGCTTGGAGCTAAATGCATTGGCAGGGTTGGACAGAACAAGACAAGCTTTTGCCTTGCAGGTACCTAGGGAAGAGCGGAAGTCCCCAGCCATTTGGACGGTGTGTTTCTTTTGGTCTGAATTCACACAAACCAAAGCAGAGAGCCTAACAGGCTGAGATGGCACAGCAGATCTTTCCGCAAGCACGGCAGGGTAGAAAACAAGCCCTAGCTACAGATGGGAAACTCTGGCCTTTGCTGCTTTCTAAGTTGATATTTTGGTACAGCCCCTGAAGCCTTCTCCACTCCCAGCTGGCTTAGTCTATACGTGTGTCTCTTCCACCTGACAATGGTCTGGTTAGCTGAAAGCTAACAAGGGAGTACATTTCAGCTAATCTAACTAGAAAAAAAAAGCCCACAATAGCTGCAAGAGGGAGGTTAATAAAAATCCTGTACTAACCATACATGACCCAATCTCTTTATACCAGCCAGGAACTGAGAAGTGACACCATGAAGGCCCAGTTCTGGTTAGAAACTCACAGAGGCTTAAAGGAAATAAAGGACAATCTCTGGACAACTACCACAGGTTTTCAAATGTCCGATGATGTGCATACCAAGTCCCATAAGCCACTGTATCTGCCAACTGGATTGCTGACAGGCAGAAACATTAATGTAAAGGAAATATTAATGAGCCCAAATGACTCAAATGCCATTAAAAACCACACCAGCAACACATCCTGTACTAAAGCGTCAGCCTGGCAGGGTTTCTGAGTTTATCACGCTTCGACTCTCTGTTTCTAAGCAAGCGCCATAAAAAGCCTTCAACCGATGAATCAGTATGTAGAGAAGGTAATTGGTTCAGGTGACCTGTATGTGTACACTGGGTCATTTTATTATGCACTTAAGGAGCCTCTGATAAAGATGGGCACCAGAGATTTGTCAGCAAAGGGATGCATCATATTTTCCTGGCAAAGAGATATACCATATCTGTCTGCAAAGAGATGCACCAGGTTTGAGAAGAAAGAGAGAGCTCCTGAACAACAGGAAAAAGATAACTAGTTAAGGAAAAAACCCAAACATCTCATGGCTGCGCTACTCATCATGGCAAAACTCGGGGAGGGACACCACTGCCCTTCTCTGCACACAAATACACTGTATTCCTACACGCGCAAACTAGCCAACAGGCAGCATTGCCCTGGAGGAACCAAAGTAGAAACTGGCTCTTTGGTGGACTCTGATCTAGGGCCTCCATCCACTGCCATGGTACAAAAAAAGAACAGAAAAATGACAAGTGCCAAAAAGCAGCTTCAGACACACCTTATCATCCCTGCAAAGAGGGGACAGGGATACCAGCGAGTGCGTGTACAACATGGCAGTGTTAGCAACAGACAGCTATTCTGACACCTTAGACTCCCAGGAGGACGATGCTTTCCAGGGACCACATACTATCACTCCTGACTCTGCCACACTGTCAGATCAGCCTGTGTATTTTTGTTTTTTACCTTGTTCCTCTCTTCCCCGCTTTAGGAAAAGGCAGAGAAGAGAGCTTGTGTGGAAAGACTGACAGCAAGCAGATGGAGAGTGCCTGGGGCCCAGAGCCTCACAGCATCTCCTGTTGCCCCACAGAAACAGCGGCAGCAGAGGTCAGGACTGCCTTGGAAAGAAAGGGCAGTTCCTGGGAGCAGCAAGTCCACAATGAGATCAAGTAGTCTGTGATCACACACGAAAAGTCACTGTGCTAACTGCCAAAGGCCTGCTTGTCCTATGAGATGTTGCATGGGTTGATTTCCCAGGCTCTAAGCGCTAACATGAAAGCTCTTTGTGAGCTCTTTATTTGCACAAACCAGAAACCAGACTTTTGCGGTTTCAGAGGAGTAAGAGATTTGTTTCTCATTCTGTTCCTGAAAAAAAAAAAAAAAAAAAAAAAAAAAAAAGAGTACTCTAAGGGAAGAACATTGAAAGAAAAACACTCCTTCAACATCGTAAAGCCATCTGCAATCTATTTCATGCTTTAATACCTCACAATAGGAGGTAACGTGCATTTAACGTCAGAGATCCATAGGAAGGGGCAGATCTGAACAGTCTGAAAAATAAAAATGAAAATGGCTGCTCAAGGCTCAAGACTCTCAGAATGATGTCTTAGGAGAAAAAAGTAGCTTGCCACTGGGTTCTGGACTTGCCCTGGTATTTTCTGATCTGACTAGATATTCTGCTGGGTATTGAGTACACGCTTAGGTCAGTTAAGGACACTGTGTCACTCTTAAGCCTTTATAGCTCTTATAGCTTAGGGAGATCAGCCCAGGGCTAATAGCAAAAGAACACAGCTCCAGACCTGTGAAAGTTGTCAACGCAAACAGAGTAGTTTCAGTGTCACTGTATCAGATAGGTCAGGGCAGTCTGACACAACAGCTAGCTAGCCAAATAACAAGGGTTAACAAACAGGCACGCAGCAGCGAGGGTTACCTAGTGTGCAAAGGCATAGCAATTTATAATCTAAAAATTAACTGCAGCTTTAAACTGAGTAATATCAGGAGCTCACCCCTACCTTAAAGCTCTGTATTGCTACACCATAGGAGGAAGGGTCTGGTCCTGATTGTCTCAGAATCAGAAATGAGACTGGGAGAAGACTCAAGGGTTTGAGTCATCTGCTACGAGGCCTTAGAAAAGGATGAGGTGCGCAGGCTGGGCTGGGCTGTATGAAGCATTAACAGTGCTGGGCTGGCTGGCTCCTTGCACAGTGAAGCGGGGGATGCAGGACTACCCAGAGCTACATCCAGGAGCAGGAAAGTGCTATCCCACCACAGGTCAGTCATCCTCTTTCCAGGACCAAGCCCAGATCTTTGCACAGGACTGAATCATCCTACAGAGGTGCCTCAGATCCTTCACATGCTCTTTAGTATCATATTGTCTTTCATTTCCAGGGGAGAAAAAGGGGCAGAAAACCACCACATACTGTCTCCTGAGAGCTGTACGTAATAGCTGACTTTGAAGGACACATTGGCACGTGAAACTGCTGCAAATCCTCCTTTACTTTGCCATTCGCAGAGCAAATCACCTGCTGCTGAAGAAAAGTCCCCCACCTATCCCATGCCAGGTACATCGTATCAGTTTCTCTCCCTTACCTGAACATAATCCAAAACCATGCCTGCCAAGACCATCCCAAGCCCAGCTAGGAGGTACGGCAGGAGCACTTGCAGGCAAATTGCAATGGCTGACTCTTCCCGCGACTTTGCCATGGCCACTTTCTCCTCAGCCAACAGCTTCTGCTGTGCATGCAGAGAGACATCCTCTGCCTCCTGGCTGCCAAGTTGGCTCTCTCTGTGTTTACCCTTGCTCTTTGCTTTGTGCCTGGATCGCTCTCCATTCCTAGTCCTGCCCTCCTTTCTCCTCTGACGAACTTCCTCACCTTTCATGGCGGCTTTCTTGAATCACAGAGTTTTTCTGAAAAAAAAAAAAAAGGCAC
>VXBO01011952.1:639536-756953 GCA_013400135.1 Rhinoptilus africanus | reverse complement strand
AAAAAAAAAAAAGTTATTTATAACTGGCTTGTGAGATGGAAAACTGGTTTCTATATTTAATAGAAAGTGCAACCGGCAGATTAACCCTGGCAGTATTGGGCTTGGGGACTTGTTGGATTCTTTTTTGAGCTATTAGCTACTACATTTATCATATTTCTAGGTCTAATCCTCCACAGATCTAGGGTCTGATAGCACAATTATTTACTTTTTAGAGAGGGACTAATTTATTTTCAACCCCTCAGAAGACCCAGACTTAGAATTGTACAGTCTGGAAGAAAAGGTTTCATGAGTCTTACTTTAATTTTTGAAAAAGAAAATCAGTGTTTGAACACACCCTTGATGTTTTGTGCTGCAGCCATAGGTATCACATGAACCCCTTTTCTATGATACTATACACAAGACCATTTCTGCCTTTTGAGGCCAAATTCAAGGGCATGTTCCCATCTAAACAGCAGGGTTAGAAACAGCATCAGATCTTGTGGGGGATACACACTTCAAAATAGGTTTGCCCGAGTACTTCCCATGGCTGGAAAGTGACTAGCCGCATCCAGGCGATACAGAAGCTGCAATGCCCCATGTGCTGAGAACAGCTGGGTGCAGGCGGGCACTTCGCTCACAGCTGTTTCTGGAGCTGCCTTGCCAATGCAATGCCGCATCTCTGGAATCAGTCTTCTGCCACCAGAGCACAAAGGCACAAAACACTGAGAGGAGAGCTGTCAAACACGGGTGCAGATTGAAGGAATAAAGCTTGTTGTGCATTGCTGCTTCAGAGGTATGCAGTGCCCGATCTCTCTACCCGGTTGTGAAGTGCTATGCCAGGCTGTCAAAAAGCGCTGCTGTAACATTCAGTCCCAGACACGGGTACATTCCAGGAGCCAGGGACACTATTTCTGTGTATTTCCTTCTACCCGGACCAGCTGAGCTTGTTTTGAACTTGACTTTCTATTTGTGAAAGACTTTGGGGATACTTGACTAAAAAATATATACAGATCTCCCTGTACAACTTGGGTTGCATTCCCCTTGTCATACATTTAAGGAAACTGAGACACAAGGAGTTCTGTCTAACTTAAGCAAAGCTACAGCCATATCAGCAGAAGACTACAAGCAGAAAAAACTTTTACCTTGTTTAAATTCTGTAACCCATAGATTGTATCACTTTCCACTATTCCCTGATCTCTTCTTGTCCAGTCCCTTCTCCCTAATAATAAGGAACATCTTCCCAGGCTCAGACTCTAACTTGGAGGGTTCATATACACCGCCATGGAAGGAGATCTCATCCTGAATTAACAAGCCCAGATGCCATCAAACTAGCTTAGAAATCTGATCACCTGCAAGTATATATGTAATATTACAACACCAGAGACAAGTATTATTCTAGGAAATCCTGCTTCTTCATTTGCAGCCTGGAAAAGGGGAAAAGCCAGTATGTTCTTGCTTGCATGCCACCACTCATTTTATGCATGGAAATGCTTGGTTCCCAAATGCAAGAAGCACATGTGCCATATTTGCAAGCGGGGGTGAAGAGCCTGCCCAGGGGTATACAGCCCACGCGCTGCCTCCAAGTGTCACACCAACATACTGAGAGGAGCCATCACGTGCCCTGGCTTTTCAGGAATCTGTACCCTCAGTATTACCCAAACCTCCCTGTGCCTCTGGCCATAAGCAGAACTGTTGCTTTCCTCTATTAGCCGTGAATAGTTTGTATCAGATTCAAAGCCTTTCTGATTCAGAAACAGTGAGAAGCATAGCACATGATACATGCTAAAGAGCTATTTAAACTGTTTACCAAAAGCTTTGATTGACCCTGAGGGATATTGTCCCTGCTGCACACTTCAGAGGCAGCATGGTCCAGCTGTTGAAAAGGAAAGCTTGGAGGAGGCAAGGCAAAGCTGACATTTACACGTGCTGCCAGTTTGAGCAGCATTTTAGTTTCCTGTGTCTCAGTCTTCTCATTTATGCTACCAGGATAATTACAATTAACAATTGAGCATGTTCTATGGTAAAGCTTTCTTAAATACTTGGGTAAAAAGAGCTGCAGAGATGTGCAATCACATTTATGGATTTTTATTCCATTAGTAGCTAGCTTCTGCCGCAAATAGGACCCAAACCAGCTTTGGTATCTTAAGGCGAGATCTATTTATATATCTGTGTGCTAAGCAAAAAAACAAGAGTCCTTGAAACGACAGACAAAGAGGTTTCTCTGTTTGGAGATCCTGGCTAGTAACGAGAACCGATCATCTGAGCACCGTGTGTTTAATACTCCCCTGTGCCACAAGAGAGAGACACTGGTGAATGGACCCTGCCCTGCGCCGCCTGGAAACTGAGCTGGCAGCAAAGCAGGTCAGAGTAATGAGAACCATAATAGGTATGTGGGCCCTGAGCTTTCCATATTTGTGCCAGCCTGTTTGGAGCCTGCGGCAGCAATGTTAGTAGTACATTACATCTTGTGATCTGCTCTGTAACGGACGGTGACATTAAGACCAGGGGGGAATGTTTTGCAGCATGCAGTCAGGGAGGAAGGTAATAATTTAATGAGCTTTTGGAGAATTTGCACCCTTCCAGAAAACTCTGGCTGTGAATGAGCATTAAAACAACTTCCTTCCCATCTATAACACTTGACTGTCTCTCTAACTGAGCAAATAATGGGTCACAAGGCTAAAATAACGTACCAGAGAGAGTCTAGTACAGGTACAAAAAAAGATCTTGATGAAGTTTACTTTTCAAATCACTATATAATCAAGTATTTTTCATTAACTTGAGCTGGGAGGACCCTTTAAGTCTTTTGCAGTTTTTTCAAAAAAACTAGCTTAAAAAAACCCAAAACCCAGTAAATGTTTCAACCTTACTTCCACAAACAGAACACCTCCTAAAACATTTTTTTTTTAATACTGCAGACAATCACTATCTTGTCACTGCCGAAATCTAGCTATGGCTGCAGATGATATACTATACCAGGAGTATTACTGTAAGAAAGTCAACTCCACCCCAGCCAAAGCTACAACAACTGTAAGCCTATCTTCTCCTTTCTTGCCTACTTAAACATCTTTTGGGAATTTTTGGTTTATTTTGTTGTCCGTTAATACATTAATTTAATTATCATGTTGAAATGCTAACAAGCATCCAGAGAGACCCAGAAAATTGCACTTCAGTTTAGGAAAACCTTCCAAACTACATAGGTAATGAAGCATTAGGCCAGCATGCCTCCAATAATGAAGATCTTTAAGCAGAGGATGGACGAGATGGTTTTCAGAGTTCCCTTCCCACTCCACAATTTGCTATCTAGATATGATAAGCATTGACTGGTTACCTCTTGAAAATAACAAACTATCAACACTTGGAAATACATCTTTGGGTATTTTATAAATCACCATTAAGTGCATTTCTCATTCTCAGACACTCAAATGAGTTGCTCTGGTTTACTGAGCTACTGCACATCAGCCGAACTACATAAATCTCTGCCTTTCACAGATAAGAGGGAAAATGTGGGCTGTGAGTGCTGCTAATCCAGCGTAACTTGACTAATGTCTACAGCCCCTGGCTGCGTATGTCAAAACTGCAACAAGCTGAATCAAACCCACTAAACGTTAGGCAGGTAAGGGAGTCAGGGGGCAATTCATCCAAATCACAATCCATCTTAAATACTTCTCTTCAGATAGGACCCGATTAAAGTGCTTATCTTTCTCCGCTGACCACAGAAGGAATCTGCCTTAAACACTGAATTATAAAAGGCAGTAATCAGACACTATGAATCTTAGAAAAAAAGCTTCAGCACTAAAGAAAGCCTTGCACCACCGCATACCTCCCTGCTCATACACGAGGAAGGCTTTTACCGCAGACTACACTGACTACACCAGCCAAGTGGCTTCTGGACTCAGCAGAGCTCATGCTTGTGGACCAAGCTGGGCTGCTTCTCATCTGGTTAACAACTATTTTGGCATAACTACTTATCCCAGCACTGCAGCTATGCAGGGAAGTTTGCATTTCACAGCAACACTGGGAGAGCTGCTCAAGGGAAATCCGTCCAGCATTTGCCCACATTAAAACCTTAATCCCAAAAGTTCACACACTAAGTGCCTCGGCTCACTGTCTATTGCACGTGCCAATGGATTCCATGCAAGGAGACACTGAAATCTGAGTGTTAAGCATTCATTTCATAATGTTATATTCAAAGATCCTATTAAAGCAAGGCAAAAGTAAAGCACACAATGAGATATAACAATACAGCTTGGTAAAGTTTGCCGAAGTAAAATATCAATCACTTACTCTTCCTTGTCCCCTAGCTGTTTTTCTTGCCAGTATCTGCCCAACATCCTGCCCTGTCCCAAGCAGGAGAAAGTTCTCTGCCTACCTCTGCCTACCAGCAGTCCATTCTCTCCAGAAGTAGTACAGACACTTTCTTAACACACTCATTTTTTCATTGTATTACTTCTTCTTTACCTATGCCCAGAGAAACTAATTGTCAAGCTCAAAATTAATCAGAAGTTAAAAAACATCGGGAATACTGTAAAAAGTTGGAACGGAGCAGATGAATGTGGTTCAGTGCTGCAGAGAGCAAGCTGGATGTCAGAACCCAGAGCGGCGGTCGCAGCAAGCATCGCCACACCACAATGGGACGTGGTCCGCGGCAGCCGGCTTGCAAAGCGCCTCTGGGCAGCCCCTGCTCTGCAGCTGGTGCAGGGCTGGCGCTCAGCCCCCTGACTTCCCAAGCGTGCAGCTCCTGAGGGTGTTTTGGCAGTGTGCGTGGATAACAGGCACATGAAGTCTGGCCACAGTGCTGGTGCAAAAGAAATACGGGTGGGTTGCAAGAAGCAGCCCCTTTTTCTTTCTACCTCCAGCCTCTGTGTATTGACACCAAGAACAAAAGCATCACCTTAATACAAGACTCTTCTTCAGGCAGAGAAACCTCACTTGTCCTTAGGCAGGACAATGCTGTTGGATGTGGCTGACTGCAGCCAGCACAAGAAGAGACTGGTTCTGGCTGAGGTCCTCAAAGTAACACAGCCCTAGGAAGGACTCCCACACTCATCTGATCTCATT
The DNA here is from genome assembly GCA_013400135.1 of Rhinoptilus africanus. Lineage (NCBI taxonomy): Eukaryota > Metazoa > Chordata > Aves > Charadriiformes > Glareolidae > Rhinoptilus > Rhinoptilus africanus. Next base: position 751,916 of record VXBO01011952.1, on the reverse strand, counting down.
TCTGGAAAGAGTGAAAGCCTGCTGTCCAAGGGACATTTTTTGGATACAGGGACAGATGTCCTTCAGAGAATAAAATTCATTACAAGTTTTGGGAAATGCTGAGCTAACACTCTAAACCACTTGTAGTGAGAATATCCAATAACGGGGATGTGTACGCCGCAGGGGTAGAACATGGGGCAGGAGATCCTAAAGTTTTCCCGATTGCCTGAGAACAAGACACAGGCTAAGGCATTCTGAAGACAATATTTTTGATTATCTGCTTCCACTTAGGTCCTTAGGAAAGGGTACAAACTGAGGAACAGTCTCCTCCTCTCCAAGCTTAAGTAAGAAGTAAGATAAGTGGTAAATGCAATCCTATGTTGAACCTCACAAGTCTGCACTCCTGGCTCCAACTCCAATCACTGGAAAAAGTCCCACTGATTCCAATGAGGGCAGAGATTGACCCCAAGGTGGTCACACCTGGGGTTTTATTCATTCCATGATAAAGATTTGCTAAACTTGGAACCCAATCATGGATCAGCTTCCAAACAACACCCATGTTTGGGGTGGCTGGAGCTGAAGTTTCAGTCCTGGCCCTCCTCCATGGAACTGAAAGCCAGAATTGCGATGATGACAATAAATACTCAGCACTTCAACTTCAAAGGGTTGGGTAGATGGTTCAGTCAGCAGCTAGCTAATCAATGGCACAATAGCAACCATGCCATCAATTATGTATGCAATATCTTTGCAAGCTACATATGAAGATAGTCAACAGGGTTGTTAGCTATATTTATATTTATTTTGCCCTGAAGACTCCGTTATTGCTAGATCCCCAAATCACAATAGTGGTGGTAATAAAATGTTTTTTAAAGGGGGTGTTGTTATGACCTAAAGGCAAGCTGGAGGGGAGGTGTGAATGGATACTCCTAAAGAGATCACTTCTTTCTTTGCACGTGGCTTTCTGAACAACTCCCTTGTCTCTTTTTTCCCCTCCTACTAAGGGATTTGGCTGGAGACATCCTCATCAGCTGCGCAGCCTTCTTGGCATTTGAGATATTTGCATGGTGACCAGAAAATGGCACAGAAGGGTAATTGCACGTGAACCCTTCAAAGGTCAGGCACACTCCCAGTAAATGAGCTATCAGAAAAGCCACGCTTCTGAGCACCCTGAGAGAGGAACGAGCTCTTTGCAAACCAACCAGGCTGTGAAAAGAGGCACTGTGGGAGCTTATGCTCTGGTTCTTTTAAGTCTGAGGCTTCTTGTCCAGAGGATCAAACTAGGTGCATAGAGAAATACAGAAAGAATGTCTCGGAGTACAAGAAGTGCCTAGAGAAGATGCCTGCTCTCCTTCTTGGCTCAGGAAGAGGAAGTTTGCCTGACACACACCACTACTCTTATTCAGGAGCTGATCTTGCTACGTGCTGAAGAGCTTTGGCTTTCATACTCAACAGCGACTTGAGGACATTCAGTATTTTGCAGGAACAGATGCCCTGTCAGGGTCAGGCTCTCAAGCATTTGAAGTCCTGTCCTCCCTTTGCTTTTAAACATGTCACATACCTATTCGAAAAAGGACCGAACTCTCTCCAGGGCAAAACCCCCTCAGGCCTTTTTCTGCTCAGTGCAGGGAGTTAGGCTCTGCATTTGCTCTTCAGTGCATGCGTGTGGATCACCTACTAGACTGTGGGCTAGACTGGAGCAATCTCAAAGCGTCCCTTGCATCAACAGGAAGCTATTCTCCTTACACCACAGCCTGGTTTAGGTGACTTGAAATAGCCTCCTGAATCTCAATAAAACCTGGCTTAATCCATCTCCTTTCCTTCCTTTCAACAGGCAGCTTGCATTGATTTCTTGAGCTATAGTCAATTCATAGCCATCTCCCCTCTGAAACTGCTGTTGCTTTCTGCTTTGAACTCCTCCTCTGAAAGGGGGTGCAGTGTAAAATGATCATGTTATAGTTGAACCCTGAGCACTTTTTGGCCTGGGGGCAGAGGGATGTCATAGCTTCATGGCAATTACTATAATCAGAGAAACTTCCCATCACTCATGGCAGTTTAAATTAAGACCTTTCTTCTAAAAGATGTCCTCATAGCTCCTATACAAATACAGGACTTGCTCCAGGAATTTTTGGATGTGATTCTCTGGCCTATATTATGCAGGTCAGAGGACTTGATCATAACGGTCCCTTCTGGCCTTAACTAGATTTCATTTAGTTTTGTGATCTGATCTCCATTATGTCACTGCTCTTTTCAAAACAAAGCAAGGGGCCCATCTCTTGCTGAATGGAAGGAACAGAAAATCAAGACAAGACGACCATGAAATAGAGGCAGTCACAAGCCTGTGATCAAGTACAACTCATTATCCAAAGACAACTGGTGCTTTTTTTTCCAGTACTGGATGAAGTGAATTTATTCAGCTCAAGCGTCAGTTTGTAGTTAATACAGCTTCCTGAATAGCTGTGACCCTGCAGCAATGGTGGGTTGATCTGCTTAAATGATAGACTTGGAGGAAGCCTGCTGTATACATCAAGGCCTGCAGCTGTGTTTTATGAAAAGGCATGTCAAATATATCATAATCAACTCTCTGTGGACACAACCATGAGTTCTGTTGACAAATCACAAGGAATGGGAGCTCAGAGGCACTCAAAGTAGGAAAGGACTTGGGTGGCTTGATCCCAAGTTCCCAAACTCCAAACTAGTTTGAGTGGTAGCACCAGGAAAGCGGAGCTCAGGAAGTAGAGAGACAAGAACAAAGCCTTTGACTGCGAAAGTAGCTGCAGCTTGACAACTCTCATTAGCGCCACTGAAGGAAACAGAAAGTCCCTGTGCACTCACACAAGTTTCTTCTTGTTGACACGATTTTCACGTACCGTAAGCTCCCCTGCCCACTTCAGGGGCTGTTTTACATCATTCCTCCCAGACTTGCTGGAGCCTGTATCAGACCTCGCTTCACACCCACTCCCCCATTTCCTTTTATGACACCTCTCCATCACCTCTTTTTGCAGCACCATCTGTCCAAGGATGGACTTTGTGTTTTTCCTCAAACCAAATCTTTCCTGAGAAGCAAATGCACGATTTTAGCAAGTCTAAAATAAAAAATGAAGCTAGTGATAAAAGGAAATGTATCTTCCTTTTTGACTGCCCCCGGTTCAGAGTTCCCACCCGGCAGGCACTTTCAATTCACTGCCAGAGGATTGTTTCACCTGTTGGATATTCATTTCCCTCCACAAGCCACTTCTTCCCCAGGTGTCTTGCATGCAGGGCCTTCTACGCCAAATGACAGCCTGCTGCCTTTGTGTGAGACAGCGGCAGCAATTCAGAGAGAATAAGCTTGGAAGCAGCAGGTTAGAAAGAAAAAAAGCAGGGAGAGCTTCGAGATTAGAGGGAACTCATTTGAATCCATGCCATGAAACTCCAAATGCTTCCAGTGAGGAGGGGGGGGAAATAAAAAAAGATTAATATTCTGCATGCCAAATCTACAGCCAGTGCAAGTCAGCACCGCGCTGCTGCCATTTGGCTGGCTTAACCCTCAGAGCCCTGGTCCCTTCCATGGGGAAAGTCCTACAAAGTACAGACCCACAGACCACCTATCCAAAATGAAGAGAAAAAAATCCCAGCCGCGTAAAAATCAATGTTCAGCTTCAGAGTGCAATGTAAATTTGCACCAGCTTTAAACTTATATTATATATACTTACTAATGCAAAGAAAAATCTCAAAAAAAGGTATTTCAGAAAAAAAAAAAATCAAGCTGAATTACAGCCAGCTTCTCAATTCCCTTAGCACCCTTTACTTGGGCAGCTTTCCAATTAGTGTCAATGAAAATTTTGCCTGAGTAGCAACCGAGTAAAAATAGACTCAGAATATCAGGATTCGACCCAGAACCTCTAATATACAAAAATAGAAAGACCCACGCACAAACATGCACAGAGAGGGTAAACCTCAGGAGTGATAATGAGCTTTGATTTTTCATCAGCCACAAAAATGTCAACTACGCTTCCAGTACATTCCACAACAGAGCAATATTTATATTTGATCTCTGCGGTGGCTTCATGCTGCACGTTACATAAGCCAGTCATTCCCCATACAGTAATGGAAACAGACGGCACTTGCCACGGTTTATTTTTTGCATCAGGCATTCTTTGGCAGATACTCATGGGAAACAATATGGCAGGGGAATGGCATCAGACTTCCCCTGTGCAAACACCAGGCCGTGAACAAGCAGTACAGGACTTTCGCTCTTTTTTTGGAACTGTTGCAAGAGCATTAATGGCTCATCTTGCCCCCTTTGCATACCTAGAAGGTCTCATGCTATGACAGCAGATTCACTAACAACAAATTTGGCTCTGGTGCCCAGAAAATAGCCGTCTCTGCAGTGAGTTCTCCTGCTTTTCCAAAGCAGGAAGACACCAAAGCTTTTTTGCTGCTCCTTCGACCTGTAAGAGTGAGATTCAAACAATCCTCGTGGTGAAATCACTCTTCCTACAAGTGCCATTATTTCCCTGGAATCTCTACTAGAAAAGCCCCATCGTGTAGAGAATGAGCCCAAAGGGGGCTTGACTCCTTCACTGAGCCCTAGAACCTGAAATAAATTACTAGGCAGGGAAAAATGAGAGTTCAATGTTATTAAGAGGACTGACCAGTTAATATTGACACCAGCACTAACTATACAAAATAGCTACTGCTGCACGGGCTGTGTGATTCTATCCCTCCACGTGCTCAGGTTGTATAAACACGAGAGTCTAAAAGAAAACTTGGATACAGAGTGGAAATGCCACTACAAACTTGGCTTCAGGCTTGGGTTTTGACTCATTACAGGTGTGGAATCATACAGCACCTTTGCTTGGACTCCGTTTTTGGGTTTTTTTGTTTTTTTTTTAAATCTGTGCTTCAGGTTGAGGTTTGGACAGGCCATTTCCACTGTTAGACATCCTTAAAGGGAAAAAGCTGAAAGATGAAGAACTTCATGGAGTTGGCAGTACTGTCCTTTGAGCTTTTGGAAACAGGCTGAAAGAAAAGATGCTTAAGCCGTCCCTCTCACACTAAAGTAGGATCACCCAAGCCTGGAGTAAAAACCTCTCGTCAGACCTGAGCAAGCCGCTCTGTGCGGCGGGTGCCGAATATCCTGAATCCCACTGTCACACCGAGGAGGCAGAAGCACTGAGCACTTGACAGGCTGGGCCCTAAGCTCACGGTTACACAGAACAACATCTCTCCGTGTCTCACCCCACACTTGCACAGTGTGGAGAGCCTTGCAGAGAGCTTGGTGTCCAGGGGACACTGTGCTCCACGATTTGCAAGTGCTCTCAACACCTCTGGGCAGACTGTTAACATCTGATTCTGCAACAACAGGGTCAGTGGAAAAACTGCGACGGAAGAACTTGAAATGTGCCCCTCAGTGAGCTAGCAAGAGCTGGAAGCAGTCTTTGCTGTTTTTATTGGCAGGGATCAGAAGATAGCCTCTTCTCTATAACCCCTGGTAAGCTGTTTTTCTGTGTGCATAATTGCTTACAAGCTCTGAAGGAACATAACAGATGGAGTTTTAGCATGTCTTTTCCTTCTAGCAAACATGCACAATTATTTTTTGCATCCTTGCTGGAAAGAACAGAGCAGACTGTACTCCAGGACTTCGTCACCTTAGGACATATGATCAACATTCGCGTGTGTCACACTCAAGCCTTACGCCAGCCTGTTAGCAGAGCAAGAATAGTAAAGGCAATGAGAGATGAGCTGCATTTCCACAACTCTCCAGCTGTCAAGAGCAGCAGAGACTGACAGAAATAAGCTGCACAGAGGAGACGGGCCAAACCAGAAATAATCCACCATGTGCCATGGTTCCCAGATTCCTCGGGATCTTTTCTGAGGAATCTGATGTCAGGCATTGAGCATGTCAGTACGACTTGCACTTTGGTGTTTTTCCATCTGTAGCTGCTGTTTCTGGTATTACACACAGGGTTACCACTGACACGTATCACTTTATGAACAGCTGGAGGAGCAGTGGCCAACCTTCCCTTGCATACTGAAAGTTTTGCGCAGCCAAAACCCACAAGACACACTGTATCATTCTGCAAGCCTGGGAATATGTCACACGGGCAGGAGAGCAGCTCCACTGGGGTCTTACTGCTCTCGTGTGTGTTGGCGCCAGGCTGTGCTTGCAGTGAGAGCAGGCTTAGGCCCCTCCTGGTTTACTTCCAGATAAATCTGAAGTCACAGAGAAGCCTCCAGAGTCTCACAGGCCCCCAGCTGCTGGCTATGTGACACAGTCACTGTGCGAAGACTTGTGCTTATGAGGCAGCCGTGGCTCCAGAGGCACACAACCACCTTGAGAAATATCAAGACATTAATGAAGGCAATCAAGAAAGCCTGAGAGGGGCAGATTTATAGTCCCTTAATCCAAGTGCAACATCTGGGACATTTTTGAGGGGAAAGTAGCTCGGAGTATCTGGTTTTACAAGCAAAATAGCCCTTGGAGAAAGCACTGGCACAAGAGGAGAAGGATGCTACTCAAACCTCCTCCCCACTTTGTCTGCTACAACCGTCCAGAGAGTCACACAACAGGGGGCACCCACTATTGCTACCTGCCTCCCTCCATCATATCAGCATTGCATTTAGCTGTCAATGTAGCCGGCTACTTGTACAACTCCCAGCTTTGCAGGAATGTCCAAATACCTCTCAAAGAGTTTAAGACTATCTTAAGGGTGTCCAAAGGATAGGGACATCCATCACACTAAACATGTTCAATGGTACAGAGACCAGTCTTGCCTGGACAGACACAGGAACTCCTCTCCAATCTACCTCTGCCATCAGCTCCCCTGCATAGGAGCAAATTCTCCTAGAAGATCCCTTTGTTAAAAGTTTTTGGAAGCAGAAAAAGCCTCAAACCTGCACAGGTTCCTCCATCAGTAAACAGTAGAGATAACACTTCTTTTTTCTGCCCCAAACCTGGCCATCAGTCTTGTTCTGCTCATTCACTCTAAGGCAGATCCCAGATTCCTGCAGATCTTCCATGGCACTGCCCTCTGCTGCTAGGTAGTCTTGCCCAGATATAGAAAGGAAGAAGGAACCCAGAGCACACCCCTGCCCTGGAGACACTACTCAACAAAACAATTCCACAGAAACTGAAGTCTGGATCACCCTCGCTGCACACACGCACATTTCACCATCACTTCCGCTCATTCTTCATGGCCATTTTTTGTCTGTTCACAACCATGTTAGAAATTTAAACTACTTATGAGAAAAGGATATGTGCAAAAGAAACAGTGAACAATTAAATAAACTGGTACAACTAAGATTATTTTGGAAAGCAGAATGCCCTCAGGAAATAATAGTATTAATGACTCCCCAGTTTCACCTCATTTCTTTTTGCCGTATAGTGGGAGCTACAGCGCCACAAGCAGTAGAAGGTGTGGAAAGATTCCGCTCTCACATGTTCAGAAGTAAAACACTGAAGGTCATCTGAATAGCCACTGAACAATATGCTGAACCAGAAATTAAAAGGTACCCAAGAAATGCCAACAGACTGAAGAAAACACAGTCACATTTCTTAGCCACATGTCCCAGCTGAACTTTCTGTTCCCTTCTGTCATTTAATCCCAGCTTTTCCCAAGTGATCAGAATGCTTCAAAGGAGACTGCTCACCAGAGTGCCCAGAAGCTGCACAGCTCTCCTGCTCCAAATTCAACACCTCCTGAGCAACTGCCTTTCATACCATCAGAAGTGTCTTACAGGCATGTTTTAGGCACTGAGCAATCCTTTGCAGCATTCACTGCAACAAGTTGACTGCTTCTCCAGTTCTCATCTTTATCCAGGGAACTTTGGTTTTTATTTGAAAAACTTTCTTCTCTGACGTCGGGTGGTTTTCCTTCCCCTGCCCATTCCCTCACTGATGTTTAATGTCCCACAAAGTCCCCTGCTACCCTCCTCTGTTGCTCATTTCCTTTTCCAAGTGAAGTTACCCTCCAGGCCTATATGCTTCTTTTCTCTCTTTTCAGTCAGGTGTTGCAATCGAGTTCCTCCAGCATACCAGACTCAGCGGACAGATCACCCCACAGAGCTCTCCCCAAATCTCAGCCCTCTCCCTGTTCACACAAAGAGAATTGGGTCATCTGATTGCAAGTGTACACAACAAATGGTACAGCAACAGATGTTACAGCAATAGAGAACTGCAGGCTGTTCAGTGATCCAGTTTACCATGGCCCGGTTTTGACTCACTATCTATATCACTGGTGTTCTGAAAAGTAGGGGCTTGATTTAAAAAAAGAAAAAGCCCACATGTATACAAAGCTCTGTGCATAATTACATGGCTGAAGTGCCCATACAGCTAAAGAAAAGAGCAAAAAAGGCATTTGTGCAAAGTAATATGCAGAGTTGCAACTGCCAGCATTGATTTCAAGCCATAATGCTAATGTATGCCTGAGGATTAGGCAGAGGTTCAGCACACAGTGCAGTGTGACGACTAAAACACGCTCTAGATTGGGGTAGCCAAGCCGTGGTAACAGGGACCATCGCTAGTTTGTAGAGCTCAGTTCCACCACTGCCAACTACTTGCTGCAGTCACTGCTGACAAATGAAAAACGTTTGGTGAAGCCTGAACTAAACCAGTACAAATTGGTGTAGACTAACCAGAGTGCACACTACTCAGTCAACAAAAGCAGGTTTCTGCAAGGTAAAACATCATCCCGTGTTGGAGAGAGAGCTCTTCCATCAGTGCCTCATCTGCTAGTAAGAATGAAGGACCAGGACTACTGCAGGACCAACATTAGAGAGATTATTTGGTGCTTTTCCCCTGATGCAATTTGCATAGGAACTGCAGTTTTCACTGGGCCCCACAGGAGAAGCAAGCTGCATCTCTCCCTGCTCATTCCCTGCTCCCCAGCACTGCCATGTGACGCAAGAGTCGGACAGTTTAGACATCCGTATGTTCAGCTATTTACTGTCTCATCTACCAGAAGCCAGCAGAGGTGGTCACAGGAACATAACCTTTTACTAAAAGTAAATAATAACATGCTATTCTACCTAGAGGCCTTTTTGGAAACAATCCCTTCAGTTCTTAATTAGGAAAATCACCACCCTCTGAAGTCAACAGCACAACCTGTTGCCACTAATTCCCAGCTCTGGCAAAGGAGATAAGGTTCATATTTCTGATCAAGTCCGCCACCAACTCCGGTTTTTGAGTGACTCACTTGAAAACCCAGGCATGGAGATCCCACAGCATCAGCATCCTTTTTTTTTTTTAAAGTAACTTCATCTATCTTGCTCCCACTCAAACATTTTCTCCTTTAAACAAAACTTTTCAGCAGTCTAATTCCAGTTCCAACTCCTTTCTCCGTCTCTTACGAGGCCCTCTTGAAAGTCTTGGACTCGCCAACATTAGGGATTAGACTGTACATGGCTGTCCTAGCACAGAACAGAGAGAACATCATGTAATTTCCATTTTTCTCCCGGTTGTGCTCTTTCAAAGCCCCACACTACTTATGGTTTCCACGCCACATATTCTTCTGTTCGTTGCCATGGCGCAGCCACTGGTTTGTCATTAATATTGTGGGTAACTTCAGATCCTTGACCTCAGGGCTTTCAGAGCTTTTCATGGTGTATTTTCCTCTTGATTGAATTGCTCTGCATTCCCAAGCACAGCTACAACAAAAATAAAACACTGCTGCTTTTGAATGGGGAAAATTCATTTCACAAAGACAGGCTAGCAAAGGCTGGAAACCCATTGAAGAACAGCAGATTAAAAGGAAAACAGCCATTCTCTACAGACATAGCGACTGTGGCATGGATTTAAATTTACCTACAGCATCTGAGTCAAGCTATGGTCCGCAGGGTCCATGCATGAACTCAATATCTGGCCCAGTTCTGACTCTAATAATATGCTGCCCCACTGCAAGAGGACCTTAAATGATGCTATAAATTCTCATCCATGAAGTTTTACAACAGTTTTGAGAAGTGGAGAGCTACTTGTTCCCAGATTGCAGATGGGAAGGCTGAGGTATAGAAACAGTAAGCTAAATGACAGATGTAGCTCATGGCTTCCCATGTATTTGCCCCTACCCTTGTTTTTTATTCTTACTTTAGGGGGCTACAGGGGTATTTGCACATCTAGGGATACCTTGTTCCCACAGCAGGCCTGTGCAAATGCTTTTGTGCCTATGATTTTTGCCCAGTGGAATTATTACCTAGACACCAATTGGTAAATCAAATGCTATCTGTCATTCTCTGTATTCAAACCTTGCATTTACTGAGAGGAGAATTTCATCTTATGTATTTTTTAATGCTAGTGATAATTCTCACTTCAGAAAGCAGTTCATTTCTAAAGACAGTTAGAAATCAGTAAGTTCACATATACTAGAGGAATCTGTGGTATCCATGCTTAACAGAAGTATGATTTTTTTTTTTTCAGGCTCTAGAAAATAGCCATTACCATGGAAAATGTGATAATTGTCATATCAACAGCCAATTGCCAAAGCTAAACTACCCTTCAAGTTAACAGATCCTAAAACCTGCATGCACTTAGAGATGTTGATTTCACATGAGCTCTTTCTGTCCAATGAGCTCCCAGAAACACAGATTTGCATTAAAAAGCCCTAAGCCATGGCATTTCTGAAGATACAACCCTCCTATGCAGCCTGATAGTAGTTTATTTGGTGAGGGGACCTTCAGGATATAAAACCAGAAAGGAACAGCAGCATTAGGAATTTCCTCTTTTCTTTAAGGTATTAGTTGTTTAAAGGGGAAAATGCATCTATTATCTATTTGAGGAAGATGCTTCAGAAGCTGCAAACAAAACGCCTGAATCTACATACAATGCAATACTACACACATCAGGCAGGCACTTTTATGCACTTAAAAATGCCTAATAGCACGTCTGAGGATGGCAATAACCACTTGATTATATCAAAATCAATACAAACACCTGCATGGAAAAATAAAGAGCAGCACATAGAGAGTAAGATGCAAAGCCTGAGGGCTTTTCTGCAAATGCTGGGAGAACAAAGAACAAGCAAAGGGTAGAAGGAAAAGTAGTACAAAATACTACATATATGTACTATATATACAAGTAGGGTAAAGTAGTACATCCATCCTTCTCAGATTTGGGGCCTGGTTGTGGTTGAGCTCCTGTTGCCACTGAAGCAATTTTAGGAGGGTTCTTACTTCAACTCTGTCTCTCCTAGTCCCCTTACAGGGCCATGAAAGCCTTACCCTGAGGACGGAGCATAGTCATATCACACAGTGTTTAGGGACAAAACCCTCTCCCTGCCACAGACACCTCCCTCTCGCCAGAGGCTGGGAGTAAAGCCAATCCCACAACTTCTTCCCAGCAGAATAAGGACTCTCTTTAAGATTTGCTCAGTCAAGAGGACACTCCAGCTGGCTTTGCTCCCTCGAGAGGCCTTTGCTCCTGCATATCTGCCCTGCCAGGCCAGCCACACTTTTACCCTTGCTGTGAGGATGAGTTTGCTGTAAGATCCCCCCTGGCAGCCCATTTGAAAGCCTTTCATTGGGAAGGCCAGTCACATTCCACTTTAGACAAAAACAGCGCCTAACAAACAGCCTTGTTCCTCAAATCCCCAGTTGGAGGAGGGCTGAGGAGGAGGAGGGGTGAGGAAGGAGCTGTGAAGTCCTGTAAATCCTCAGGGAAAGGTGTCTGTGTGTGTGTGCCTCATGACTTGCAGAAGGGCCACACCTGATATTTATTCTTATGAAAGCCACAAAAAAATGCCTTTATGAAAGAAGAATTGGGGAGGATTTATAGAAGAACAGTAGGAATAAGGGGAAATGCCAGATATCCCTTCCTGGGTAAAATCCTATGAGATGCTGAACATTGCTACCTCCTTAAGAATAAGGCAGTTAAGACCTCAAAGTCATAAATTAGTTTTCCTCATCTTCTAAGCCCCACACTTGCATTCAAGATGCTCTCTTTGGATCAAGGTACCAGCCTACTGCTTCCCAGTATTGGAGGTGAGGGATTTTTTTACTCATTCATGAACAAAACAATGTCGCAAGCGGGATCTCTGTCTATATACTGCAAAAAGCCACGTCTGTACCCACGCAGTGAATCATGCAGGATTAGCCTAATAAGCTCTGCTGTAAATCAGACTGAAAGCATCTGTACTATGCTTAGGAAGAGTGAAATGCAGCATACCTACAGAAACCAAGCTGCCTGGCCTTTTCCAAGCCCAAATCAATCCATCCATCCATCCATCCATCCATCCCAGAGCAGAACTGGTGCTATCATGAAGCATGTGGGGGCTTTCCGTCTCCAGTACTAAGGTTATGTCCAGAACAGGGACCTGATGTTACTTGAGTAAAACAGAGAACAGACATTTTTTAACTGAGCTAATGCATCTCAGGAGACTCGTCTTTCTGCTTTTTCAGCATGTTGACCCTATTTTAAGAAATGAATGCTACTGATAGCATTGCATGGAAAAGTTGTTGCAGATGAAGTTGTTGCAGATGCCTGTTAACACCCTCAAGGAGCCGTTCTTCTATCCGAGGTTATGTGCTGCTTTTAAACATAAGCAAACAAGAACTTAACACATATTTAATTTCCACATTGTATATGTTTTTGCTACCATGTCTGCTCCAGAGGGGTCAGGATACAGTGTGGGCATAGAATTATAGAACGTGTTGGGTTGGAAGGGGCTTTTAAAGGCCATCCAGTCCAACCCCCCTGCAGTGAGCAGGGACATCTTCAACTAGATCAGGTTGCTCAGAGCCTCATCAAGCCCGGCCTTGAATGTCTCCAGGGATGGGGCCTCCACCATCTCTCTGGGCAACCTGTTCCAGTGTTTCACCCCCCTCCTTGTACATACCTGTAGAAGCCCTTCTTGTTATTCTTAGCATCTCTTGCCATGTTCAGCTCCAGCCACACCTTGGCCTTCCTGCCCTCATCCCTCCGTAACCGGGCAGCATCCCTCTACTCTTCCCAGGACACCTGATCCTGCTTGAACTGCCTGTGCAGTTCCTTCTTGCTTTTTCATTTGACCAGCAGGTCCCAGCTCAGCCATGTCGGTCTCCTCCTTTTCTTGCTTGATTTCTTACTTATCACAGAGGAAAGAGATTAATGAGCTTCAGAACAGAATTTTTCACTTGGAAGCATTTAATTAGGCAGGTTTTCTCCCACATGGAGAACATGATGCTGGAATGGAAATAGCTTAACCCATTTTATAAACTGGCACGAATCAAGGTAAACAGCAGGCATTGAACAGATTCCAGTTGTGGAGTTGCATGCTTCACTTACTGGATGATAATATAATTTCATCACTGTTGATTAACTAATTTTGTTAGCACCGACAGTAGTCATCTATCAGTGCCCTGAGGTCTCCAATTATTTCCTCTACCACAGTTATGACCTACTTATACATCATCCAATTACCTAACAGTGACAAAAAGAGTGGTACCTGGTAGTTAAACTGCAATAGTGAAAGTTAGGAAATAGGAGTTTTGTCCCAGCTCTGTTACTCACTTGCTGTTTGTGGCCAATTCATTTAGGCCACAGTTTCCTCATATCCACTAAGCTGGGGAGCCCTGTTTCAGAAAGTCAAGCTCTCCATCTGACATCAAAAGAAAATACAGATACTCAACAAATTAATTCCTCAGTGCCTCCAAGTGAACCCTCAAATGCAGTAGAGAGTCCTAGAATTTAACACTGTAATGTTTCTTTAGCCATTTCATCAGATATAGCAAGCAGATATATCCAGCATCCCACGCATTAAATGCGCTGTGACAGCCACCCAGGTGTGTTTCGTATGTGGAGTCAAGAGGAGAGCTCCTAGCTTTGCATTGCTTGGGGTTAGACTACTTAACAGCCCTAAAGGCCAGAGGAGCCCCCAGATCCATACCCAGACGCATCTGTGTGGTGAAGAATCCCACAACGTGCTGCCTCACGCAATGCCAGGGTAGGGGAGAGCTCTGCAAAACAGAGACAACCAGTACACGTGTCTACCTCACACAGACGCAGGCAGATCTAATGAATACAAACAGATTTTAGTTCCTTTATGGAAAATGGCTGCACCACTCTTCACTCTTACACTGTTCTCTAACATAGAACAGCAAGACACAATGTTGTTACACGTCGGTTTTAATCCTGTAGCCTGGCTAAAAGGATAGACTGGACCACCAAAAACTTTACGTGCTCTGGACAGCAAAGTTAAAAGCAGAACATTATGCTGAAGGTAGAACAAGGTGAATCCTTTATACAGTGCCACCTACCCATAGTATAATGTTCAAGCATGAAAAATGAAACCAGCTGAGTTTTGCACAAAGCCTTTGTGCATGTCTGTGTCTGATGCACCCTGTGAATCTTTTGTCACAGCTCAAAGTGCTGTCCCCAGAGAGGGAAAACTTTTTCTCTTCCCTCAACTGTGTTTTATGGTTTTACTCTAATTTTACAACACAATCTGTGACAGCTGGTCACACGGTGTGTCTGGGTTGAATAAAGCCCAGGGACCCTTTGCCAAGCCTCTATGCAATGTGCTGAGCTTAATGAAATGTGTCAGCTCCACTGTGAATCGTGCATTCATAGAGCTGAATGAATCTGAGTTTTCAAGGAAAACTTAAGGGATACATAACTGCACACAGCAAACCCCGGGGGCAGAGAGAGGAGAGGAATCCCAGAGAAACACTCACCAGCTTTACTAATAGCAAAATAGATCCTTACAGCTGGAATTTAATCAACCAATGTTTGAGCCATGATTTAAAACTATCGGTCGCTGCTGAGGCCTCAGAGAACAAGCAGTGTTCAGTGTCTGAGATAAAATGCCAGGTCCCAGTGGTTTAGGCCATAGTGCAGCTCTCCCTCATACAACCAGCACAATCCTAAGCAAGTCACACCTTTTGGGGGCCTCTCTCCCCCATTTACATAGCAGGAACAAAAATGCTTCCTTCTGGCTCAGTTTGCTTCTCTTACCTGTTGAAGTTGCCAACCCAGGAGCAGACTGACCACAGCTGAGCACAGAACAGTGCTTAGCTGGTACCTGAAGCTCTTATCACATATGGGAGAGAACAGTCACCGGTAAGAGTCCCCTAAGTGGTGAAAATAACTTTGTGATGTACACAAAACAAAGCGCATAACGTAAACTGGATTGACTTTATTTTTTCCTCCCCTTAATGCTGCAAAACAAAGAGGACCCCGATGAACATGAAAAATGCTGATTTTAACAGAAAAAGAGGTTTAGGATTTCCTTCTATCATGTCAACCTGTGAAAAGTCACAGTCTTATCACATTTCTCCTTCTTGGAGTGTCTCCCTAGAAGTCAATCAGTAAACAGGTTAATGGCTGATGCAGTTGGAAACAAAAGGAAATACAAGTGCGCAGCATCCTTGAAAATCACACAGCGTATGCTTGGGCAATTTTTCTGACATAAGAGATTCACAGGGAAAATGGCTAAATTGTTACCCTAATTGCTGTAAAGTTGTAGCTCTTGTTTTCATTTCCCTCAGTATTTTCAGTTACCTGTCAGCTGAAATGCCCCAAATCCAGACCTGGCTGTGTCATCTGTGAGCACGCTGCTACAAAGCAAGGAAACCCTGTAACAAGGCTCCTGATGCCTAGGGTTGGACCCCACTGCAGTTTGCTGTCAAACTCAGTCTGACATTTCTGGATCGGAGGAGAAGCCATCTGACCTTGTCACATGAGTTTGACCAGGAAAATAGCAAACACAACACTTGCACAAACATTGTAAAACAGAAGTATAGATGCCAAAAAGCGGATGTCCTTTGGAGTAGAGTTAAAAGTCAAAGACAGAACTCCTGGATGAGTAAACATTGCTTTCAACATTTTCTACCTCTCACCAGCAGCTTTTACCTCAAAAGCGCTTCACTAAGGAATTAAGCCTTAAAATATCCTTTTACATAAGAAAAGGCTATTATTCTGTTTTACATTAAGGGAAATGGAAGGTTAAATGACTCCTGCAAACCTTACACCTGTGTTGGGATCAAAAATAAAACCCCAGCTATCTTTGCTCCACTCCTTGGCTTTAGCCCAAGACCATATTTTTCCGCTTCCTTACACAAGCCCTGCAGAAACATGCTCAAGAAGAGAATCATCCCTAAATGAACAGCCCTTGTCTGGAAACACAACTCTGAACTGTGCCAACCTGCCACATGTGCTAACAATGGGGGGAAAAAAATGCCACAGCCATTAGATAAGTACACTTTCAAACATGGCACAGTGCCGGCCACGCTGTCTCCAGTCACCTTCTTTTTGCACCTGAACTAACCACACCATCCTCCTTGTCCCTGAACTCTCCTTCTCCCTCCACATCTGTTGCCTGCAAATCTTCCTGTCACCACCTCCTTTTTTAAATGCCAAGGGCTGGACTGCATCCCTGTTCCTTCAGGCCACAATTACTGCTGGCCATGGAGAACAGCAAACTCCCCTTCTCTCACGGACCCTCCCCAGTTGCCCATGACACCGACTCCACCAGGTGCAGCATCTAATTTCCCACCTTCTCATCCCATGCAGAAGGGCAAGACGAAGGCTCGATCCATCCCGATCAGAGCAGACACATAGCCTTGTAGCTTCAACTGCATCAGGAATGTGAGATCCCACGTTATAGGATGGCATCGAATGCAGCGCTAGTGGGACCCAGGCCAGGACCCACAACCCACAGTGAATCTTTGATCCAAGACAAGCCTTGCCTGCAATATCTTACCTACACCCCATTGTTTCTGGGATCCAGTTCAAAATAATCCTTTTGGATTTTCTACTCTCTCATCTCTCCCTCTATTCCCAGTTCCTCTCTGTCATGACGCAAATGCACTGCTGGTGCAAGACCCCTCCATTGTCCGGAAAGCCACAGAGTCTTCCTCTCATCTTCTGCTAATGAGTTTGCGAATATTCAAATATATTCTGTGTATTTTTAACCAAAATTTTATGTAATTACCAGCATCTATTATCTGCCATCCTGTACATCATTCTGGAAATGATTTGGGAGTGAGATTTATTATAAGCCATTGCAACGTGCTCTTAGTTAAGCCTAATGAAAGCAGAGTTTATCCAAAAGGAGGGATTAATTTAAGTATCCTACATCTCAGCCACAGCAACACTTTTAATCCATATGTTTGTAGACAAGCCAACCTGTTCATTTCTAATGACCTGTGCAAGAAATGCATTTTTCAAAAGAATTCTCAGCAGGATACTTTTCTTCAGCATCTCTGGCTAGAAGGGGCTAAGTGAGGTGATGGAGTTCTGAATCTTACATCTTGCTCTGGAAGTGCCCTTAATGATAGTTGTGTTCTGAGTTTGTGGAAGTGTTTTTAATTACCAAGAGAAAAAAATGAAGTCAAAGCTGAGCCAGCTGCCAGAGCTTCCAGAGGACTGACTACATTCACAAATCTTGTAATCTTTTTATGTTCATTATGAGAATGCTACAAAAAAAAGGGCAATCAGATCTTGGCCAACGAATTAAACGCTTATTCAAAGATTAATTCACAGCATCTGTACTCCATTAGATGTTCTCTTTTGCCAGGGAATATAATGCAATATTTTCAGGGGGAATAGTTGCTGCTGTTGCCAAGAGCTTGCAATTTACTGGCTCTTACAGCATTGACATGGGAGTCACTGGGCTATGGGCACAGCTAGAGTAGATAGCGTAGCAATATACAGTTTGAAACATATGGAGCAGATCTGCTTCATTTTGGTGTTTAAAGATACTGATTATGACTCAGATGCAGCCAAGTGACAAGGGGGAAGCAAACCCATAAACCAATAAAAATGTGTCCATCATTGTATCATGAAGGGAACAATTTGTTGCTGCTGGGTTTCGGTTTTTTCCCCCAAGTATAAATACACAGAGATTTTATTTGAAAGTCAGAAGATACGGCTGAGGAAGGTGTGACTTAATTTTGGTGCATCTAACCTGAAACATCGTAACAGGGCAACCTTTCCAAGAATAAAAGCACGGCACTGATAAAGGCAGATCCCCAGAATAGTAATAAAAAAACAGCTTCCATAATCAATTTGTGATTCCTTTTAGAATACACAGTGCCAGAATGCCGTTCTGCTGTCCTGACTATTTTTGTTTGCTAAACATGAAGATTTTACCTTTTGTTTCCCAACACCAAAGGCCAAGCACTGTAGTGCCTACCTTTGGGAAGCTTATGAGTACATGCTAGATGGGTGCATGGACAAGAGCGAGACTCATGAAAGCCACAGTGCTCAGTGCAGAATTACCTACATAAGATCATACGAAATCATAATGATTTAATTTTTGCTCCTTAGGGAGCTGCTAATACTGAATTTAAGTAGCTACAAGGACAATTACACAATGCAAAGGTGTTTGCATCTTTTACTGGATTTAGCTCCCGATCCCTTCCCTGTGTCTAGCAATAAATATCCCCAAATTGTCATTCATTATTGAAGACACATTTTTTTTTCCTTTTTTTTTTTTTTTTTTTGGTTTGGTTTTGCATCCAGGGTTTCTCACATATTAAGCACAACGAACTCAGAGAGGTAAGTCTTTTGTGTAAAAACTGGCAGCATATTAATGACAAAAGATTGCACTGCAAAAGCAAACACAAAATACATCTGGGAGAATGGGCAGATAATTCCAGCTGCTAATCTGATGTTGAGAATTCAACTGATGAGATGTAGGCTGACTGATATGCTGCACCCCAGATTTAGGTAGACAGGTCTTGCTAGTGGAACATACGGTCCTTTCCAGATGTTCTGCTTTATCTGTGTTGTTGAAAGACATGAATTTACAGATGTCACATAGTTCACCTGCAGTTATATTCTTTTCATTCTCCAGTATTTACACTAAACAAGTCATCATGAAATCTATCACATAATATAGCCCCCTCAGTTGCTTTGTCTGAGGCCCAAATCAAAAACAAATGATGCCCTTGTATCAAATTCCCTGGGTACTGGAAACAATTCTGCTTGCATTTGGCTCCCCATGGAAGCCAGATTCTGTGAAGTGGCCATTTTAAATGGCTGAAGGGCAGAACTAAGTAATAAAAAATTGTTTTTTCCTGTAGAAGCTGTACAAGGTCTGGGCTACCCAGATGCAGAAGTAAATATGCAGTTTGTTCCCAAAACAATTTTGTGCAAACTGTTACTTTCTGCTAGATAGGTGGAGAATTAATCTCTACTCCCCGCTACCATGCGCATTGCCTGTTTCTCCCACTAGCCGCCCAGAAATAAAGGGAGAAAATGCAACTGCTCTGTTTAATGAGCTGCGATTATTCTTATTCTTATTATGATGCCCAATAAAAAATAAGTTTTTATTTTACTGAGCTCTTTCCTTCAGGAAATATCAGCCAAACATAACCCAGCAAAAGCAAACACTGTTTGCCTTGGCTTCTGGGATGTGCCGTTCCCAGAACAAGGGCTGAACAGAATACTGGGACCTAGGCACACCGCCTGGATTGAAAACTGGGCAATGTCTAAAGTAGTTTGCAGATACTGGAAGTCAAAACTATATTCTGGGTTTTGCCAACTCTGGAGCTTTTCCTGCACTTTCCCAAGCCCATGGTAGCCACATCAATATATATATTTGAGGCAAGTTTGAGCACATCCAAGGTGTGATGCAAATATCCTCTCATGTTCTGCTGCAATACACGCATTGAAATAACCTCTTGTAAAGGCTTTACAGATGTTAACATTTTTGGATTATGAAGCAAAAGCCAACAATTTTCCTCCTTAATATACATTAATACAACCAATTAGCAGTGTCTAGTTGTCAAGTAGCATCAAAAATAGGGTGTCATGCCAGGTTTGTGAAAAACAGTTTGGAAATCATGCTCTCTGGTTTTGGCCCATGTATTGTAAACGGGACACGCTTATTTCTTCAAATGTGCCCCTGATGGAAGAGCTCCATACTATAAATCACTCCAACTTAAATTGTGTGGATTTGTTTTCTGCATTAAAAATTCCAGAACATGATTCATCCTCTTGTTGCTGTGTTTTGACATGAACACAGCTCCTCCACAACCAATGGAGTCAACACCAAACTGGGGTGCTAAAACAGGCTTTTAGGCAACACTGTTTTTACTAAGTCTGTCCTCTAAGCAACTTCTACTTTCACTAAGATAACAAGACTGAATTACAAAATTATTCCATTCCATGACGTTTATTTGGGAAACTCTCACAATGCAAGCGTGGATCCCTTGAGATTGTTCTAAACCCACACACAAACGCAAGCAAACCACAAACAGGGCACGCATGCACGCCTCCCTACTCCAAGATCCTCTACTTTAAATGCAACCTGAAAATGAGGATGGGTTTAAGAACTATGGCCTCAACCAGCTTTCTTAAGGGATAAGAAAATTTTAAGATTTGATCTTTGGATAAATAAACTATGCTTGGTTTTCAGCCATTCTGTTGTTAAAACAGCCTATTCCTACAAACATAGAAGCTGTTAAAATAAGGGTACACTCACTAAGTCAAAAATTTTCAGGATATACAACCATAACCTGCTAATCCCCATCTTAATCAGGATAGCAAAGTAGATACGGATGTGATAGCTAAATGGATGTGAGTGCACTTCTTGCCTCTTCCAAGGAACTCAGCAGTTTCTTGCCCCCCTCAGTCACTGCTCTATGGCTATCGTTAGAGTCCCTCCTCCAAGACGCTGTCTGAAGACCATTTCGTTAATTTACACTGTCTTCACAGACACTGAGACTTACAGTTAGTTCCCTGAAATCCATGTGAACTTGTGTGCTCCAAAAAACCCAAATCAGGTCAGCATTTGAGAGTCTTACTTGGTTCTTTCTAATTGTATGTCCCAACATCTCTGTACATTACCGTGCTAGACCAGAAAACTTTCAGCATCATTACTCCTTCCTAATGGGAGAAATCTCTAGTGTTGTGATATCAGACTACTTTTACCATATGCCACTTTTAAATGCAGACATGTTTTCATTGGCACAATACTGATCTGAAGCATGCTGGGCCTTTGGAAGTAAAATCTAGGGGGAGAGAAAAACAGAGGGGAAAAAACCCCCTCATTCCTCAAACAGGTTACATTATAAGCACCCAGCTTGCTATAGCTGCCGAGGATCCTGGCAGACTGGGAGCTATTCTAGGGGAGAGAAGTGGATGCTGAGACCTTCATGCAAAATGCAGTCTGTCACGTGGCAATGCTCTTTATCATTCACATTCCACTCCTCTGCCATTGGTAATGTGCACAGACACTAAAGTTGGGCTTTACCAGCATGTTTCTGTTCCTACACCTGCAACCATCATCAGAGAGCTTTGGCAACAGCTGAAGTGCCGAACAAGAAAAGAGTTTTCTTGGGCTTTAAGAGTTTTCTCTTAAACAGCTTTGACAGGACTTGTTGAACAGGCAAGAGGGACCTGAAACTTTCAAGATGAAAGCAGAACTACAAGCATAACTGTCAAACTTCATTTGAGTTAACACCTCTAACACTGTGACCAGAAATACTTTTGCAGAGAAGTACAGGCAGGAGACTGAATACGTAACTGAAAGACATTGCTCCCGGACTGCAATCCCAGCTCTGCCCCTGTGACTTGTTCAGTGATTTCATTTGGAGTATTTAACCCGTGGTGACACCACCTTCACCACTGCCAAAAGGATACTGAACTTCCTGGGTGCGGCTAAGGTAAGTGGATACCTTCTGCCATACGCTTCCAAGGCAAGCACTGTACTTGTGTAAAATATTCAATATGCTGCCCGTATGTTCGTTCCTGCCTCCATTTTGCTAGTGCTGGCAACTCTGCTATTTATTTCAAAGGAGAAGTTTCACATTCCTTTTTCCACGGATGCACAAACTACACGACACCTCATGGGAAGCTGCTTCTAATAAACATCTCCAAGTATATCTCATTCTTGATTTAAATCCTTACTTTAAACCAGCTCTGCCTCGAAATAACCCTAAAACATGACAATGATGAAGAAAGCCGAAACCGTTTCGTGGTACGCCAGAACCAGCTATGTCTGCCCTGGAACAGAACATGAAAGGGAGATGTCTGATCTAACGCTCCTCCACATTTGCCTGAGTCAGCGTGTTCCCATGTTCCTGTACATGACAGCGTGGAGAAAGCAGCCTGGCTCCAAGTAAGCTGAGAGCAGGTTTGGAACAAACCAGAGGAAAAGGTGCTCCATGCAACACAAACGGTGGGGCTTGTGACTGCATGATATGAGTTCAAAATGGGATTAAACACATTCACAGAGTCACAGTCTATTAAATCTCCAACTCAGGATATGGCAAACCTGCCGGTCGGTGTTGTGTCAGGGGACAGACCACTCAACACACACAGCCTGCTCCCCGATCTCTTCCTTTCAGCCTTTGCCACCAGTCATTGTCAGAGAGGATATCGGGCTAGATAAACCTTTGCTCTCACTCTCTAGCTTATCAGGTAAACTAGTAAGACCTGCTTTTCAGCAAGAGCTTATTACTTCCGGCACAATATCATGCTGTATTGCTTTTAGCAGTGTGGCAGCCTTCACGGAGCTGGGCACATTATCTTGTTATGTTCTTGTGTTTCTTGTCCCCACTTATTTGCTGATGTATTTTATTTAGCACGTGCATTATAGGGAGTGGGACACTTGTTTGCCCCTGTGTTTATTGAATGGTGGATATGACTATGTATAAATATTAGGCACAGTAGATATTAAGGTAAGCTGTCAGAAAGCCCCTGCGGAGGGAACACATGCAGGCCCGACCTCCAGCCTCCTCGATCCATCACACAAGGTTAGCTGATATGATAAACACCATAAATAGAAACGACTTGTTCCGTGCAATAGCTGTTAAACCAATAAACACCCAAAACTTCGGAGAAAACCCACTGGTTTTCCTCATTTATCAAGCAAGGCTCTGTATCTTTTTTTTTTTTTTTTTTTTTCCCCCCTTTTTAAACAAGTTCAGTTTGTGAAGATTGAAGGAAAACAAGAGGTCCTTTCAAATCCCTCCTCTGGATCAAACCTCATTAGGTTTTGATGTCAATGGTGCATAGAAGGCTGACCGCTGCCAGCGCAAGGATTTGGCAGCCGGGCTCTTACATAATACAAGCCTGTCTTTCACAGAAGAGAGATCTCAGTGCTACTAAACGTGCTAAAATTTAACCCACTGCTTTGCTCCATCCAGCCAAAACAACTCTGTACACCTTCCATAGTAGTAAATGATGGTAAAAAAAAAAAAAAAAGAAAAAAGTCAAGCTTCTGTGTGAAAAATGAAATACCCAGAAATACTAAAAACACATGTAGGTATTTATTTAAGGAAGTACACATTTCCCTTTCCCCACCTCTGACCAGAATCTGCTCTGAGAAAGGAGATGTTTGTCCCTATAAGCAAGAGAAGTATTTTAAAAAACTTGTACATCTATTAGAAAAAATACAGTAATGAAAATAAAAGAAGTGTGTTACTCTCAAACTGTGTCACTGCTTCATGGAAATGTTTGGATTCAGAACTCTGGAAACATGAAATGTTTTCCAAGGCTGTTTACAGTAAGCTTGAGTTTTCAGCTCCCATGAGTAGGAAGAAAATGTCTAACTTCAACTTTTTTTTTTCCAGAACGGCTTTTTAGCTGTTTCTGTGTATCCTGATATGCTAAAAAAAAAACAGTAAGAGCTTTGAGTGGTGTAAATCAGGGGCACTTTTGGTCCCATTCGTAGTTTCTGCCAACAAACTGACATGGCAATTTACAGTGCCAGATGCTGACAGGTGATATTCCCACTGAAGCCAAGTTTTAAAAAACAAATTATCCTCTCTAAGCCCCAGTATAAAACAGCCCATATAATTTCACCCAACCATCCCTGGACTAGCCCCAGTGTCTTGTGTTCAGCTAATGAACACCCTCCAGCAACAGTGACATTGGCAAATCTGGGAAAGAGAAATCCCAGTTATGAGGCTGACTGAAACTGGAAGAAATGCCTTCAGGATTTGCCCCGTAGGGAATCAAGTGGCCCAGCTCTACCCAGTCAGTTTACAGCCACCAGTAAAGACTACCCAGTGGGCCTCTCTCAGACAGCTGGAGAAATACTTTGGGGTTACAAATCTGTATTCAAGCATAAAGTTAAGGGTAACCGTGGGCTAGAGGAGAGGGAAGGAATGCACACTTGACCCCACAGTGAAGACAACGAGCATGGTGCCACCAGCCGTCTCTCTGGCTAGTGTCAGGCAAACCAAATTCTTCCCCAAAAAGCCCTGGTGTCACCTGCTGCTGAAAGACACCATTAGAGTTATAAGCCTTTCTTTATGCAGCATGGAAACAGGTAGCCACAGACATCTGACACATAGCACCTGCCAGAATTGATTGCATCCCCTTGTCCTGGGCTCCTACAACAGCAAAGGCTGATCCTGAGGGAGGGAAGATATTCACTGAAGCATCTAAGGAAACCGCTTTCCATATGCCCCTCTGACAGAAAAGGCAAACAGGAGAGTGACTTATATAGTCTGAATTATCCACTGAAGGAGCCTCTCAATCCGTTGAGAGCAGAAGGCTGGAGAGAGCAAGGAGACCTGAGTCCTAGGGCTCAGGCTCACCCCTGAGAACATACCAGCCCGAATGCCCCAGCTCAGCAAACAGCACAGGCAAAACACCATCTCCCTGTGGATACTGGCCAAGTAGACTTGCCTCATCAGAGCATTCCCATTTAGAGATGGTGTTACCGTAGTGTCCAGCAAAATTCTCCTCAACACGGCCTGAAGATCATCTCTTGGTGCTCCTCCAAACCCCAGTTGAGCCCATTATATTTTTATTTGAGCTGTGTGTTTCATGAGTGGCCATTTTATTGTACATAGGGAGAAGTGCAAGAGGAGAGAAAGTAGGTGGGAAGAGTTATTTATCTTCAGGAAAATTTAGTTTACTTAAGAATTTATCTTTTGTTTCCCTGAACCAGGAATTAATTAGCCCACATTGCTCTCTTTGTTTAGATGTTGTGTATTATGCTTTGCTAGGCAGATAGTGGCCTAGAGCAAGTACTACATAAACAAACACTTGTTAATGGAGACTTGGAGCATGACAGCAAACCCGGGGATCGACAGACCAGTCCCAAGTTGGTGAACGGGTATTACACACATGTCCAAAAACCTCAATACTCCCATTTCACATACGATGATCCCCACCACCAAAGTCCCAAATACAGAAAAAACTTGGAGCACATTCCCGTGGCCTCCTCCTGCAATGGGGTGCCAATGTAGCCTCCTCTGATGAGAGGGTTTGGGGACAGGGCGTCCCTTTCAGCTCCGGGAACGGAGCAGCCCCTGTAAGCCCCAACCCTGGCCCTTTCTCCCGCCTGCCCAATCCCTCCAAGGGATGATACAGCAAAAACCTGGCTCCCACCAGCTGTTGTTATAGCCAGAGAGCGCAGAGGTTTCTCTTGGCTCGCTGGCGGACTTGTGCAACCAGGGTGAGGTGGTGTGGGGAGCACGAAGGATGAGAGACCGCATCTGCAGTGCTAAAGGGAATGGAGGGGAGCTTAGCTGCGTTTTACTGGGTGTGAGAAACATAATTAACAGTTTGGAGTCAGTCTGGCTGTGCATGTACAAGGGCTGGGTTATGCAAAAACAGTGACTATACTGAACAAGCTGGTGATCGCCGCTGTGGGCAAGGACATAAGGAAATCTTGAACCTACAACTGTCGTGCAGGTTCCTTCCCCTCCTCTTCCTACTTTACTCAAAAGCAGCAAGGTTCTCCCTCATCTTCAACATTTTATGCTGGTTTAAAGTCCAGCTCCTTGCACAGGTCCTCACTGTGGCATTATGGGTATTCTGCATAATCATAATTTCAATGCCATCTGTGTGTGATTTCCCTATCACAGGCAGGAATCAAACCGCTTTGATTTTTTTTAGCGTGTTGGCATTTGAGTAGATTGATAGGGACAGGCAGTACTTACTCAGACAAAGGACACCAGCCTCTCATGACAAGTCCATCTTTCAGAAATCATACTGCCTGCCAGAATTTGCCACATTTCTGCTGAACCCCAAATCTTTATTGTCTTTTTATTATTACAATATCAGTTTATGCTCACTCTTTGTAATGAGAGGTACTGAATTGTAATTTTATGATAGTCCCTTGATGCAAATAATCCATCAGGAGAGTAACTGCATGTTATTGCTTGGATATTATTAATCTTCCATTATCAAATAGAGTAAGTACTTATGACTACACATCTAAAAGGGGAACAATTTGAACCCCACACAGTATTTTCTTATGCAAACACTACAGTTCACATGCATGACTCAAGGTTAACACATGCTGAAGCGTATTTGAAAGCCCTTGGTGCTGAAATCACTTAAAATCCCTGGATGAACTATTTTAAATCTCACTGAAATCTGATCTCTCTCAAACCCCCTTCTTTTTCCTCTTAATATCACATTACACACTGTTGTAGCCTACAGACATGTTAGGCCTGAACTTTAAGCCATGCCAAGTAAAACTCTGATCTACTTAGGAGCATCTATAACCACACAAGAGGGTTTTTCACATGTAAAGCATTATTTGCTGACTAAGTTTATCAACGTCTAAAGTCTCTGGGCCACCAACTTAGTCCTCGCTTAGCCATAAAAGAGAAAATACAGCTCTGGACTGCATTTGAAAACCACATAACACCTTTGCTACTCACATTCCAATTTTACTTCCTTGCCCTCGCCTGCAGTCACAAGAGAGGTTAAACTAAAGACATTCATTTAAACCCTCTGACTTCCCTGTGATCTGGGGTGCACTGAACAATTCAAGCTACAGACGTGTTAGTTGAGCATGAAAGCGCTGGATAAGCAATCATGTTGTTACTACTGGTTGATACGTATTTGTTTTCCAGGTAAACAAGTAGACAGCAATGACTAGACAAAAAGCATTTTTAAACTACTCTCCCATTACATCATCCAAATACTTCAGAAACACTTAAATTAACCATTGAGTAATTCGTTGCATCCTTGAATTTGGACTCCTTTTCTAGAGGTGTCCCTTTATAATTATTACTTATGTTATTCTTCTTTGCAGATAGAATGTTCAACTGTGCCCACATCAAATAATGATAAATTCATATCCCAGAAAGTCTACCCAGAAAGACAGCCTTAGGCTCTCGCAGTTCCCTCAGAAATAAGAAACTGGGCTTTTGGCTGGCCCACGGGCACCATAATTTACAGGCTACTAGTTACTGGCACCTCAGGGCAAGGAAAACCTTGTAAAATCATTCTACTCCTATTTTTTCTCAAATGAAACTGTCTGATTTAATCTTAGTTCTGTGAAAAAAAAAAAAAATCACACCAAAATGAAGCTTAGCATTCAGGGCTTCCCCATGCCCTGCACAGCAGACCGAAGCAGTGCCAGGACTCGGCCCCTCTGCCCACATAGAGAATCCCCTGCTCCACCCTCAGAGAGAACAAGAAGCCTCATCAATTCGTAAGTGCTACAAATAAACTCCAAATTAAATAAAAAGTTTACCTGGTTGGGAAATTGTGTGGTACAATATTACCCAACTGACAACTTCTGGTTTTTTTAAGCTTCATTTAGCAAAGCACCCTATTTCCCAGCATGGACCAGGCACCCTGGGTTACTTCAGAGAGAGGATGTAAAGCAGCCAAGTTTTTCAGATTTGAAAATTAGCTACTGCACACGTACATGTAACATTTGCAGAACAATTTCCCAACACGTACATTTGTACTAAGAGTCTTAATGTCCCTATAGTGCAGAGTGATTTATATCTGAGGCGTGTGTGACAGATTCATGTTACCCGTCCAAAGAGGCTGTGGTATACACCATGTATCAATTCTCAGGCTTGTTTTCTTTTCATTTTCTCTATTAAAAATATTAAAGAAAATTAATCAGGGAATTAAGAAATTCAATTTGCCAGTCCCCCAGATTTTTCACAGTGGTTTAAATAAATCAAATCAAGATTATAAAGGGCCAAGACAACGAATAACTAATGCATTAAAGAACACTGTTCTGAATCTGGAGCGACCAGCAGAATAGCCTTGTGTCTTGACTCTTCTCTTTGAACACAAGCTATGCAGGAGCAGGGTTCAAGAAATGAACACAAATACAGAATTGTCTTACTGAAAACATATTAAGCACCAACTTTTTTATCTAACAGCTGGATATTTACAGCTTTGGAAAGACGCTACAGTGAGCCACACTGTCCCTGGCCCTTACGTGGGACAAGCATGGCTGGGAAAAAGGAAGGTACAAGGAAATGGAACTATTATGCATCTTGTTTAAAGTCCAAAGACAATCACAATCCCTCTGCAAACTTCTGCTTGGGAACATGAACGCCAGCGGTCTGCCTACATGGCACGTTCAAAATCAGCTCATGCGCATGTACATCCAAGCATTGCATGTTCTCACCAAGGGGAGGCCAGATTTAAACACTCCTGAGTTTTGGGAAGGTCTGGATGAAAAACCACATGGCCCAAGTCCACTTCTCCCTGCAGCCAAGTGCCCAGTCCTGATCTCATTTAAAACAATGGCAAAACTCCTGGAGAACAATCCTGCTCAGAACTGGCCAACTGCCTGTCATTTTTCTCACTACATAAGCTCTTATTTTTACTATTATACCTGACTAGACTCTCCAAGCTATGGGTTTTTTCCCACCCTGATCTCACTGGAATGATGTCAGACGGAGGGGTAGGGAGACAAATACAGAAATGCGGTAAATGCCAAAGCTGAAAGCAGCAAGTCCAAGAAATAAATATAATAAGTAGATACAGTGCCAAGGCTGGATACAGCAGCCGAGGAAAAAGGGAAATGTAAAACTTTCTTGGCAAGGGTACATGGATTCATCCAGCTGAAAGAGGCACATTCCAGCCCACACCACTGTAAGCAATAATCTATGTCTCCCTCAAGAAAATACAGATGTTTGTAATTTTTTTGATTTTTTTTTAAACTGCTCGTATGAAATAAACTTGTTGTCTTGAAAAATTCCTCTAGGACTTGGTATTGCAAATGTTACTTCTGTACACAAACTGTAAACTGCTGACTCAAACCAAACACACAAAAAATTACATACAGGACAGTTTTGAAATGCCTTCTAATAATAAAAATGTACTTGAACGTTGACTGAGGCTAATGAATTAAATACACATTCAGGCTAGAAAAGATGCAAATAATAATAATAAAGAAAGAAATTGCAATCAGATCTTTTCTTGCCTGCAACAGTGTCCTCCTTCCTTTGCATCACCTATTTCAGAATTTTTGTTGCAGAAATGATACCCATGAAAACTGAAAAATATTCTAATCCTTTTATTTCAGTTCAGCTGATACTGCAGTAACTTCATTGTCTTTTAATCAGATGTTGCTGATTTACAGGAGTGTAAGTGGTTGAAGCGTACAGTCATCACATTCTTAGAGAGGCTTACTGAATTTGGCAACAACTCCTTTGCTGGCAACTCCTATGATCTCAGTCAGAGAAATGTTTAACTGAAAAAGCCTGATTCTTCTCTGCTTTCCACTGTGCATTGTTATTACATCTGCATATGGTAACTGTCAGCTGCAGCCCTTCTGATTTTCACATCTTCTTGTGGATGTGAACAGCTGTGTGCTCTTGAGCACACAGGTGAAAAAAGTTCAACATGCAAACACACTTTAGTACACAAGTTTTCAGTTTCATAATCATATCTTTCTCTACATTAACCAGAAGTCTGTTTTGATTGTCCTTTTGGTTTTCTGGATTAGAAGTGACATGGTTTCAGTCAGCCTCCTGGCTGAAAGTCAGCCTTTGGTTTTTTGCCTCGCTCTAGGGAAGATGATGAATTGAAGAATTTAAAATACCTCTTCACAGAAGGGCCCACGAGTCACCAGTCTATCTGTCAAGCTCAGAATTGAAGCCCAAGGCAGGCGCTGGGGGGAAGTGTCAAATCTGCAGCTGCTGTAAATCCTCCTGGCTTTATTGAACACTGACAATTTACATTAGCAGAGAACCCAGTCCAAAATTTGAAAAGTGTCCAGGATGGACCTAAATCTGCTTATTTTTGCAGTTAGAACACTTAGAGAAGGGTGAGCCTTTGAGTCCCTACAGATGACAGACACCTTCTACAGATCAGATCTCAACATCAAGAATAACAATGCGTCAGCTTCCGTAGGGACATCAGTACCCAACTCAGAGCACACACTCCTGTTGAGTACAGCTCGCATCCTCTTCTCCCAACAAAGACAAATAGATTCTGGTCCTTTCTTTGAATGAGCCCTAAGTGGGTTGAGGTAGCAGGGAATTCCCCATGTAACCTTGTCCAATATTCCCTTTTACGCATTCCATGTGTTATCTTTTACTTGCAGCAAGTACCTCCTTAGCCATAGCAAGACAGACCAGGAGGATGCAGGTGAGCAGAGAAGTGGGTTTCCACAATGCTCTTCATTATCTTGCTACCTCAAGCAGATTTTAAGTGGTTCATCTTTTCTACCTGAACACTTCTCTGACAAGCCCTCAGTCGCCTCCTTGGCAAACAATTCTGTTGTCTAATTGGTCATGGAGTCAAAATGCTTTTCAAAATTTCTCATTTAAATCTACCTGTGCTAATTTCATAATGTCGTCTCCTCCTGGCTTTCGTTTTTTTCCACTCTCAATTATTAATATCCTGGTCTCCGTCCTAAGCCTTGGAGGAAATTAAAATTGGCCATTTAAGATGCACTATAAAAATAGGACCACTCCTTCCTGCTAAAAGGACACATGGTTTATTATTTTCCAAGCTCTGCTGTGTCAGCAGCTCCAACCAGCAATTATAAAAATGAAGCCGCCAAGGTTGGTAAAAGTCACTTTCTTATTAGTGTCTAATTATCTACCAGAAGATCTGGGTCCAGCCTTTGGTGCCTTTGCACATATCTGATATTGGCTGTGGCGAGTGGAAAGTTTATAAGTCCATTTTTAAGGAGTCTTGTGAATAGAAATGGAGAAAGAGTTGGAAAACACAAGGAAAGCAATTAAAAACCTGATGCAAACTTTCTGTATTGCCAGAATCCATCCCCTTCAACTCATTTGACTCACCAGATTATCCACTATGTCTAACAGACTCGCTTTTTGTAGGAGCTGCAAATGTCCCACTGGTATAAGCCACCTGAACCGAGAGTGCTTTTGGGTGCGGAGCTGTATCACATCTTCCCTTCATCTGTAAAAGCAGAATCAGCGAGGAAGTGATCAGACTGTTTTCCTACCAGCATCTCCCAAAATACAACTCTGCCTGACATAACAGAGATATCTCTTATCTCTGAAGAAAAGAGACTTCGATTTAGCACAGGGGGATGTGACTCCTCACACAACAGGTAACTGACCGGTGTGATACCTGCCAAAGCATGTTTTGGACACAAAAAGTTTACACAGCCTCACTGGAAGTAATTTACTTAGGGAAAAAGATTCATTGAGGATTACTAATTAGACTATCCACAGAAGGTTCATGAGACCTTCTTAGTGAAAACAGTTGAATATTGAAAGGCTACCTTGGAGAAAATATCATATGTGTTTACTCGGTTCCTGATCTTCCCTGAGTACTCACTTGGACTCAGGGAGTACAAGTAGAGATGGGATACTGAGCTGGAGGAACCCTTGGTGTGTCCTCAGCACAGCCATTTTTATGTTCTTAAAATTACAATATACTTAGGGACAGACTAGATGCGGTGGCCACATTTCAGGTATCATCCTCCTTTTTTGGCCCAAGATTTATCTATAGCTTAAGCCTGACACCTGGAAAGCAAACACAATCCTTGACAAGGTGGTTCCAGAAGTGAGGCAGATGACAGGACCAGTGGTATACAGTTCTCAAACTCCTACAGCCTTGGGGCCCCAACCTTCAAAACAGTATCCACACGATACTACCTTGAGCTGCCGCACAGGGTCTGAAACTCCTCTGGCCTCCTCCTTCCTGAAATCAAACTCTACACCGAGTCACAAAGCAATGTTCTTACCTCCTTTCCTCCCCATCCCAATTCTGTGCAATTTCTTATTCATGCTCTTCTGACCTCGCATTTATAAGCCCTAAGATGCTCCATTTTATTGGAGCAGATCTTCAGGGCAAGGCAAGAAAACTAAGGAAAAAGAAGTGAACACGCATTTCTGAAATCAGTCACTTTTACCCTTGAAATATGCAGGTTAGCATAGCTTTTCTAGCCAAAGCAGCAAACATCTGTCTCTTCCCCCTCTAACATGCTCCAGTCCTTTTGTTAATCAGACCCACTTCATGCCTCCTGTTACCAGTGCATGGTTAAAGAGAGAGAAAGGCAAGCTTTCACTATCATTAAACCATTTTTCAATGCTAAAGTCAGCCACGATTAGCTGGAGATGCCCTGCCTGCCTGAAACCCCAGCCCACAGACGGATCTCTACCTTCAAAGAAAGTCCTTGCTCTGACAGCAGACACTTTTCCCTTGGGACCCACCGCAGTGGCCATCACAGTATGCGAATGAGAATGGAGCACAAGAAAAAGGACTTCCTCTTATTTTCCACACTCCTATGGCAAACCTCTCCATACCTGTGGACCTTGGAAAGGTCAATCAAAGTCATCCTAGGACTCATCTCTTTATACCTACAAGGGTTTAAAATGGGAACCTACCTCCCTGCTGGTTTTCCGTGAAGACCCTAACCTGTTTGAGGAACAAGCTGGGGAGGGGGTGGGGGTGTAGTTCTGTTCCCATCAGCCTCAGATGACGGATCCTGTCAGTAGGAAAATCTTTTAAACCTGCTTTTCCCGCTTCCTGCTAGCCCACGCTTGCTTGTGAAGAACAAAGTTCACCTGATAACCTTGTCCGAGATGGCCTTTCCTCTGTTTTGTTTCATTTCCCGTTCCTCTGCGAGACGGTGAAGGGGTGAGTGTTAGGAGCTTGTCTTCTGGAAGGCCTTGCAGACCCTCTCTCACACATTCCCCCGGCCAAGGCATCCCCTCCGTGCCTCAGCGCCCCAGAGCAGAGGCAGCATACAGAAAACTGGTTCCAGTTCCCTCTCAGCCTGCTAAAGCAGTGGTTTTCAAATTGGATAAATTGAGACTGCCAGGCTATCACAGCATAATCACAGCATCCAACTCTGGAGCCCCCAACACAAGAAGGACATGGACCTGTTGGAGAGGATCCAGAGGAGGAACACAAAGATGATGAGCAGGCTGTAGCACCTCTGTGACAAAGACAGGCTGAGAGAGTTGGGGTTGCTCAGCCTGGAGAAGGGAAGGCTCTGGGGGGACCTTATAGCCCCTTCCAGTACCTAAAGGGGGCCTACAGGAAAGACAGGGAATTTATCAAGGAGTTTAGCGATAGGACGAAGGGTAACGGTTTTAAAGTGAAAGAGGAGGGATTTAGATTAGATACTAGGAAGAAATTCTTGACTGTAAGGGTGGTGAGGCCCTGGAAGAGGTTGCCCCAGGAAGGTGTGGAGGCCCCATCCCTGGAAATGTTCAAGGCCAGGTTGAATGGGCTCTAAGTAACCTGGTCTGGTGGGAGGTGTCGCTTCACAGAAGTGGGGCTGGAACTGGATGATCTTCAAGGTCCCTTCTAACTCTAACCCTTCTATGATTCTACAAGGGAGTAACATCAAATTCATCACAAAAACATGGCATCAGTTTCATTTCCCTCTGGCATGCTCAACCAGAGCTGCAAAACCCTGGAAACCCTGTCTCAGAAACCAGAACTACAGAACAGGGACACCTGCACTAGCAGGTTGACGAGATTTGTTGGTAGCCTTCATTGGATGTACTTTCTTCTGGTTTTCCTCCACTGAGAGGTATTACAAAGCCAGTTCTTCAAAGAGGGAAAGAAGGAAAGCTTCACAGAGGCTATCAGAGCACCCTGTCCATCTATATACACTCTCTCATTTTGCTTAAGGCCCGTTTCTGTCACTTAAGTCCAGCAGTACCTTCTGCGGTTAATGGCTCTGTAGTTTTAGATAGTTCACCGAGAAAAAAGGGACTAACCCAGAATCCTCTGACACCGTTTAAAAGCCTCATAAAGGGAATTTGAACCAAGTCCTTAGCCCACATTCAATCAGTGCTCACTAAGTGATGCCTTGCTGGCGGATCCACTTCCTGCATGGATTTAACACTTTCAGATGATAGCTCAGGAATAAAAATTAAGTATTAGAAAACCTGACTATTAAGGTAGATAGTGAACCAGCACGGTAATAGGTAAATTAGAGTATGTTGCTTCAAAGGTCAATGTAGAGTGCTCAAGACTATATTTGGATAACTTGGGATAAATTCACATATAGCAATGGTTTCTAAGTGTACTGAGAACTCAGACATTTAACAAACAGGACTGTTGTCTGTTACAAGTAACTAGTGTCTGTTAGGATCTTTTTTATTATTTTCTTTTTCCATCAGCAATGGATTCAAGACACACTGTTTAGATCCAGATCCAGATCCAGACAATCCCCAAATTCAGGGAGCTTGGATCTAAGATTTGAGTTTATTTCAATCCTCTCTTTTTTATTTCCTTATATTTTGGTCTATCTCTAAGCACTACTAGGACTAGAATAACTATTTCCAGGATCCAATTCAAAAGGGAGCCCTCAAGCTGCTAAGAAAGGGGTTTGCCATTAAATTACCTCCTCATCTTCCAATTTTGCTGCCGAAAGAAATCTGGGCAGCTGTTAGCAGTTTCTTCCAAGTTCTGATTTGTGGAGTTACAAACTGAACAACATGTAACTTGTACACGGCTGCTATATCTGAATGCTTGTCAGGCATGGTTCTTATTCAAGACTGGTTAGCCATCAAAAACTAGAGAGAGATTTTCCTTCCTCAGCATGAGGAAACTTGTTTTTCTTTACTGAATTTACTGCATCAAAAAGCCTGGCCAGCAATTGTAAAAACTTAACTCTCCAAGGATGGTGAAAATTACCTACTTATTACTTTGTAATTATCTGAAAGTTTTGGATGAAAATGCTTGGAGTCCACTATCCACATTTCATCCTGGCTGACAAAGCTGGCAGATGATCCGGCACCAAGAACAGGAGAGTAGGAAACAATTTGGAAACATGCTGCATCTGGAAGAGACTCCTTTGAAACCGCAAAGAAGCCTCTGATGAAGTGGTCACTGAGTATTCGTGACTGATTCAGGTTAGAAGAAACTGAACAAAAAGCCACCTCATTCGGGACTTCTACTTTGAGCTGAACTGAACCCAGGGAATTGTCCTCATCCTGAGGGTGCCGTAGCAAAGCTAGATCTACGAGGGCAAAGGGGAATAGGAAAGCCAAGTATATAAAAGTTCCACTTTTCAGAAAGGAACAGGAGATTTAATCTTACTGTTTTAAATTGCCTCCAGTTCATATCCTTGCACCTCTGAATTAAGATCTCTGAGCCACTGCCCATCATGTCTACGCGAAGGTTTGCGACACTCACGTCCCACAGAAATCTACTGTGGGTAAAGGACATAGGTGCAGTAGGTAGGTCTCTTTGAGCTGAACTTAACTATTATTTTCAGACTGTGATTCTACAAAGCCCTTGAACATACCTCGGCAGTTCAGCGAGAAGGGATAAAGACTTCCTCTCCACTCTTCCCCTCTTATGCCACAGCTCAGAGCAAAAAGGAAATTGTGTCAGGCCAGGTATGACAGGGGGAACTTTGTAGGGGTCACATCTCCTTCCCAAGCCCCTACCCACTGATAAGCACATCAGTCTTTGCCATGTGTAGCAGCTATGTGGTTTTTCAGTCCCGCTTCAGCTCCCAGTGCAGCTGCTGCTACCACCAGTCAGGCAACTTGTCTCAGCACGTTACATGGACACCCATCGCAGGTCGAGACAAGCACTGAGAACAAGCCAACAACCTGCCTTGGAGACTTTTTCTTCCTTGTTCAGCAGACACATTTCTAAAGTGGTTTCCTTCTGTTGTTCCCCATTAATGCAATGTTTTCTACATAACTTCACTCTTGAACGAAGTCATCTCTTTCAACACCCAGGCTATGCCTATGCAGTGCCCACTGGAAGCTCTCAAAGCATATTTCAGTGATATTTATTTGGCTCTGAATGGGTTCTACCTCTCCATTCCCTCTCTTTCAGATGACAGGGACAGCATCTTGTAACAGCCCTTCAGTACACTAGCAAGGAGCATTGTAACTAATTATCCTGAATCTCCATCCCAGTTCCAGAGACTGGGGTGGGATGCACAGATTAGGAACTAGACATTCACGCGTACACACCTGCACACACCATATCATCTCATTTAAAGAAATATTCACGCTTCTTTGCAAGGAATTTAGGTATGTTATTAAATGAATCCAAATTGTTGCTAAGTTATGAATAAACTGAGAGAAACAGACTCTCAAAAGTCTCAACTGGAAATAAAACGGAAGTTCTGTCCCTAACTTCCTTTCCTACCTCAGACTACTATACTAATAACCAAAGCAGCATCAAAAAGGCCATTTTTTCCACAGCATTAACAGATTTTTAAAATGTTTTTTTAGCAAGAAAATAAATAAAAAAATCCCTTGTTTCAGAATTTAATTGGCTGGTGTCTCTCCATGACAAAGTAAAAACACATTCATGACATGACGTTCATTTATCTTCAAACCATTCACTTACAGTCAGTGCCATGGAATATGGATCTCATTGAGCAGGATGGAAAACAACACAAGTATCTTTTGGAAAGAATCCTTTTATTACAATTATGGGTTTTCAGAACTGCCTGAAATCTGATTATTTCCGAGCAAAAGGACAGTAAAGCATTTCCCTTCAGGGAATTAGCTTTTGTTTAGGGACATTCCAGGAAAACAGCCTTGAACAGATATGTTCTGTTTGCTGTAGCTTTTTTGCAGACTTGGTTCTGAATGCCATCAATTAACTAAAGGGGCCCCAAAAAGATCCTATTCCACACAAAAGCAGGAGCACATCAGAAGACATGCTGCTCAGCGCTCCATGATGAAAGTCCTAACGCTAAGTTGTTCCTACCCAGTTCCACTTTGCACCTTCCATATCCAGCAAATTTCACTGCTGTACAGGACAAGATATTTTTCCTGAATGAAGTCAAAGCTTGCTTCTTGTTCTATTGTTTTTCTTCCTACTCACTCACACTGAGGCAGCCACCCCACTGTAAACATCACAGGAGCTTTCTTCTACGTGCAACACTTGCTTCTCAGAGCTTGTCTTGAAGAGAACTGAACAGTACCTCAGACCTATTTTAGACCCCTCCAGTGACCCTCCTGGACAACACGCCAAACTTTCTGCACCTCACAATTAGAAAGGGCCCTGGGGGCTGCTCTGCTGTCCTGCTTGAAGACATTAGCAGTTTGGACTCACAGGTGTGGTAGCCATAAGGCCTCTGGCCTTTTGACACACAGGAAAAACAACTTGTCCCAAAACCAGACTTTTTCCTCAACAGAAGCATTTATCCTTTTCTTCCAATGGCACAGAGCACTTAGATCAGTAAGTGAAAGCAGTAAAAATCCTAACACTCAGGTTTTACTCTCATCTCTCACAGTCTCCCTTTTGCACCCATGAACACCACCTCCAGCCTGCCTTGCTTGCACTCAAGGGTGTGCGAGCACATGTTTTTTTCTGGTGGTTTTGTGAGAGGGTGTAATCCATTTGTCAGCCTCACCATCAGCTGGATTCACTGCACTACTCCTTTCCTTTTCTAGGCTAGATTATAAAATAGTTTAGTGCTTCGTTTCTTAATTTTCAATTTCATCAAACCAATTTTACCAACATTAAAACTAATAAGTTTCTTCTTCCCAGCTATTTAACCTGTTACTGTACACAAAAACCAATGCTGCTTATCTCATGTATTGGTTTACATTTCCTTCCTCATTTCTTTTGAACTCTGCAAGTACACAGTAATTAGTTACAAACTCATAGATGCATACTACCTATTCAGAGGGGACACCGCCAGAAAAACCTTCCAACTCATTGTTAGCTGACTTACGGACTGCATCTGCTCCAGAAGATCAACACCAAGCTTGCAAACACCAGTGTATACCAGATTCATGCTTGCCCCAGGCCAAGTTTCATTTCCCATGGTGGTGATTTCCCTTTGATTGGGCAGTACAATGGGCTCTCTGTACAGCCAATATGGTCTGTTTTTCTGGAGATAGCTATGTCTCCGATAATTTGGGGAAAGAAAAAAAAAAGCAACAGCTGAAATCCAGATGACTTGAATACTTTGCTAACAAAGACAGACTGTTGGAGAATAAATGAGACTGATCCTTCCTAGAAAGAGCTATGAACAAATAAGTACTGCATGGTTAAATGCTAGATTAGGATTCAAATGAGGGTTTCTGCATAGATCATAAATCAAACTTCGCAGTGGAAAGGGTTTGTAGAAGAACAGAGCAGATGGGGAACGTCTGCCTAAGTGTTCTGCTATGCTCATTCTAATGTAAGGGTTTTCTGGTTTAAGGGCTGGAGTAAAGTTTGTAGTCATCCTTAAGATCATGCCAGCTTTATGAAAGGCCCTGAACAGGAAGACGCGGGATAACATTTTAGATTTTTCCCGTTCCATTGGATGCAGCCACTTCTTAGTCACAGTGCACAGCCTCAGTGTCCACTTCGCTCTGGGCAGTCCAGATGAGCTTCCCCAATGCAAGTTTCCCTAAATTTCCTCCCTTTAACACTGATCTCAACTCTGAATGAATAGTCATTTGAGAGGGGTGCCTGTCTGACCTGGAACAGATGCAAACCCACACATGAGGTCTCGCAGGGAGAGGCACATGCCTAGTGTTTGGGGATGATGTGACAGGAGGCTACAGCCTGGGGCTGCACCCAGGGAGCATGCAGTCAGCCTCCCTCACAAGTACATTTCTTGGCAGTCCGGGCATAACAATCAAAGTTAAAAGAGATAATCGGGTGTCCTGTTTTCCCCTAGGCAAGAGGAGCTTGCAGCTGTGGGACCAAGAGTTCCCAGTCAGCAGATACCTACACTGCTTCCTGGAGATCCATACCTAAATAAAGATGAAGACTGAAAATACTTATATGGGGGATTTTATTAAAAACAAGATCCAGCTACACAAACGCAGTACCACGGCCTGAACCTTAGACTTCAGTCTCCCACATCACAGGCCTCTGGTGCTGAATGAAAGGGAAGTGTTTCTTAGCTCTAGCAGTCCCAAGCTCTCCTCATTAGGCTTCCAGACTCAAGAGGGCATGTTTGTCCCACATACTTGAGCAGACCTCCTTTCCAGCTGCCAGCGATCAGTGCTGGGACCAGGTACTTCATCAGCCCCTGTAGGTACTGCCTTCAGATATGCACTGGCTGCACTGGACACGGAAAACATGAGCTTTCTGCTGTGTTCACCAATAAATAGGTGGGAGGGTTTTTTCCTCCAAAAACCAAACCAATGTTATGCTGAGGTGACAAAGTTGCTTGCATGAATCAAACTTGGTCACCTTCTGCACATATGAAAAAATTGGCTTGCTATCATGTGGTCCCCATGAGCCCTCTTCTCAGGAGGTCTGTGTGTAGGGAATGGCTGGAATCCAGCACCTTTGGGGCACTTGACATTTTGGGAACTTCTCCCACCAAGAACTTCCTTCCACAAGCAGCCACTCATGTAGTCCAGAAGTGAGTCCATGTCCTTTCTCCCTAGACCACATCAGTTAACAGGAAAGTTTAAGCATTTCCCCTCAGATGATGTCCTTTTCATAGGGCCCCTTCCTTCCCTGACAACTGAAATCTATCTGCTAACAAGCCACATCCCCTGCAGAGACACAGGGTTTATTAGCACAGGTTCAGTCCTGTTCTAACATGGCAAAGCATCATCAAGGCAGCTCAGGATGTGGGCATGGCTAACTCAGCCTCCAGCCAAAGATCTTCTGGATGGAGCATCCAAACTGCTATATAAAAATTACAGCTCCTCTGGTCTTTGCTTAGGGGCTGCAATTGCCAGTCCAGTGCCTTGAACTGACCAGCCCATGAAGGGAGGAACACACCGTTAGTGGCCATCCACAAGAAGTATGGCTCAAATAACTTCCCTAAGGACAAGCAAGACTTTTGGGGGCAAAGGCTGACATAGACTCCTGCACAGCAAGGTGCTATTCATCTGCCTTCATAAGGAGAGACTCTTGTAGCATCTGCACCCCTTTAACATGTTCCAGCTCATAACATACTCCTTCCTCTCTGCCCAACATAAATTCTGTCCCAGAGTACAACCACCTTATGCCTTGAATGAAGAAGAGATCTTAAGTGATATAAAGAAAGAAAATTGAACAATAAAGACTATATTAAATACTTATTCAGAAAGTAGCCAAATTAACCTTTTGTGTCCTAAGTAGTACATGCCCTTTCTTGAAATATTTCTTTGTCCACGCATCAGTCAGAACAGTAAATGCAGTAAAAATAGGTAGACAGTCATGAGTTTTATCACAGGACTTTGAAAATCTATCACTAGAGACACTACAGCATGAGTTTGATGGAGCTTCAATATTTTTTTCATTTGTTTTCTCCAAATAGCCACATATGAGGCTGCAACATTTCTGTGGAGACAAATACATCTTTATTTTAGTTACTGGAGTCCTCTCAAAAACGCGCCTATAAATCCTCCGGGAGTGAGGAGGAGTCACAATGGAAAGACTGATGGATCTGCAACGCTACAGCGGCTCACATGGTTCAACTGCCATAACAGTTCCTTTGTGGCCACAGCACTAGCTGTGTGTCACCGAGCCTTAAATACATATTTTGAACTGTCATATCCAATATAGTGGACCCTGGTGGATAGTTAAAGACAAAGTAGAAAAAAAGAGCAGCATGGAAATATAATGTGAAGAGACTCACTTTTCACAGAAGAGGTTAGGAGCTCTTGTTGAACATGGTGCCTGATGCCTAGCACATTCTGCTGGCCTTGAGGAGATAAAGGATTTAGTAACACAACCTTTATGGCTTTACTTAGATATACACTCTGAATGAAGAACTGACAGTATTTGGAGGCCCTCCTTGCTCCTTTTTTGTGTTCTCAAGACCAGAGTATTCTCTAGTAATGCAATTTCCAGCTGACCTATCCTGAGGCCAAACGGGAACAATAGAGAGAGATTAATGGCCCAGGAAACTTTGAAGAGAATAATAGCACAATCTTGGGATGAACTAGAACACATGAAATGTAACAATCTTGGGGGAAAAAAAAAACAAACAGCAAAACAGTTCTGCAGAGACCTTTTCCACGGCTTATTTAGCAATGCGCGTAAAAGGAAAAAGTGCCTGACTGTTTTAATTTAAAATTTGCTGGCTATAAACAATGATTTTGAAATAACGTGAGTCAATATTATTTTTCTTAAAACGTGACACAAGGTCTAGCAGCCAAGTTCTCCTCTGGGTGAAGCTGATACCAGTGTGATCGAGAGCAGAATTTGTGTTGATTGCATTTGGCGCCTGGTGATGCTCACACCTGAGGCACAGGGGCAAGAAGAAAAACTTTGTGAATGAATGGGTTTGATCTGCAAACAGCAATGGGTTGTTCCAAGAAGAAACATGCTTTTATTATCAGCACAGAATGACTCCACGGAAAATAAATCATTTGTATTGCAACTGAAATATTACTCCATTAAACTTCAAGGACACATGCAACCTTTCCACTTTTTTTTTCATTATTCATTCTGATTTTTTCCAGCTTGATAAATGCTTCTCCAGGGATCTATGCACTAGCAGCTAGAGATTGAAAAAATAGGCAAAACAAAAATATCCTCAGAAGTATTCTTATTATACAGAAATCCATCCAAGTCACAATAAAACATAACACAAAAACTCTTTAACTCATCAGCTTCAGTTGTCCTTCACCCTCTGTCTTCCATTGCATTATCCAAAATTCAGCCTTACAAAGCACATGTGAAAAAAGGTAACCTCTGTGAAAAAAGATAACCTTGCAGAAGGCAACCAAATCTAAGACTAGGCTACCCAAGAGAGCCAGCCTTTTCAAGAGTCTGGCAAGTGCTTCCGTGAGCTCTGGAACAGGTCATGCACAGCTTTCTACCGCATTAAATCCTGATGGTGGATCACTTGCCACTTAAAAATCATTTATGACATGTAGCTTCTCTGACATGTCTCACGATATCTTCTCATGCAACTTCTCTAACACCTTTTCAGAGGTGGCACAGACTTTCCTTTCTCTTTCTCATAGCTGCTTGCTTTTCTCTGAAGCAACTAGGAAGACAGCAAATTGCTACCCCTCTGCCCAGCATAGCTGAAACC
Organism: Rhinoptilus africanus; assembly: GCA_013400135.1. Taxonomy (NCBI): domain Eukaryota; kingdom Metazoa; phylum Chordata; class Aves; order Charadriiformes; family Glareolidae; genus Rhinoptilus; species Rhinoptilus africanus. Next base: position 709,962 of record VXBO01011952.1, on the reverse strand, counting down.
GACCCAAAGGTCCTAGCAGGAGGATGAAGCCTGACACAAAGACAAGCTGCTTCAGAAACCTAGGTTAAAAACACTGTATGGGAGGTTGTATGCAAGGTTTCTCAGTATGGATGATTACACTTCCACTAAGTGTGCAACAGGGAGAGAAAGATGCTAAAGTATTTTTAAATTAAGATTAGAAATAATCCTGGAAAGCTGTGAACTCAGAACAGCTTTTCAGGTTTTGTTGCTTTTATGTGCTCTGCATCACTTCCCATTCAAAGAGTTAGTGAAAACAGACAGATGGGCAAGAGGAGGAGATCCCCAGCAGAGAGAAAAATCTGGGCTAGCTGCTGATACCCAGCTGTTGAGGCCTCCTGAAAGCAACCGAAACCTAGACTTAAAGGAGCAGTGCATTCTCTTTGTCTGGAGCCAAGGAGGATGACCTCTCTATGTTCTACTTGCCTCTTCCAAGTCCACCAGATTGTGTCAGCTTTATCTAAATAGCACGAGCCAGTTTACCATTAACTAGGTGCTGGAAAGATAACTTTCACTGCACCTGTTGTGTTTGCATAATAGGGTTCAAGGCTTTTACGCACTTTTCTACTGGCCTTCTATCCCTGCTAGGAGACTTGAACTGTCTCTCAGTAATGCCTAAAGGAGTCAGTGGGTTAGGCAGTCAAGTTACTTTTAAGAACCTCCCTGAGAACAATGAACTCCCAAACACAACTCCATTCATTTCTACTATGGCATCCTGGTGAGCCCTTTTGTAGTCAACATATCAAAGCTGACTTACAGATGAAATAAAAGGAGCAGAAGCATTATCTTCATTTATTCCTAGGAGAAATCAGATGCTCTGGTATCATCAGTGACATACCTGCTTTGCCCATCTGAGAACGATTTAGGAAACTTAGAGGATTTCAGAAGTGTCCCAATTGCATCTGCTATTATTTTGATGACCTGCTTCCTATTACCAAGCACAGATATCATGTGGGTCAAAACAAAGAGGGGCTCGGTATGTATCACGAGTACAGAATGTAGTTCTACTGTTTTCACTTTTTTTCATCCAGATTAAGCCTCACGGCTGTTTCTCCTTCACGTGCAACAAAAAGGAGATGATAGTTCCCTTCACCCATCCCCAAGCATTTCCACATGCACAATCAGCCACTATATGCAAAAAATGAAAAACAAGTGGGGAAAAATTAATCCATCCTGTCAGAGGCATACAAACAAAATTAGCATGGACAGCTACACAACATCTTGAATGCTTAAACATTCTTCTTATGTTGGTATGTACTGTATATAATAGACAACTGCTGAAGGAAGTGATCTGTCCTCTGAAGAATGAACAAGTAGAACCAGAAGCAGAAGCAAAGGAAATAGCAGAAATAATAGACATTTATCTTGCATCTGTCTGCACTACCAAAAGGAGAGATTGTTTACCTATGTTAGACGTCAGCTGCACGGCAAGGCTGGAAGGACACGGATTGGGAAAGAATCTATTCACCAGCCGAAACCAATGTTCCAGGCTACAGCATTCCCAATTTACAAACACTTGGGTAAGCTGCACAGCATGAGTGAGCAGACACAGCCCTCCCTCCACTTTGAGAAACATTTCGGGCAAAGCAATAAAAAGGAACACTTTTAAAGAACGGCCAATACTCCCACAATAGTACATCCCTTAAGGTTCACAGATTTCATACCCTCATTTCTGATGAGGATCCAAAGGCAGGGAAGTTGTCTTACTACTGTCGTGCTACTTTAGAACAGGTTCCCTGTAAAAGTGTCCCTTCAACCATCTCTTACTTTTAAGGAGAAAATGTAATGAAGGACGTTCCACAGCATATTGTGATTTAGCTTTACAGTCATCCCAGACTAAGGAGCAGGAGAAACACTGCTCCCAAGAAGGGTAAAAGAACATGGGTAGTAACACATCTGTTTTTTCCCTCTCTCTTCATTTCTCATTTGCACTTTGCTTGTTTGAATAAGTCACAGGCATGAAGACTTTTTGCAGAATGGTTTTATGCTTTTCGTACATCCCACCATTCTCACAGAGAAACTCGGACAGAGAGCAACACCTGGGCTCCTTCAGGTCCCAAATCCCTGCCAAATCAGTATGCTTAGTTCATTAGCTTAGTACACATCAAAAAAAGGAACACCTTTCAGCAGTACTGCACCTGAGCAGCAGCAATCAGAGGGGGCTGCCACTCCTGACAATCCAGCCCTGGACTGGCCATCCATTTAGGGTCTGGCACCAGTATCAGCAAGTAAGAAGCAGCTGAATAACAGCAGAGAAGATAGAGAGCACTCTGCAGTTAGGCAGATACAGGCATGGCCACCCAGATCCAGCATATTCCCAACAATACCCCAGAGAGCTGCTTAAGCAGGAGATAGCACTGACATTTCTTTGAGGCTTTTGGCTTTGGTGAGGGTGGAGTTGTGACCATCTGACGGGTACTTCTCCAGCACGTGCCATGATGGAAGGGAGAAGCTGGAAGAGAAAGTGATGAAGGTGGGAACAGGAATAATTTCCACTGTGTGGGAAGGTGAGCTCGACATTGACGCTTTAGAGGAATTTAACTAGTTGGATGCAGAGCCAAGAGGCCACACTGGGTGGAGTGCTAAGTATACCAACTCAACCTGTGAACAAATGCCTTGCCTAATCTGGGGACTCTTCTGTGCTGCACAATGTTCCCAGCCCCACCTTGAGCTCTGTGCAGACGGGCCCCTACTCAACCAGCAAATACCAGGCTTGAGCAGACAGGAAGCCTCAGCAGCACGCAGTTCTTAAATGAGAAAGCTTGCTTTCAGACAGCACAATGTGGTTACCTCAACATAGTTGGCACGAGAGGGAACTGGCGTTGAAGGTGTTTGGTGGTTTTGAAGAAACACATAAGGCCTTATTTTACCAAATACCTTTTTTTCCTTATTTTTTATAGCAAACATTTTTCCTTTTGGGGATGTTATGACTGGAATGTACAGATTCCATGAGTTTGTTTTCTTCTCTTTTCTATTCCCTTGGACTTTTTCCTTCAGATGCTTTCTCCATCATAAGACTTTGCAGAACAACTTTCTTTGTGTGTGCCTTGTTTTCTAGTAAGCAAATACATCCTCTGGCATCCTGTTTAGCAGAGATGCATCCTCCCTCCAACATCCATACCTACACACATTAAAACAAGTAAACCTATTTCTCTTCTAACTTCTTCTTACTGCAGTCACTTCCTGCTTGATACACTCACATGCTTAAAACTAAGATCAGCTCATCCATACTGGAACTCTATTTCCCGGGCATACGTGAATAAAATAATAAAGCTTAAGTTTAATGAAGAAAGGACACTTGGCCAGAGCCAGAGGTTGTGCCCCTTCCATTCTATTCTAGCACAGAAAGCAGAACTAAAGGAACACTAATAAGTAAATTGAACATCCTGGCTGCTTTGGTACGTGTGTTCCCTCCTCGTTTGCTTTATAGTGCTTTGGCTTGCTATTCGCTGTCATGTGAGCAGTACCGAAGAAAGCCAGATCCTTTTTACTTGGAAATTGATGATGTATGTACCCGAGCGTTGATCCAACTGTCTTTATGGCCCAAGAGTAACATGTTTATCTTTTTTTTTCTCCCCTCAAGCTCCTTAATATTAATAGGATGGGTCTATACAAAGCCCTAGCATTTATAAATGCCTTCACTCAAGCTTCCTTTTCTGAGCCTGCCATGCAGTTTGAACACAATCCCAGGCCAACTGTTTCCACATCCAAGCATCCCACCCTATTCTTACATTTATACCACTTGCCCTGCTTATTCTAAGTTTCTCCTGGCTGATTTCCCAGAATATCCTTTGCCTCTGGCAAGATAATTGCACAAGTCTGAAATACTGTCGCCACAGACCTTAGCTTCAGTATACACTGTTCTCAGTATACCCAGGGGGCTGGAAGCCTGTGGGAGAGAAGTGCCAGTTCCTGAAGAGTTAATTCTCTTTCACGTTCCAGAAATCACGTGGTTTAGGACTGTCACTCCAAGTTTACAGTTTAGAGGTTTTTAAACCTGAGGGGAAAAAGTTCAGTTTTCATCTACCAAGCAAGAAATAGTGAGCAGGGGTAAAGGGGGCTGGTCTTTTGTCAGCAAGAAGGAAAAAAAACAACAACAAACAAAAACCAACAAAACCCCCCACTTTTAAGGAAAGTGGATATTTTCACACTTTTTTTTGTTTTCAGTTCAACACCTAGTCTTCTGAAGAGAAGGGCAAATGGAAAATTTTAAGATGCTGTCTTCAAGTATTTGATCCACTTATACTCCACTTCTCTTAACTATGCCGTTAATATACTACCAGAGAATGAACATTTCGAGCCAAATGCCAGTCAATGACACAACAGAGGCTAAAACCTCAGGTCAATGACCTTTCATGGGCACCATGAAAAAATTCAGTCTTTCCAAAATTAGAGGGTGGGGATGCTGATAGACAACACAGGCATGCTGGCAGAGAGAATTTGAGAACTGGAAGTTTTAGCCTTTTCTGGAGGCAAACATTACCATCAGCCATTCACCTCTCTGCAAGGTGTCAGCCACTAGATCCTACTACTTTTGGATCTCACCAGGGTCTGAGGCCCATCTCATTTCCCAGCCCTTCTGCTGCCTCTCAACATCTGCCCACTGCCATCTTTAATACAGTCTCCATGGTAAGTGGTCACTGAATTACATTCTCTTCCACTTCTTTGTGGGCAACTGCAAAGCATCCTTCACACAGCAGGTTTTTTCACATTAAAAAAAAAAACCTTTTTCTTCCAATTTGTGTGCATTTCTGCAATTTATTTCAGGCCACATTGTACATCTTGGTAATGCCAAAAGTTATCACAGAGTGTAAGGGCTTTTTTACCTTTACTGTTAAGGGCAGACTCACTGTCATCACTTGCACTGTTTTTGTTTTTCATGTGTGATAGGGAAGAAAACGAAGGGTGGATCTCTCAATTCAACAAGGTTCCCTGGCACTCAGGGAAACTTGAGGGCAGTCCCACAAGGGTTGTTTGTGTGATCTTGGAATAGGAAGCCAGACGTAGGCGTAATTGCAAGGACAACAGGCAAGGCATGGTAAAACTTTCATGGTCCAAGCATTTGTTTTCCCTATGTCACAGCCCCAGAAATCCACAGTGGCAGCTGCTGAGGGAGGGCAAAAGGCACCTAGAGCAGCAGGCAGTGATAACAGCTAATGAGAGGGTAACTTCTTGCAGAACAGCAGTTAGTGCCCTCAGCCCCAGGTCTCCTCCTTCTGTCTCAACTCCATGTATTCCTCATATCTTTCTCATGGCAAGAATAGCCTGACCCTGTTTGGGCACTGGTTTCCAACTCCACCCATACCCTATGGAGCATTGTGCCAGGTTTGCTCACAACCTCAAGGATACTTAGGTATTTAGCCTTCCTTAAATTTAAGGTAAGCTGGATCCTTTGAAAAATCTGGGACTGAATATCTTAGATCCTTGCTTGCACCTGGGACCTTTGGACATACTAGGTCTTCTGACACTTCCTCAAGTTCATGAGTTCCTCAGTCCACCATCATAAACATCTTTTTAGACTAGTATTATGTGCTAGTGTCTCCCCATCTTCAGCCCTGTAAGGCATTCTCAAATGCTGACCTTTGTCCTACCAGGCTACAATATGAAAGTGCACCTTCCACAGAAGAAAAACTGTTGGTTTTGAGCTCCTGGTGATCCCGGTTTGGGCTGCTGTCACTACACCAGAGCTGGATCACTGATTGTTCTCTACATCCCTCATCATCTCAGAAAACAGACTGCCAAGTTAATTCTCACTTGCGCACAGATGCACATTCTGCTATTTAAAGGAAAGCACTTCACTTTAACAGCAGAGTAATTGCATTGAAAAATGAAGTGCTTTGTTTCAGCAGAAAACCCTACTTAGAAATAAAGAAAGAGGAACTTGCTCAAACAAAAGATTAAACAAAGAACAGTGATTGCCACACTGCTCAAAGACACCGATCAAATGCGATTGAACTCTGTCCAGGATGATATTGATTATAACCGCTTGCTATTCACTTTGATGAAATTAAAGAGGTTGTATTCTACTCTAAATTACACCACAAGTTTCAGTGAAATCACTTTGAATTTGTACTGCTGTCACAGGATAGCACACACCCCAAGTCTGTAATTCTTCCCCTCCACAGTTTAGTTCCTCTTGTGTGCTTCATGGCTGAATCTCCACTGATGGGGTTTAACAAGCACTGAATGAAAAAGGCAATTCTTCAAATACACATTCAGGAAAATGTTAAGAAAGTAATAAAATATCCAGTAAGTCAGAAGCACAAGTTTCGTGGTGTGTCAGAAAAGCTTTTATTGAGAGTTTGGGAAAGGAGAAAATAAAGCAATTCCATCACTTAGTAGAAACCCAAGGAACAGCTTTATGTTAATGCTCAAATTCAGAATTGCAAATTACACTAAAAGGTCCAGCATTGCTGCCTGGTCTGAACTAGGCATAAATCAAGGGGAAAAAATAGAGTTAAAAAAACCCAACTTGCACACAAACTCCAACAACCCTTATTCTTATTTTACTCATCCACATGAGCAACACAGCTGAGGAGAGTATTTCAACAATCTGTGTAATTTTATCTTTCCTGTGTTCTTCTTTGGATATTATGTGTCATCCCTGTTTGCACAATAGCCAAATGCCTGATCTTACTTTCTTTGCCAGCCATACAGATCATAAATCAGAGAGCACAGCTCCTAAATCATGTGCCACTGAGTACTGAAACAAACTAAAACACGTGGGCAAAGACTCCACTTGGTGGGAGCTGCAGGGCTGTAATGGGGCTGGGGGCAGCTGGGGTGTCCCCCTAACACATGGGGACAGGCACAAGCACAGCCGTACTCAGCAGTAAACATCCCCTGGCAGGGTGCCTCTACCAAGCTGTCTGCAGGGCAGCTGGGGTACAACCCAGCTCCTTCTCCTTGGCCCATTTCAAGCCCATATCTATTCAAATGCCGTACACATGAACCGGATAATGCAACTTTTCCACCATGTTCCTGTAATCCAGTTTGTAAATATTGTGAGTGAGGGAAAAGAAGTCCACAAAACAGTCAGACTTCCGTGGCTAACAACTTTTGCTTTCAGCGACATGAAGGTTTCTTTCAATTTTCCCCTAAGCCTGTATTTATGGGAAGGCAACCAGTTAGCAAACAGCCCAGTTCTGCTCAGCAAGGCACTCCAGAAACAGCCTTCTGAATCCGTAACGCGGCCCTGAACGTACCACAGCTGCTCATAACGTGCAGCCAGCCAGGCTGCTCATATAGCACTCCTCGATCCAGGCGAAAGTGAGCCAGATCAGTTTAAACACCCGATCTTCACAATACCTTCCCTTTTCACCCCTTTCTTCTGCAACGCGTGATGAAGCACCTGCACAGACATTGTGCCACAGCTGGAAAGAACCATGCAAAACGCAGCTACAAAAAAATATATGCAAAGATCATGGGGAGTGGGCTCAGCACCCAGCCCGCACCCCTTCTCACAGCTCTGTGCAGCAATACATCTCTGGATGTGGGTGGGGAACATGCTTGTGCTTTGGGGAAGAGCAAGCTTGGAGTGACTCAGTGTTGGTTTTGGCTCTTTGTTTTTAGAGACATGGGGAGGAGAAGCTAAAAACATCCCCAGTGAGCTGAGAAAGTTTTCATTGTAAGTCTTTCTCAAAGCCCTGGTCTCTATTGTCCTGAGTAGTGCTGAAATACGTGGAAGAAGGTTGGTCCCTCAGAGAACATCCTAGATGATACTGGATGGTAGGTGAACAAAAATAAATAAAAAGCTAGAAGGCATGGGCACAAAACCAAGTGGCAGTGCCACTTTCTCCACAGCAACCTTTATCGTGCCATGTGCTACACCCCTCTCATCCAAGCTTGGTGCCATTCACGCATACACAGCCTTCTGCTTGTGAGCCCGTACAATGATCTCAAGAGAGTGAAGCAATTATCTCAGCATGTCATGGTAGTAACTATTCCTGCTATTCCACTTTGTTCCTCTCCAGATCCTGACTTAAGTAATATGGGGAAATTTTACAGACAGAAAATTTAAGTACTAATCAGTGCCCAGATACACACGCATCCCCACCATGCTGATGGGAATAGAGCCCACATGCCCCAGATTTTCTAATGCCCTGCTCAAACTGCTCTGAGTCATAGAGAAGAACATTAAAAACAACACGCTATAAGGTAAAACATGGCAAATTCCCAGCTGGTGGAGTCCCTGAAACCTGGGAATTTATGTAACAGAAGAAAAGGCCCAAAATTGAATATAAATATTATTTCCATAAATGATGGCAAGATTTTGTTCTCAGTAATCTTTAGTGGTATCCACAAGCCAGAAAAAAATCTGCATTTGCATGCGGTTCCTTTCTCCCCACCCCTTAATTTCAGAAGAGTTTGGATCCATGGGTGAGCTCAGACTAGGAAAGGGCTAACATTATCGCATAGGCTGCCAACAGAGGTAACACTGAAACGCACACGCTGCCCACAGAAGGTTAATCTCCATTGGTAAGGGAATTAGGCTGAGGCAAAGGAATGGCTCTACTAGGAAAAGAAGTTCTGCTGCAGCTGTCATACAGAGTTTTATATATATGAGCAGGCTTGCGGTTAATCAGTACTTTATTTTGAGTTTGAAACGGTTGGGACTTTGAGGATTTTTTTTTTTTTAGGTTTATTATTTCGTTTCGGAGGCTGAGTCAAGCTCCACTCTGCACCCATCTGTCAGTTACGCAAGGGACTCATTTGGAGCTATGACGGTTTCATTACTGGAAACGCAGACCCTCCCTCTGCCGAGGCAGGCTTCAAAACAAGAAGCTGGTTGCCTTGGGACACACAGAGACACGCGCACTTCATCCAAGAGATTTCAGAACCAACATTTGGAGGCTTAGAGCCCAGCTCCTGCTGGACACTCAAGAGTGAGAAAAAGCCCCAGGAACTTTTTCTAATTTAATGGCGTAGCTAAAAAGGCAGGCACAATGGCAACATTTGGCTCCATCTGGATCCTCCTCAAAATATAAGCTGCTGTGGAGAAAACGCAGAGCACAGTCTCTCTGAAGGCAGACGTGGCAGCTGCAATCCTCTGGCCTTTGTGGTAGCTCCAGGTAGCACCGTACTACCTAAAGACCTCTTTGAGCTCCCTCAGCACATACCAGTCAAACTCACCTGGGTGTCTGACGGACACCTCCTGCAAAGCACTGCTTCTCACTGGCAAAGCTTTTGGTGCTTTTAGCAAACACCTCCATCTCTTGTTTCAGCTTCTCTCATAACCACTGTCATAGCGTGCAGGCCTACATGAGACTTGTTGTACACTAAATCCCACTGAAGTTTGCAGGATGTCATGTGGCAGGAACTGCATGGGTGAAGGTCACCACCACGGCCAAGACACAGGGAGAGGCTTTATTCACTTGAGTACTGTCCAGGTAACGTGGCAAGAAGGTGTACCCTCTACGCACTGGAGACCTGGAAAGTGAGTGAGATGCTGACCAATGTGTTTGGTGAACTAGCCCATAGCACTGCAAGATCTGATGTCCAGCTTAGCAGAGCCCAGCTCTATGCCTATGTCCCACCTAAACTTTGGTAGGAGTTTTGAAGTCAGAACAAAAAGAAAAAGTTGTTTTTCCTTCAAAACCCCAGCAAGTTGCATACAGTGAACGCAGACATCTGTCATGAGCTGCTAGATGATTACACAGTTGGGTTTTTCTCACCTTACATATAGAGACAGCATCTGCAATACATGAAGTCACTGAACCAAGGCCATTCATTTCCCCAATAGCAAGTTAGTTAAACTGAGCTGAAGATGTTGTTATGGTGTATTAAGACTAAGTAAAAAACTATGTTTTAGCCACAGCCCACTGATGATATGCTCCTGAAGCTGAGGTTGAGGAAAATAAAGTCTATGGGTTACAGTGGGAGAATTGCAGTTTCTAGAGCACAGGTAAGACCCTTCTAACTGTAGAAATCAAAACACAGTATGCCAAAATACCACTACTCTATTTCCTTACCTCTCTGTAATTCATATCAGGTACCATCATATTTTTATGCCTATAGTCTGCACTACAAAAATCCTTTCTGCTTTAAAACAGACTTTTTTCCAGGTATAAGACACCCTCATCTCAAGCCAACCCCCATGAAATAAGGGATGGAGAAGGATGGACCAGAGGAACCTGGCTCCTGGAACACATCACTGTGGGTTGCTGGATCACGACAATGGAAGGGAATTGAAAAATGGAGGGAAACTCCCCCCTCTAATGGGGTAAACTCCCAGCACGTGCCTGTACCCACCTTGCAACTCAGGTAAAAGATTTTGCTTTTAACTCATGATCTATGGGTTATACTAAAACAAATGTGAAGTGCATGCAGTTATTCTGTAACTAGCTGCCTCTAGTACAGTGTAAACGCTCCAGGATGCACAGAAAAGAGGCTTTTTTCTCCTTATCTTACTTTTCTTAAATTTTGGGTTATCTGCTTGTTAGTGAGAAAGAACACTAAGTAGCAGCAACAGTACAATGCCTTCCCACAACAGTTTTCTGAAAATGACACTTGTAAACAGCTCCATCAAGTAGAGAACAATAATGCGATTTGGCAGAAAGAATCTTAGAAGCCAAGTTACACAGAGAAATTATGGTTAAAATTACATTAATCAAAACCAGTTAGGAAAAGATGAGAGGAAGACTCTGGCAGAACATGTCTGGGATGTTACCAATTAAACTTGTTTTTCTTCCTAAAAGGCAATAGCATTCTTTTTAATTAGCCTCTGTCATTGTAATTCTAACAATAACCCACGGTGCAATTACTATTTGAGCTACTTGAAAACTTAAAGCATGTGCCCGGTTTCTTTTACAGACTCCTCCACGGACAACTAATGGGGCTGGGCAGAGAGGAATAAAGTTTACTTTTTCATTTCTGAAGCTAAGTTATATTACAAGATTTATTCAAATGCTGAGAAGCCATTCTGGGAATAGTAAAAAACGATCTATAACAAATACATCAACTAGCTAGGAGTCAAAAATAAATTGAAAGATGTTTCTTTCCAGATTTAGCTTTAGTGTGTTCTCTAAGGAGCAACACATTGGCATTTACGAACCACCACAGAGCTCCGCACATACTGCTGCATGAGATGAGCTCACACCAGGGGAAGGCACACGCTGGTACTTCTCCTATTCCTGCTGATGCCACTGGCACCTAAGAAGTTAATGCCTGTTGGCTGCAGTGCTAACTCCAGTTTGGTTAATCCTCTGTCATTACTACACTTTACAACATAAATGCTGGGCTGAAATAAGATTAGAAAACTTAATAGCATTAATAAAAGCCTGACCTATAAAAAGTCCTTAAAACACAGAAACACTGCATTTTTCAGGTTCTCTGGGCTAAAACACACAGATTCTCCAGTTTGCTCCACTGATGCAAGTTCAGAACTGGAAGTAAAATACTTCAGACCTTCCAACCTCACCAGAAAAAACTGCGATTCTAACAAAGAAAGTTCATTAATAAGTTACATTTTGTCTCACTGAATTTGTACTAGATTCCTGCATTCATAGTTCTCTTTTTCTTCCCCCATCCAAGGACACATCTCTTCATTTGTATTCGCTGTGGCATGAATTGTAGAAGATAGCTAGGGAGGACAGGAAAGGTGACAGTTTGATAAAAGTTTCATCATATGTCACAGGAAAACCACGCTTCAAAGACAGCTGATAAGACCTGCTCTAGAAACACATATTAAACACTTAGATATTACATTTGTGAAATACACCTGTTCCTCTTGATAATCCCTTTTATATCCTGATTGTGACCTACAATCTATGCTCAAATGTCTTGGCAGAGAGAAAAAAACCTGCAATATTTTCAAGTTCTCTCTTTCCTGTGGGAATAAGTTATTGCTAAAAAGGTTAAGGAACTCTTCGCATCTTTCCTAGAAAACAGAATACATAGCCAGAAGATGTATCTGCTTCTCAGCTTTTTCAGTGCTTTTCCGGCAGCCACCCATACAAATGGATAGTTTCTCCTTAGACAATGTGATTCTCTGATCTTTAGATCTTAAAGATCTAAAGAAGGCTTTTACTGTTAGCTCTATATTATGAATGTTCATGGTGATGGCCTTTTCCCCAAATATGTGAATTAGCCAATTCCCATCTGGCCACTTTTAACTTCCTTCTATTGTTACAGAAGGACGAGACACAAACTAAGATCACGAGTCAGGACATCTAAAATGGCAAAGATTATTTTTGCCTACACAAAACATATCCCCTCCCTTCATCTGGTGAGATACGCACAAGATAAATGTAAAATAAGCACTACGAGATATAACGAAGCACACTGGAGGACTGAGAGAAGGATTCAATGGTTATAAAGATAATGAGAAAACATTCACAGTGACACTAAGTAGCATATGAGATATCTACCTTCAGGCTCCAGGATATCAGCCAAACATTAACCACTAGGAATTCAGAGGAAAATGTCTCTAAGCAATGATACCATATAATTATTTAATAGGATTTTACATCTTTCTTTGAAGCATTCAGTAAAGCATTGCTCTGGATGGAGTACTTTGCTTGACCAACTGATGTTCAAAAGAGCGGAAATACTCATGTTTTGCCTGACAAAGGACTAGCATGCACAGCATAACAAAGGCTATACCAACCCTGCTTTACAGCTTCCATCTCCTAGTCACGTGTGGTTTCCATTCGATGCTAATAGATATTTTAAAATCATCTCATCTTTTTACAGAATATAGTCTTAAAATAGCGCAGCATAAGGCTCGTGGTATGCTGGCAAACCGTATGTGTTGGCAGCCAATGTAAGACCACTGCTGGCACAAACAGGGCACCTGTTGTCAGGATTCTAACAAACATGATCATTTTAACATTGAGAAAGTTTGGAATGGCTCCACGAAAGCCTGCCTGATGTCAAATTAGCATCCCAGTCAACCAGCAACTGAACTAAATTTTCAAAGTGCCATCAGCTGACTAATGAACAGACATGAAAAATTTAGACAGGCTTATGGGTGAAACATAGTGCACATCAACTTGAAGTATTTACTTGCAAAAAAGGTATATGCTAAAAATAGTATTTGAAAGACACCTAAATGTTTCCAACAGGTATTTCTAGTGAAAGCCTCAGTGAATGAAAAGGGAATGACTAGAAATGCCTGGTGAAGCAATCAGAAAAACATTTTTAAAAAAGCTGCGTCAGAGACTGAAGACACAGCCCCAAAGCTCCTGTTGCTAATCTGGGAACTGATGGACAAACAACAGCAATGGAATAGCCAGAATTCCACCAGCTAGGCTAGTTCTGCCTTTTCATGCACTCCTGGAGTGCCTTTTTTGTATTTTCTTTTTGGAAACAAGTGCCATGTCTGTATGAGTCAGCATGATGGTAGATTGAGAACAAGTTCAAACTCAAGCCAATGACACTGCACCTGTGAGACAGTCTGGAGAAGAGACACATTTTGCAGAGGTATCTTGCATCAGGTACTGCAGCAAGAGGGCATATAGAGAAACACAGCTCAGCGAGAGCAGAAATACCCTGGGCACCACACTTTCTATTCCAAGGAATCCCACAGACAGTACTGTTTGTTTATGAGGCTACCCAGTCAGAGATACCTCAAGGCGAGCATTCAGAGAACTTGCCTTTTCCAGCACGTGTCTTGCTGCAAATTCACCTAAGGCACTGCTTCCAGAAAGAGCCTGAGAGAGGAAAACATCTGTGGTTCAACACTGGTGATTGCAAAAATGCATTGTGACCTACCACGTACATAGCACCATGCAAGACTGTGAACATTCTTTCTAACACCAGTTAAGCTATGAGTTTGATCAATATAACTCTGGTTCTTACAGGAGAACCTCATCAAACCCAACGCTCAGCTAAGACTGAGGATACACTGTAGGACTGAATACAGCTGAATATGAGCCAGCAGTGTGCCCAGGTGTCCAAGGCGGCCAAAAGCATCCTGATTTGTATCAGAAATACTTTGGCCAGCAGGACTAGGGAAGTGACTGCCTCCCTGTACTCAGCACCAGTGAGGCTCCACCTCGAATACTGTGTTCAGCTTTGGTCCCATTTTTGGGACATGGCAGTGCTAGGTTAAAGGTTGGACTTGATGATCTTAAAGGTCGCTTTCAACCAAAACCATTCTACGATTCTACTCTTGAGAATTAGACCTGTAATATAAGAAATCTCTCTCATATTGAGAGCATTAAGCTTTTGAGAATGTAAGGAGAGCAGCAGAAAGATAAAGCTACCCTATTCATGTTCCCACCAAAGCAAGGGCCTTGACAGTATGCCCTTGGTACAGTACCTAGGATCTGATTGGAATGGTCATGTTATGTAGTAGAAGCAGCTCCAATTCCTCCAGGCACTGGATGTCACAGGATAACAGTTTTACTGCCATCAGCCTGAACTGGTACCCTGTGGATAATATTCAGCTCCCAGATGCAGACTCAGCTAGATAGGTGTAACCTGGGAATGACTTCACTCGTCTCCACATTTATGTTGGCTCAGTCAAAGATGAAATCAGTGCCTTTGGAAAGGGCTCAAGAAGAAACACTAAGCAGAAAGGTAAGGCAGATCCATAAAACTGGATACATAAATTCTGTGATTCTCTGATTCTGTGATAACACATCAGAAACAGACAGGAATCCAGCACAACATAAAAACAAAAGAAAGTTACTTTCCCATACATTTCTTTTGTCTCCTTTGTTATTATTAATTCAGTAGCACCGTAGGGCTCCAACAGTGATCAAGGTCTCATTTTGCTAGGTGCTGTAGACTGGCAGGGTGAAATCTAGGCTCCAGAATCAAGCGAAATGCAGTTTTGTTACTCGTATCAGCAGGGGCAGGAATTCTCCCAGAGCAACAGGCCATCCCTGCCCTGAGGTATTTTTACCCAAATAAGCAAAACCAGTAGAGAACAGAAAAAGAGGAGCTGACAGAGATGAAGTTCAAAATTCATAGAGCAGATCAGCAGCAAGAGAGAAGAGAACCAGAAGTCCAAATATTGTTTCATGCGCTGCAGTCCATCACAACACAGCAGCAAATTCTACTAAGCGACATGACACCAGCTACAGATAACACAGGGGAAAAATCCTCCCCACCCGCCTGGAGTCTGATGTCCTCTGGGTAATGCAGGGAGCAGCTACAAGTCAAACCTTAGCAGTGTCCTTAAACTCTGACATTGAAGAGCTGCCTGTAAAGGTCAGATAAGCTTCTATGGTTACATTTGTCTTGACTTCTATATACACAAAATCCACTTACTACCAAGAAAAGTCTGTGATCTTGACATTGAAATCATAGTGGTTAACATTCATTTAGTGTGGCAAACAAAGCAACAAATCTATAATTTCTGGAGTCAATTCCAGCTCCAGTGCACATCTCCTGAACTACTTTGGCCTTCAGTGCCTTTACTTTAAGCACAGGCAAGTTCAATAATGGAAAATACCCACAGAAGAAGGGCCAGAGATCAGAGCACAGTCCTCAATATAAAACCTCACTCAACCTGTCCCCAGAATACACCAGGCCACTATGCATAGGCAGTATTTGGATGCACAGCCTGTGGCAAAAGGCCCCAAGGGCTGTTTCTCTTCTTGGGTACTGCACAGAAGTATAGAGATCAGGTCCTCCACAACTCAAGATGATTTGTACAAGTTGTGCAAAATCGCCTGCGCAAAAAAATATGACAGCTTTTTCTTACAGATGTGGCAATAGCACAGTCACCAGTAAATCAGTGACACCTGCCATAACCCTGCAAACCAGAACCTTCCAAGTAACCTTCCCAACAAGGGTGTGCAGTGCTTTATCATTTTTTATGGTTTGTTTTGACAATGAAGGCCCTGGTCTGGTGATATTCTGCAGTATACAGCTGCCTGGCTGACTTCTGATCCTGCATGGTCTCGGTGCAGGTTCCTGTTTTACGTGTCTGGCTGTTGTCACAGCAGAGCAGCAGCTCCTCAGAAAAATGATCCATCACTGTCAACTACTCAGCCAGGAGAAGAGAGGGAAAGGTCCTTAACATACCTGGCATGTCATTCCAGATAGAGAGAAGTCTCTTCCTCATGTTATTACACAACTAAACTGTGTCCTCAGCAGTGGCATGCACTGAAAAACAGCTGCGATGAAAGCTATGAACTTTCTCCACCCCAGTCTGAGAATTAGGTCTGATGTGGGAGATGACTTTAGTTCTCACTCATTCAACCCACCCCACCTCTCCAGGTTGCAGGAATTAGTACTCAAAAACGGTCTGAGCTGCCTGCAGTGCTACCTCATCATGAGGAAAACACCATTTCCAATTAAATAAATCAGGTCATTTCACTTGCGTGCCTCTATTAAACTCATAAGCAAAAAATACAGGTAGGATCACAAGTTTTGTATGGAGAAGAGCTCTCTACTTGTATGCCCAGTTCATCATAAACTGCTGAGAAGAGAACCTGGACACTGCAGAAATATTTTAAGTCAAGGTCAATAAAACACTTGTACAGTCCCAGCTACTGGTGCTAAAACACATATAAAAATAATCACATGCAGACACACACAATAGATCTAAACCAACTAGAGAACAGAGTTACATCTTGTTTGTTAGTTTGGCTTTAATTAAGTTCAGTGTCATGTCTTTGTGAGGCATTTTGTTGGAGACCTCCACTGCTTTATAATTAACATACTTTAACTATTCCATGCCTGGGAAGCAGTGATGTTAACCAGGGAGTTTTCCATGCAAATACACAGCCAGCAGGCTTAATTTTGTACTACACCATTTATCTGCATTCCTCTTTTTTTTTTTTTTTTGGCTTCTTCCTTAGGATATGTCATACGATATACTCAGGAAGAAGGCAGACTCAGCATACCAAGAAAAAAAGAAATCTCTGTTTTCTTTGGATAGGCAAGATAAACATGATTTTCTTGCACTTGTATGTGTATCCATGATCCCAAAGTAAAGAGTCTCTTACTCTAATAGCCTGGAATGTAAACACTATCACAGCTGTTAATGTGGGTGAAAGGAAAGGAAGGAAAAAAAAGAGATGCTGAAGAAGTCTCTTCCTTTTGCAGGTTGCTCCCAAGCACTTGACCTGATTCTGGTTTCATTTACACCTGTGGAATACTGCAGCAATCGAGTTTTGCATCCAAAGCAATACAAATGTGAGATCAGAATGTGGGCTGCAAGATTATTCCTTTTTGAAACCGTACAAGTTAGATCAGCCTAGACAATGAGATGCTACTCCAGCCTGAGGCTCATATGGAGACCTTTATACATTAAATACCATCTCTTAGCTTTATTATAAGGAATTGTGTCTTTGCACATGAATTTCCTCTCCATTGGCTGCCATCTCTCTCAGAGGTTTTGCAGTGTCCTCAGGAATTCAGCTACAAAGCTGTTCCCTGCCTTCTGTCTTCAGTTTGACGGTAGCTTGCAGATGAAGGAGCCCTTTCTGATGTGAATGGCTGAGGAAAAGTAACAACTGCCCAGCTGAATCACCGCAGTTTATTCCAGGGTAACTGCAATCACAGTTTGTTACCAGCCCTGAAGGTTATGTAAATTGCCAGAGCAAATAACAGGTCTGCAGCAAACAAGCAACGTAGCGGTCCTCTGACATGCCACATGAAGCTCGAGCAGGTCTGAATGAGTATATCCACAAGAGGGATATGGAGTCATGACTAACATGAAAGAAAGAGAAACTACGTTTTTGTCCTGATACCCTCAAGTCGATGTAGAATGGGCCTAATTCCAATGTATTCCAAATACAATGCCAGGTATCTACACTGATGCCTCTATAAATGCTTGCAATTTTGCTGCCATCCCCCGTAGGATCTGTAGTGGGCACCCTCACTGCAGCCAAGTCTCACCTGCCTCTAAAAGGTTGTGCCAGGACTCTCCAACCCAGTATATTGCAAGAGGGATTTCAGCATGACATTTCTGACATTAATGTGCAGTCCTGCAGCAGAGGGTCTGCTACACTTATAGCAAGGGTCTATAAACCCTGCACTGTTTCCTCATGACGTGGAACACCCAGAAGATGTGGCTGACCACAAAGACACACGGAAGAGAGCTGTGTGAGAATTAAGTCTGCTAAATTGGATCCAAAGATCATACAGTTCCTTATCAGAAATCAGAATCCCTCACCTTAAATAGCATGTCCTGGCTTCTGTCAAGACAGGGAGCCAAGTCTGCACCTCAGTTACCCGGCCTGAGCTACCTAACAGACATATTAAGCTGATGAAGCCACCAGGACTATGGTGGTATTATTTCAGATGGCATCATTTTGTCACATGTAACTTACTGATAGGACAGGATGCACACTCTCTGCCTGGTACCCATGTCTCTTAGTGCCAAGAGAGCAATTTTGCCCAGGCAACAGGAACCCACGCTGTCAGCCCTGAAGCCCCTCTGTTTGGTCCTCAGACTTCTTGGGAAGATGGAAAGCCCTGCAGATGTCTCATTGTCTAGCTTTTCTTATAGCTGATCCCTCCAAAGCCAACTGTAGTGCTTGCCAACTAGAAAAAACCACACCACATGACGTGAGTAGATGACAATAAGGAAACCGAAGCCTCTGAAGGAGGAAAAAAACCCAAAACCCAAACAACAAAAAACAAACACAATAACTCATGAGATTAGTAAATAACAGTGGAAGGAGATTGGGGACACTTCCCTTACACCACTTTTATGCCAACATAATTCAGTTAGCACTCTTCACTTTGATCAAAGATTTAGTTCTGCACATACCAGATTTATCATTAGGTATGTGTTATGTAGCAATGATCTTTTTGGTGAATAAGTTAATTTAACCAACAATATTATGCCCCTCCTTTATAGCTTCCTTTTTTGGACACAACTGCCTATTGACATTATCCCTTCAGCTCCCATGGTTTCATACTCTTTAAGAGGATATAAATACTAGAAAACTGTGCATAATCCATAATCTTACACTTGTGGTATTGAAGGGAAGGAGGGAAAGGTTTCTGTGACATCCAATATTGCACATGTGTTTTGGGAAATGTTATGAAGAATAGATCTCTAACAGTATCTCAGACGTTATGCTTACAGTCTTCACGCTCTCAAGGCCAAACTATGGTCCAGGTCATCACAGTTGCTTTGCATTTAGACAAATCTGCTGAGGTGCTCAGAGTTATTGTGATGAAGACCAGGATTCATTTCAGGAAATATTACTTTGCTCAAGCGTATAGTCCTCTTGCTTTAAGTATTTCCAGTGAAGCGCATGCTCCATTTCAGGAGAGCAGCTACAATGGCACAATAACATATTTGTAACACCAAAGGGAATCACTGAAGATGACCTCCCTAATGTCATGATATGCTCACTGTAGACTAGGGTGTTTGTTAAAAGGGCCAGTCAGCAAATATTAGCATTTTCCATAAACTAGAGAACAAATGCTGAAAGGAGTACATATGATCACCTGTGACATTTTTTTATAGCTTCATCTTTTGGCAATCTCCACATAGCCCTGGAGTGCAGAAAATTCCTAAAAACATTGCCACCCACTTGGTTTCCAACCAAAAAATGATTAAATCAGCCACTCTCCTTCACTGTTCTCTACATTTGTTTCCCTTCCCCTTCCAGTTCCCCTGCCAGCTTTGCCTGCACATGGCAGAGTCCGATGAGCAGGCATCCCACCCTGAAACCCTAACCCTTTCCTTGAGCCTATCCCACTGCCCCATTCCATCAAGGCTGACCATGTTGCCACCATCACTGTCATTTGGACCTCAGCCCAGCTTCAGGGTAGCTGAGCCTTCCATCTTACATCACTGCATCCTCATGGCCTTTTCTTCCATAGTTCTGAAGTTGTCTTGCCCTTTGTCCATCACAGACGAGTACTAAACTAAACAAGGTCAACTATCTAAACTTCTTTCCTGCTATTCTACATCAGCTAAATCTGTTATTCTACTGCTGGATTAATACCATTTTTTCAATCTCCTTCGCTTGCATCCCCTCCTCTCTGCTTTGACTGAATACCTTCATTGGCATCCCAGCTTCTAGTCCACGCCTCTAGAGTCTGCAACTCTGTCCTTCAGTGCTCATATCCTCCTCTCTGAGATTATGGGGTATAGAAAAAAGAAAATGGGTTTAGACGATACGTATAGCAAGTGAAACGTTTCCCCTCTCACAGTAAAGTTCTCTTGTAGTCTTGGGCTGTAAGCTCTTTGGGAAAGAGGTAAAGACCTCTGCATTTGCTGTGGTTGATAACAGGTGATTTTGGTAACCTCTTTGGCTGACAGAGCAGTACAACACCATTGCTATCCTTTCTATGGAAGGGATGTGCTTCACCAGGGTAATCTCTCTAACATCCTAGATGTACCCTTCAGGAACCCAGTCTCTTTTTGCTGAGTAACTTTAATCTTGAGTAAGGAATTCAAGGACACTTAGTACATCTCATAGGAAGTACCATGACTTTTCTCTCTCTTTTTTTTTTTTGTTTTATTGGTTTTGGTGTTTTGTGGTTTTGGTGGTTTGGTTTTTTTTTTTTTAAACCCTGCACCGGTTTAACCCATAACACTGACTTGACTAGAGTTGCTTTTAATAATTTACTCGTACAAATAAAGCTAAAGAGCATTAAACATGTAAGGCTTGATTTGCTTCTCACATGGAGCAGTTCTCTAACAACGAGTACCACTGGCATGGGAGACTTCCACAGTCATACTATTAACTCTCTCACTTTTTGGAACAGGCTGGTCACACCTACGCAGACTGGCGTCAAACAGGACTAACTCCTGAATCATGCTGAGGAATTGTTTGGGAGAGTGCTAGATGCCCAAAAGCACGCCAGGGACAATGTCAATAACACATAAAGGTACAGATGACCAAGTTCCCATCTCCAAGAACATTTCTAACATGCTTTAGCATAGACACAGGCTTAAGGACTTAAGTGATTTTTCTCCTGCTACCACAGTGTAAGTACCCATGCAAAATAACAGACAGATAATATCCCCTTTGGACTAACAGCTTAGCCACTGTTTTTATTAACAGTACAGGTGTGTGTGTATACAAACATTTATATAAAACATTACAGATTTTCTACCTTAAAGTCAAAAGTTTTTGCATTTGATACTTTTATACATAAACATTGTACTTTAAAGACAAAACTGTTCAAAAGCAAAGTCCTATGAGCTGTACATGGCTAGGAAGATTAAAGCTATTAAATATACAGAAGCACACATTGCCCAGTCATGTGTTAATCCATGGTCTATAATAAGGCAGCTACTGACAGTGTTCAGGAAGAGATTTCACAGCTTATACGGGACTTGGCTGACACGGATACACTAACACTGGAGCAAGTTTTGTGCACTTCTGTGCAAAAAGTGATATACAAATGCAGAATTTGTAGAAAGCCTTGGAACACCTCTCCTGTGACATCAGGCAACCAGTGAAAAGCTGGCTTGTATATTTCAAAGTACTCTCAAAATAAGTATTTAGGACAGGACTCTATCAAATCCTTGCACTTAAAACTTATTCCCCCTTCCCACCCCCAAACTATTAATACCAGCAGTCAAATGATGAAGGACAAAAGAACACAGTTTGGCTTCAGTAAGACTGGTGAAAATCTGGAGCAACTCAGCTGAGGCCAGCGTAACTGAGATCAGAATTTGGCCCAGATTCAAGAAATTGAGCCAAATTCATTACCACACTCTTTCCCTACATGTCTGCATATTAAAGAGCACGTTTTTGGTTTTGTTTTGTTGATGTTTTTTTTAATAAGTGCACATTTCAGCTAGTCTAAAAGTACATTCTGTAATTGTGACAAAAATGCCAACTGACGTAAAGAAGCTCCACGGGTTTAATAATATTTTGCTTGGAAATGGCTGTAGAAATGCATGCATTTTCTAATCCAGTCTGCCTTGGCTCTGAGCTGTAGGAAACACCTTTCTGAGAAGGAAGAAAAAGGAAACTTTTCTCCCACATAGAAAGCTTCAGCAAAGATCTCAGCAACGAGAAATATTTTTATCAACTTGGACATTTTCTTTAGTGCCTGATGAAAACAATTTAATCAAGATAAACAAATGAAAAGCAGAGAGAAAAGAGACCACAAGATTTTGGGCACGCTATACCAGTTCAGTGTGAAAACCTTTCTTCCTGCCATCTTCTGTAGGTTCCAGCCCACTAAGCGCCAAAGCACTGAATGAAATAAAATAGTTATCTGTCTGCCTCTCTGGTCTTCTTTCAAGAGAAAAAGTTAGACTTGCCAAGTTCTGCCTCCAGATAAACAAGTTATTTGCTAGTCAGTCTTGGTCCATATTCAGGAACATAGGCTGTAAAAAAATCTGGTCACAGCTCTGAATTTGGAAGTAGTAAGGAGAAGGAGCCATACTTGTACAGCTACGAATGCACCAGATCGAGTGAAAAAAACAGTGGTGGAAGGTGAAGGATGTCTTCATCTCCTAGCATCACCCATCCCTGTACACCAGATTGAGATCAGACTTTGACTACACTTAGAAGCACTAAGACAGAGCTATACCGGACAGTTATTTCAGATTCAGACAACAGCAACTAAAACCAGAATCCAGTTCCCAGAGCCAGCATACAGTTTGCTCAGTAGCAGGAGAATCGTTCAATTTGCCTCTCCAAGAATGACAGAGGTCATTCATTTCATTTTCTCTTGTGCTGCAGCAAATTCCGGAGGGGGTGATTGGGACCCACAGAAATGTCAGCTGAGGAAGCATTCTGGGGAACCTTCAGAAGAATTGGGTTTATGGTCAGTTTGTCTTTTCTGCTCTGTTCCTTCAGTTTTTCCCATTAATTCCCTCTCCTTACGCATACACTCTCAGGACACTCATATACCTTCACCCTATGCATGCTCTGTCTGTGCAATAGCTGTGGACTGCTTCCCATCTCCTCTCCACCTTCCACCCTGCATCTCCACATAACTCTCTTCTCATCCTCAGCTCCCGTTCTGGACCTGCTAAGCTGCTGAAGTGTGAAAGAGGAGGTATCCAGGTCTGCTCAAGAAGGGAACTGCATGTATGCCAAAGTATGGAGCACGGGTACAGCCAGCCACCTTCAGGGTGTGGAGGAAGCGAGTGGCAGAAGCGCCAACCCATGTACCATTTTTCAATCCCAGCAGCTGCAGAGGCAGAAGATGGACTATTTGCAGCAATATGCTGTAATTTTTCCTTTGGTTTAGGCAAAGAAGTCATCTGCAGCACAATGCAGCTCCTGAACCACCTATCACCAAAGTCAGTTGTCAGCCCTGTTGTCAGCCCTGTTGTCACACTTGAGACCATTAGCCCAGTTCATGTTCACATGGAGGCACGTTTACACAGCTGTGGCCTTAAAGCCAGCGCGAGTGACTTTTACATTCACTTTAAGGCTGATCCTCACTGCCAGATGTTCTCAAAGCGGCTGTGGAGTAAATTAAGTCTGGGCTTAATAAAGCCTATTTATGCTGTCTCGTTTAGCAAAGCTCATGTTTATGGGGATTTATTAGGCACTTAACTGCATGAAAGAGGAAAATATTTGCTTGTAATTTCAATTGCTCTGTATGGCTCTGACTCAGTGGCCTCTGAAAGCACACAAATATTTTCCAATAAACAAAGAACTTGTTCAAACTGCTGCCCATCGAAAATAAGACTGACCACAAACAGATTTGATTCATAAGCTTCCCCCCCTAAAAAAGAAACTGGAAAGGATCCACATTTTTTTTACTGATGTGTGACAAAAGTCTTCAGTTTGGGTACCTACACAGGGCAGTGATTCCTTCAGTCCTCAAGGAGCGAGTGACTTAACTAGGCAGTGAAACACAGCATTAAGTTTGCTGCTACAGTAATCTCAAAAGTCCAACAGCTCATGGTCATTTTGACTCTTGCTACTAACCAGCTTCAGTGAAGATTAAACCAGAGATTTCTTGCATGCTTCCAGACTGAATCCAGGTATAGAACTATTGACACATGATTTTCCTTTGTAAGTCAAATCTATATACATGTGCACCCACATGAACAGGACCCAAAGAACTCCCAAAAGCAGAAAACTGGAAATCATAAAATCAAACAATAACTAAATAACTGAGTCACCGTATCAAATTAGTGACTAGGCTGAAGAGGCAAAAAAAAATTAAATCAATGGAGTCAAATAAGCTGTGCCTGTTTGCATCAAGAACAATGTGTTTCATTATCATTAAGGCTCCTTGTATCTTTGGTCCACAGTGACTACGGCAGTTTACTTAACAATTGCTATTGGCTTTCAGTTTTCAAGTTGCAAGAAAGCTTTTTAGCATGTTGTCAGCTGGGCTACTTTTTCCTATTTATTATGTAAATAATCATCTAATTGTTCTTGCTTTGTAGCTACTTCTCTACATCTTCTTTCTGACTACAGAACAGCCAAGGCACAAGCCAAAATGCCAGACTATTTGTAGTTGAATTGCGTTTTCTCATCAAACGGAACTCTTGGACTTCAACTGGTATTTGTAGGTATTCATGCTGGACAGAATCTTCTCCACTTGCTACATTTTTGTGTATTCCCCTCTGAATATACCTTGAAATCTTCATATAAGCCACTGAAATTCACCCAATAAAAGACTCAAAGTCAGACTCCATCCACTCTTCCAAGAGAATCACTCTTAATAATTTGGGGGTGTAAGGGGTGGTGGGTGTTGTCCGTTTTGTTTTTTTAAAAATAATCATTCATTTATTTTGGGAGGTCTTTCAGACTTACAAATCACTGCCAATATAAGAATCATATGCCAATATGCAAACTGAGATGAAAGTATGAAATGTTAAACCTTATTCTGAGACTATTCATTGTATTCTATCTAGGGCATCACAATATATGCATAAGTCCTCTGGAAACTGATCTGTAAGTGACATGACTTTAGGCAGACGTAGGGAAAAAAAATCAAATTCCCTCATTTTCCCTCATAATTCTCTCATTTTTGATAGCCACAACTGTTTCTCAGTATTTATTTTGCACCTTAGTAGGCCGTATTTCACTTTCAATGTGAGTGCACAGTTTCTGTACATGAAATATTCACAATGATTGATAGCATAAGCTGTTAGAGTGAATCATATCAGTGGGTTTAAACACAAAAATCAGATTTAGAAAAGATACAATAACTCAATATTCTGAGAACGAGAAAACTACAAAACAACTCAATTACTAGCGTTATGGCTTACAGAATATTTAGCAAGTCATATATTAACACTGGCTCTAACGTCTGCTCAACAGACTCTGATGTCCCCTAGGAATGGATTTCTGTATCTGTTTGCTCTTCAAACTACAGGGCATCTGTCCAAAATTGTGTACTAGGAAGAGTGTGCACATTTTTGCACCTCTAAGAATTGTGACAAACCCTCTATAGGTCAAAAGTTTTGTTCCTAAACTATTTCAGTCATTTCCATATCTATTTTTCGGGTTCATTTCCGGTTTATTTTTAACAAAAGAATTCGATATTTCATGACAACTTTGCTCACCACACAGTTAACGTAAGCTGCCTCTTTCTTCTCCCAAATGTTTTCAGTGAGAAACAAAGTCTCTAAGTCAACTTCTGTGTAAAAGTTGCTCATTAAAAATTACTTTTTTTTTTTTTAAAAAAAAGGAAACCTCTGGATCCAAAGCAAGAGTAGTCATTTTTCATTTTTTGACAGAAGAGATTCCCCACCCCCCCAATGGAAAAAATTCAAAACTCATTGCAGCAATAATATCTTAACTCTGGAGAGAGATCTTATTTCTCTTGAAATACTTTTCTCAGAGGGTAAGATGTTTAGAACAAAATGAGAAATTATAGTTCGAAAGCAAACAACGAAATTCTACAACACACAGCTTCCCACTTACTTCCATTTAAAGCAAAAGAAGGCAAGTTTCTTTTGTATAGTGTCATTTTCTGTGGAGAAATAGTGCTTAAGGAAACAAAATCCCAGCAAGTGACATACATTTAACATTTTCAATGCAGAAAACACGAGAGAGACTCAAATATGACTTGCTTGATAAGTGATACAACTGTCCCCGCTCAGAGCTTCTTTGTGTCCAATTTCTTCTCATAAGAGCTGATTTGTCAGGCAGCGTAATTACTGGGGAAGCAGAATGGCAATAAGAGACTGCAGGGACACACACCTTTGTGTGTAGTATCTCCTCCCCTTCCTAAACTGCTCCCATCACAAGAACACTGTCTTGTGTTCACAGCCATTTCTCGAAGGTCAACCATTATTAGTAATATTTAAACCTCTTATTGGGTTGCCACATTATTCTTAAGCCAGTCCCTGAGCTTTATGATTTATAAGACTTCTATCTATTATACACCAGCATATTAATGTAAGATATTTCACATCATCCTTGGCATTATGTTAAGATTAAGCATAACACACAACCGTGACAGAAGACTGATATATGGAGCATAAGGATGGCACAATCCCAGTTTTTCCACACATCGCCTTTTGATTTTAAAGGACCATCACCATGAGGAAGACTCATTCAGTTATTTATCATTTCTCCCCTTTCAGAGATTACAACAAACAGGGATCTTTACCACGGACTATGAATCACGTAAAGCTATGCTACATTCTGGAAAGTCCTTGATCTCATATGTGTGCAGATCAAACACTTGAATCTTACCGTAAAAGAAGAGAGAAAGTCTGCCTTCACAGCATTGTAAATCTCATGATTTCATCTCGGAGCTTGTGATCAGCTCTCAGTCTTGTGATTACCAAAAAGTTCCAGCCTCCACTTTAAGAAGTCAGTGCTTAATTTCACTGTCCAAAAAGAATGGCATAATCCTATGGTACCCTAAAATCCCAAATGGTTCAAAGACTAAGACACAGGATGAAACATATAACTCTCTGTGGGGGAAAAGGCTTCTTTCCACTGAACTTTGGAGTTAAAACCCTTTTATCGTTGCTTTTCC
Source organism: Rhinoptilus africanus (assembly GCA_013400135.1). NCBI lineage: Eukaryota > Metazoa > Chordata > Aves > Charadriiformes > Glareolidae > Rhinoptilus > Rhinoptilus africanus. Next base: position 683,151 of record VXBO01011952.1, on the reverse strand, counting down.
TGCTTTGTGGAAAATATATCTGCCAAAAAAGCTGATGTTAGAAAACACATTTTGAAATATCAAAAGCACTTCTGCATTCAGAAAGCTAATCTAGATCTTTTTCTTACAGATCCTCCATGGTTTTTCATCAGTGTTCTGATAGTCACCGACAGCAGTATTTAAGATGGACTTCAAATTTTAAAATTTTAACTACTGCTGTCTCATCTACAAGAAAGTAAAAGATCGATGCATTTTCAATTTTGCAACAGTCACTATATAAATCACTGCCACGAAACGTAGCATTTATAAGGAAGCCTTCATTTAAGATCTCATAGTACCTAGAAACTGTAAGTTTTAGAAAATAAGTTGTGCCTTTATGAAAAAGAGCAGCCTATATACTAAAAAAAAAAAAGACTGATGTGTCAAGTGGCATTTATTTCCTTCCCTTTTCTGATGCTTTAAACTCAAACCTTCATTATACACTATACTTAGAGTTACTGGTATGAATTTACTCTTAATCAAACAAATCTATCACTGTGGATTTTACTGACCAGGAATGACAGGAGCAGCCTTGAAAGTCATAACGATTGGGTGGCTTCTGCTTTGAGATCACATAGGCTTGGAAATTCTCTTTTCATTTATACCCATGGTTTTGAAGATCCAGTATTCTCCTAGACAAGAATTTAAAACAAAAAATCTGACTTTTTGATTCTTATCACCCTTATATTTACCTTAATACGGACAAAACTCTCTACAACAATTCAGCAAAAGGGACTAAAGCCTTACACTTACCATATGTTCCAAATTGTCGCTGTTTGAAGCTTAAGTGGCAGAAAGGATAAAATTAATTCTTTTTTCACTTTAAAAAAACCCCACCATACTGACAGAATTAAGAGGATTCCCCTCCAGCTGCTTCTAAAGTCCAGCTTGCAGAGAGAAATTCAGATTCAGTTTAGTACCAAAAGTGATACATGAGAACACTAACGGTGTATAAAACCCTAAGAAGAATGAACTTATTTTTAACTGTATTTTACTAAATTAAACTGGGAAAAAAATCAAGTTCTAAATAGGTCCCGATAAAGGTAGAATTCCAAGCCTGATACATAGATTGCAGCAAATTAGATATTAGACATGGGCAAAAAGCGGTCTGATCTCCAAACTAGTTCAGGGGATGACTCAGTCAAATGTTGCACAAAACTGTCAGATTTATACTGCACAGATCAGTTGAAAAGCTTTATGCTTACACTAATAGTTTGTAGGCATCTATGCCATGACATTCCTTGTAAAGTGCTTTTTCAAGCCTCCCAAACACTGAAATTCCTCTTACACCTTTAAAGCAACATAGAGTGGATCATTACCAGAAAGCAAAGAGTATTCCAACCAGCTGAAAACGCAGAAAGGAAGTAAAAATGGGTTTACACAAATTACAATCTGGCCAGAGATCTGGGATTAGAAACAGGGAGAGAGCTCCAAATCTCCAACTCTCTATCTGCTGATCTCATCACTGCAATTCCTCCACCTCCCTTAAGATCTTGCCCTAAAACAAAAGAAAAAAAACCAACAAAAACAAAACCACGATGTCACAGCCAAAATGCATCCTTATTTCAAAACTCACAATACAGCCGTCACATAAACAATTCCTGTAGAGACTACTGGAAATTCCACTGTTACAACCAGGAAGGAAATGAAGTATTGGACTCTCCAATATCGCATCCAGCAGCTTTCAAGATTCTCAAAATGTTTTCCCCAACTTCTCCTCAGGACAGAACCATCTCTCTTGCTACATCCTATAATGAGCGAACAGCCAAGTGAAGAGGTGTTTTCAGGTAGACAAATTAATTAATCCCAGCTACTTGAGAACAAGCACATTTGTTCCAGAGACAAGAAAGCTCCAAGGTCACCAACTCTGCTTTAGCAGTGATGCTAAAAACGGTGAGAAGGCCCCTCAAACCAGAAGGAAGAGAAGAAAAGGAAAGGAGGGTTCAGAAGAGTATCACTCTAACTTTAGAATTACTGAGTATGGTTGCCTTGGGCCTCAGCCCACTGGTGGAAGGATGGGCAAGGCTGGGAAATTCTTGAGGTGGGCTGCCCAACACGACTGTCCTCACATGGCTGTGACATTACGGGCTCAGTGATGTAACGGGACAGCCTCTCATCAGGGGTCACAGTTACCAACAGTGTGTATCCTGGTGACCAGAAAAGACCCTCCACCCTGGACACTGGTGGAGATGATCCTGGATGTCTATCCTATGGGAGCCAGAGACAAGGGCTGTTGGAGCCACCTGAACATCTATGGGGAGTAACACAATTGCTGACAACATCTGTCCTGTCCTCGTAACTGGAAGAGATCCTCCAGCCATTTCGGTCTTGCTGAAGATCCTGGATGTCCATCCTTCAGGAGACAAAGATGAGGACTGTTGGAGGTGGTAGAATATCTGAGGGCAGCAATTCTGTGTTTTGTATATAAAATTGCACATGGATGTTACCGTTACAACTGATATTGTAAAGACATGATTGTGACTGTTAATAAACCGAGTACAAAATAGGGACAACAGGACTCGTAACGATTACATGTCATGGGGCATCATATGCCAATAATTACCCATTACCAGCTATGTCTAGGTGAGTGGGCCACCTTTACTTAACTCTGAAAAGGAACAGGTATTCTACACAGGCTCAATAAATAGCCCCATGCCATCTCTAAAGAAATGCAGCTGTGGTAAAAGGTGAGGGGGTGGACAGCTTTACTGCCTCAAACAATATGGTCATTTTCTTTTTTTCTTTCTCATGGCCCAGTCTGAAAGGAATGCAGCTGTCTGGCATCCTAATGGTTTTATTTGGTTTTGTACCAGATAATTCTCCTTTTAAGCTCTGCTACCTCCTTTGTGTTAGATGAACTGTCTAGGGTAACACATAAGGTTAGCAGGACTGCAACTCAACCAGCTCATTCTTTATAGCTATTCCAAGCTGCAACGCAACAGCAGAGAGCACTCTAGCCCTACAGGCTACACCAAATGTCCCCATATCACCCACCATCAAATGCTTCCTTCTGCAAGTCTTTCCCCGAGTTTCATGTTGCTGCACCACCACCTTCCTTGAAGTAGAGGTTTCAACCATCTGCAGTGGAACTAAGAGGAGAGAAGAGTTCACACAATCATCTCCAAAGCTCTGGTCTGTCAGAAATACCGATCTTGTTCCCAGAAAGGAGACAATGCGAGTTGAATGTCCTGAAGAGATGGTGGCAGTCAAGTAATTCCCACCTAGAAAGCCTGAGCAGTTGAACCTAGCAGCCATGGCAAGACCTAACACCTCCCTGCATTAGCCTCGGTCATAATATGAGGCCTGTGGACATGTTTTTATATTTAGTCACAGAACAAATCCATAAGAAGCTGAACATTTGCCTGTTCAGCACAGTTTTGATTCAGTTTCAGTTCCAGGCGAAACATTTATTTTATGGATAATAAGCAGGTTAAAAAGGCATCTGCTTATGGGTTCCGTGACTTCTAGCCAGTTTACCGGCAAATAGAACATGAGCTCCCTCTCACGAATCAGCAGTCCTTCCCAAAGAGCATTGGGTTTTAGTCAAACTGTTATTCAAAGCACGTAACAGGGTTTTGGTATAGTTCAGTTTTGAGTTCATTTTATCAGAGACTTCAAAATGAGGTCAGACTCACACTGTGGTTCCACAGACATTTCCACCACACCTTCTGTCCACCACAGCTGTCCCCCCCGACCTTCCCAGAATGTGCTGCCATATCAATGTCCCATCAAGATGAATCAGTTGAGGGGGACTCACAAGCATTAGACACATCAGCATCACCATGACTTCCTCACACTTCCCAAGCTGCTGAGCAATAACTACTCTAAATAACTACTAGCAATAACTACTCTAAATAGGACAGCCATAGCAGGCAAACTGTACCCAGGAGAAAACAGCTCTGTAGGATGCTACACCCTAAATAAGGCATGATTTTGAGGGCATGAATTTATGTGCTGCGGAGGAGGACGTCCATTACAAACCTAACTTTTTAAAAAATTTCTTTTAAACACAACTGTTCTGCCTATCCCTGGTATTGTGGGTCCTGTTGTTTACCCAGACAGGTACAATGAAGACCTGTGACCTGAAGCCCCCAGGTACAGAACCGTACAGGAATTAACCGGTCACCAGGAAGGCTGCCTGAGCACACTAGTGCTCTGGCTGCTTACAAGACATTGAGCAGAAACATCAAGCCTGTAGCTGTTCTAGTCCTATCTACAGGATGTTCCTTCTGCTTTTCTCCACAAGTCCTCTTTTGTGGAAGGGCTGCATTTGAAACAGCATCCTCAGGCACACCTCACGTGCCATCACTTCGTTTCTGCTGATCCCGTATCTTGTATTTCCCTTCACCAAACTCTGTACCCAGAAATCGTTCCAACTCCTCCCTCCAAGCTAGTGCCAAAGGCACCTTCTGCCAGCACGAGCATGCACATGGCAGTGGCAGACAATGCTGGAGCCGCTCTACTTTGCCCTTTAAAACGTGTTCTGCAGGTTCCCGAGTTTAACACTCTTGGGACTCTGCATAAGACTTTCACAGTTTGGGGGTGGGTGGGGTGTGTTTGTGTTCGTGGGTTAATTTTTTAAAAAAAGGAGGGAAGAGGAAAAAAACCATGTTGCTCAGACTGCAATTTCACTGCTCCAAAAGTTACAGTTTGCCTGTCAATACTAAAGCCAGCAAGGTCTGTCTTTCTAAACCTCTTACTTAGCGTCAGTTTCCTCTTGATCTAGCTTTTATGAGACAAAGACAGAAATAAAGAGTTTAACTTCTTAAGTTTATAGGGGCAAGAAGTATTTCTTACCACGTGCTTGCTTCTCTCTATTTTTACCCCTTACTGTTTAGCTCTGTATCTGCATCTTGTCCCAGCCTGAACCATCCTTCCTTTCTCTGTCCCCATTCCCTTTTACAGCTACTCCTGCGTAAATCAGATTTCTCCTGAATAGCTTCTGTTAATCTGACAGCTCAGCAGGGACTAACCCCGTCACTTCCTGCCTAAAGATAAGTATCTGCCATGGCATAAAAGCTGAACAGAGAAGGAAGGGATGCTCTAGGTCAACAGCTATCTTTGTAGCACTGAGGGGGTGGAAACGCAGGGGAAGAGAAAAAGCACCTCAAATACTATCTTTGCCACCAAAACAATAGTGCTGCAATATGCACAAGTGGTCAATCATGTCTACCTATCCCTGGACAACATCTGAACTGCCGAATGTGGTGCGCAGTTTCTAATAAAAGCCAGCATGGATCTTCACCATTTAAGTCTTTCAACTTCTTTCTCTTATTGACCATTATTTTTTACTCTCTCAATAAGGCATCCAACCAGCTATCATGACCCAAACAGTGACAATCTTGAAAGGTTACAGCCCTCATGTTAAGGGACAATAAGCCAACAGAGAAAATTCAACCTAGTACATAACCTCTTCTGCCCTACACATATGTCCACTTCCAAGTTTAGCAGAAGAGATTCATACTCTCATTTCTTCCTCACCTGCCACTCTTGATGCACTTTCTAGAAGGTCAGTTTTCTGGAGGCAGAAGCAGCAGGTGAGCAGAGGACAGTGCTTGTGGGTATTTTTGGGTGGGAGCTTGTGCTGTTAAGCCCCTCTGGCTTGTACCCCATATCATATCAGAGGTGCCATACAGCTCACACTTGCATTCAATCTCAAAGTTGTCAGCCTGAGGGTTTCGAGAGAAAACAGAAGGAAGCCCAGATTTATTATGTTCAAATGATCACACCTTAAGGCACATCCAAGCTTGACACATGATATGGGAATGACAGGAGCAGATGCTGTAAAATTCATTTTAAGAACAACGCAAAATTGTGACAGCTCATGATACCTTCCCTTCTACTGGCTGCATTTGCTATAAATCCTCCTGGTTTTTCCTTTCCTGGCAGGTAACAGGAAGCCTTACCTTCTAGTGGAGTATGTGCACCATTAGCTAGCCTCCATCAACTAAACAACAGAAAGCTAGCCACCTCGAATGACAGTGATTTCTGGAATAAGCATCCCATGAAGAAACCAGGGAGGTGATTACTGATCATGTGTTTGCACCAACACACACAGACTCCAGTCTCAAATGACAGAACAGGAAGAGAAGGCAACTGCTTCGGTCCACTGTGAGCACCTGGCTAGTCTTTGGGTACTGTGTTTCTGGGCTTGCTCCATGACTTCAGTCTTTCCCTTTACACTAGAGAGACATGGGAGAAGCAAAACAGCAATAAAAAGTGACATCCACAAAGAGTGGTGGTCCTGCTGGTTTACAAGCAAATGCTGAAAACAATCAAGACATGCCATCACACAGAGATGAGGTGTCACTGGTGGCAGCTGAACAGAGGTTTAGAGACTGAGGGACATCTAGTGCCCACCACAGCAGCCTCCAGTGGGCCCTGCCAGCCCACAGGCACAGCTTGAGGCCAGTTTTCAAAATACGCATTTGCAAATGTCACAGTGCCAGCTTCAAGTTTGGTTTGAGAACTAAGGAATCCAATTATTTGCTCTTATCCTAGCCAGCATCAGTCTCTCTCTTTATAAGGTCATATCCTAGAGGGAATTATCAGCATCTCCTACCACTAGAAAAGATCGTCAGAGTCTTCCTCTTGACTGCTTGACTGCTTACAATTCCAAGGGAGACCACTGTGAAATCATATCATGTAGAATAACAGAGCCTCTGAGCTGGGCATCAGAGCTAACAACTCTGACTCCACGGGAAACACACACTGATACATCTTCTCAGTTGTAAGTTGATGATTTTGCTGACAATTGAGCTGTACATGACCATTTGAAAGAGATTACAGTGCTGTCTTGGGCTTAAAATCCCTCCTATCCCACTATTTCTCAAAAAAAACCCCCCACAAAATACAATCTAATGCAGCAACCTCCCAGAGAAATCAGGTGATTTCTGCCTATGGATTCTGTCTTTGCTACAGAAAAGGTTACATTTTTAAAGAGTTTTGGGTAACTGTCATTCTGTTATGTTACCAATTACAAATATAAAAATATAGCAAGGACCAGGTACTGGTTTATCATTGAGTTAGTTCGGCTGGAAAGTTCATGTCATATTTCCATCTTGGAAAAGCTGATGTGCCTTTGTTATTCAAGAAAGGAGGCATATTAACAACAGTCTTATCTCTATGGAGAAGCTGTTTAAGCACTCATTACCATCCTGTCCCTTTGAGATCAAGACATGGGAATGGAGAATAATGAACGCAGAAGGAAGACCAGATTTGTGTAAGGCAGCACTCATTCCTGTGTGTAATTTTGCCTCACCAATTTCAATCAGAAGAGGCCAGGAAGGTAAATTTGTTGGCTTTATTAAACTACAGGCCAATAATCAAAGGAAAAACCAGGAAGAGGAGCAACAAACAAACGCCACAGTACACAAGCTATTATTACAAACAATTATAGAGAATTTTGCCTCAGGTGTTTGCACACTGTAGTTCAGTAGGGCAAGCCCTACTTCTCAGTGGCTAAAAAGGCTCTGCACACTGCAAGGATCCATCAGTCAGCCACAAGCTCATGAACAAAGCAGCCTTTATGACCCCGTTCAGTGCTTCCCCCCCTCTTTGCACTGCACCGGGCAGGGTAACCTCAGGAAGTTGCATATTCAACAGGAAATCATCCGCTTCCTCCTTTAATATGCTCTCACATCAATTTCTATAATCTTTATGGTTTTCCCTACCTCTTCTCTCCACAATGCGTACATCTCACTTTGGTTACCAAAAAAATCCGAAGGAGCACCAAGGCAAGCCTCGTAACAACTGCAAACAGATCAAAATTACCCAGCAGGAACCAGGATTTAAACAATTTGACCTTAACAGTATTCATTTCAGAGGAGTGAGACAACTCTGAGGCAGACCCCCAAAGCAACAGGTTAAGCAAACACTGGGTGTGATTTCTCAGCTGTTGGTTATATGTCAGTGCTTGAATTAATTTGCCTGACAAAAGCCACTTATACACAATAGTGATCAAGCAAGGTCACAATGACACCTAGCCCTCTCAGAGCAGCTGGTTGCTCCTCTAACCCCTTTGCTCACTGCGCTACGCACAACAGCTTTGGTCTCAGCCCCTTTGGTAATCAGCTGAGCTATTCTGAGCTACCAAGCTTCACACGGAAGCAGAGTCTGGCCTCAGGCTTCTAAAACACACCTGCAGCTGACTGAATGCAAGAGGCAGGTAATGAACACCGTTGGAGCCCACTTTCATCAAGGGAAGCCAGAACACGCAGAGATCCATGCGTCAAACCGAGATCCATTTCAGCAGAAATCCAGCAGGGTTACAATTGTGTGACTGTTGTCACAAGTTAATTAACACATGGCAAAACAACCTAACAAAAATCTTCCTGTTTCACCCCCTAGCACAAATATTCCTTCAGCGTTTGAGAAGGACCCCAAACCTTTCTGCACTGAAGAGGTAGTTTGGCATCTCTTTCTGCAGGGCTGAGCCTTCACCAAACAGAATGAGTGATGGGGAGTTCCGAGCCAGCACACCCTGGAGTCAGGGGGACATCAGGATGGTTAGTAGCTCGTCCAAGGCATGCATACCTGAGCAGGACGGGACTAGTTACGCGACTTCATTCTGCTGCTGGCAACTGCAGCACTAAGAACTTAAGAACGGAGCTTTATGCATACGAACAAATGTTTTATTTGCTTCTAACCTCATCTGTACTGTACTATCTCTTATCAGACTTTTCCACCTTCTGGTTGCTTATTAACATCTCGGTTCATTAAATCTAAAATTTAAAGTTTTGACCTTTGCGTCATATGCAGAGACGCTTTCTTATTGTGTTAACATAAAGGTGCTTTTTCAGCATGTTTTCCCACATCTTCCCTGCTCAGAAGTGGCAGAACACCTCTGACATGAAAACAGCCAACAGGGGAATTACGCAGAAAATCTACATGGGAGAGATAGATGTTTATACAGGACAAGAGCTGCCGTTAATTACAGCTATTACAGTACTGTAAGCCATCAGTACAAGCCTATGTGTAATAGAACAGTATGTTATGGTACAATATGTTCTACAAGACACCAAGGCCTGATCTGACCCAATTCCCAGTAGTTGTACTTTATTAACAAGTGTTATTAACTTCAGCACAATTACTAACACATACAAGGATATCAGTAACCTCTATAATATGACTAAAATCCTGTTATATGGGTAGTCAGCACTATTTAGGATGACTCAGGTCACTCTAAATATAAGATATCCACTTTGTCTTACAGCTTTAGAGGTTTTTAAACTATATGTAAAGTGATCTCATGTGCCTCTTCGTATCTTATTGTTCAATCAGGTATTGCTAACCGGGAGTGTTAAGTAATCTATCGTATAGTAAACAGTACTCCATAGTACTACACAGTACATAGAACTCCACTCTAATTCCAGCAGGAGTTTGCTATGTAATTCCTGCTACAAGCAACAAATTACTGCATGCAGCATACTTCACATTTTAAGAGCTGCAAAGAAGGCATGATGTAATCAGTGAGAGATACTACAAAGTAAGTTACTTTGATTTTGAAACAGTCAGAGAAGCTTCTGATGTTCAGCACCCAAATGGCTACTACAGAAACATCCCTCTGTCATTAGCCACCTTTCTCTCTGCCCCTGGACAGTGACAGATCTGGTAAGACTGAGACAGAGAGATGTGTAAAAGGAGGAGAGGGGAGATGCATGCAAGTCTGAACTGGATCACAGCCAGCTAGTGGAGTTGTGTGAATTTATACCAAAGATGTGGGTTTGTGCACACAAAGTATTCCTCAGAATATAACTTTCCCCAGATTAAGAATTAATTTCTCGTGTTAAAGCCTTTTAGCCTTCCAGAAGGCCACAGTTTCAACCTTAAGAAGTAGGGGGGAGACAGAGCAAAAGACACATGGCCATAATTCTTCCTATTTCAGCTGCCTTTTTTTTTTTTTGCCTTTGAAAGTGTCTCATATCTCATTTCCCCTTGACTGATTCCTTGTGCTGAGGTAGAATAGATAAATCAACATTCCTGTGCTTCAGACACACCAAAGCTTTACTGTTGTGGATATTTTGTGGTTATTAGACTCAGAAACATCATCCTTTACCTAAAGCCAGTGAGTGCAACAGCTTAAGAGCCTAGAAGAATCCACTATGAAAGCAGATCACCTGAAAGAGAACTTTACCCTCTGATGTATGCCGAAGTTCTACATAAACTTGTCTACTTGCCACAGCTGTAAGGGAAATCCTTTGCTCTAAGCAGAGTGCCAGCACCATGAGGAATCCCACTCCTCCTCTGTCCTTAGCTGACTCAGATTCAGCAAGGAGACCTACAGAGTGTAGAATACATTGCTCTTGTCACGAATCTGCACTGTTCCTTTGCAGCAGAGCAGGGGGGTCTTCAGCTAAATGAGATTAGTAGAAATCCCTGCATAAGTTCCCATCAGTTGTGCTAAGTAGGAAGTAGGTACCATATACACATCTCCCTTGGGAGACAGCAAGGATACAAGCCCATCCAGGAGAGACTTATCTATCAGTTAGTGTCTGTCCTTTAAGAAGGGGCCAGTCTGGGTTGAATCCACTCCTGGATTCAAGCCTCATAACTCTTTGGCTAACAATCTGTCCCTTGCAGCAGGCTACAACACAGAATAAACTGCTACTGAAAAAAACCAAACAACCCAACAAACAACGCAGGGTCTTCAAACAGGAGTCTAGAGTCACTGGTGGTGCCAAATCTTGAGGTTCTTTCAGCAATTTCCTAGACTCTACTGCAAGAATTTGTAGTAGAATTTGTACCACCACTCCATGTGCCACTAAGTTCTGCAAACACTTCCATAAACTGCCCTTGCTGCTGAGGACAGTCTTACCCTTCATGCCTAATTCCTTTCCTTCCCCCCCAGGATGGGCTTTCTTAGACTCATTCATTTCAATAATCAGATTTACACTGAGGCCCTACAAACTGTCACATTGGCACAACCCAGCAAGAACACTAAGGGAGAGGAGCAGACATTACTTGGACTAGCTTTCCCAATCAAAATCACGTTCCTACAACACCTATAGGCTGAACAGCTATAGTCTACTGAGCTCCCTGAAGAGCTCCCACTTGTCTCACACCCAAGACAATACAGTTCTTGCAAAACCAAGTTAAATTACCTTCAAGTCACACATGGACATTTTGCTTCTGAAGTACAAAAAACATACAATATGATTCCCACTTCCATGGGAAATTTGCTCCCATACTAAACCCAGCTCAAAATAGGCCTAGACTTCCAAGCAGTGCAAAGACTTCAGTAGCAAGCAGCAAGACAAAGGGTTGCACCTAATGAATTAGGATCCAGCTCAGTTAACAATTCTCCGTAGACACACTAGAAATACCACAGATAAAAGCCAAGCAGAGAGACAGTTTTGGGAAGGTCTTGTTTGACTTTGCTATGATTAAAAGGAAATTATTTAAGAAAAAAAGCAGCAAGAGACAAAGGAATTACAAAATGGGAGAACTGCAAATACTTGCGTGAGCACAAGTTGTTTTGTTTGCCTGAGAGGGAAGGTATTTACATGAAGAACAATCACTCCTGTACAGGCATCCTCAGAGACACCACACTTTCACAAACACAGTTGAGTCCCCACAGCAGCTCCTGAGTGAGGGTGAGCACAAACCGCCCACAGGCCTCCAGTAAAATTAACTAAGCACTTTCTCAGTGTTCATCTCCACCCAGAAGTTGGCATTCTCAGGCCTGCAGTAAGTGATCCACCACCAGTCCTCTGTCTTGCTGTCGTCCCCATTACATTTTTTATTTCTTAAATGTTATCCTTATTTATTAAATGTTTTATATCTTACCATTTACCTCGCCTTTATGCGTCATTGAAAAACAGAAGCATACTGTTTGGGAAAATTAATTCTCTACATAATTTGAAGACTTGTGGTTGGACGTAACACATTATAAGGAAAGAAAATCCAAAGGTCAGTGCTCCTACAAGTACTCCCTTCCATCACCCCAGGAGCTGTAATTTGTCAATACAGGCTAGGCTTTTATGTTGGCATCTTTCACGGTCCTGCGTAGGGTCCCCTGACCCTTTCCTGCAACATCTCCCCAGCTGTGGAGACATGCGCCACACGCCTTCATTGCCAAGATCTTGCACAATTTACTTGCAAGTCTTTCAAGCAGACTCTGATGCCTGTTCTGGGCTCTGGCTGGAGAGGAAGGGAAAATGAATGCTCCCATTTTAGCTTCAGATTATTTTAAACACATGATGACAGATGCTCTGCAGTGGGAAGGGCCTCTGGCTGCTACAGCAGCACGAGTGCACACACGCACATAACTGCAGGAGACGGGGAGAAGAGCTCAGTACATGCACTTGCCCAGCAAGGTGACCCTGCTGCATCCTGAACAGCAGTGACACAACATGGCCTCCGAATTAGGTGTCGTCTATCTCTATGTCACAGGTTTCTGCCATAAACACCATATGTTAAAAACCCCACAGGAAAAAAATTAACATTAAAGTAACTGAAAGCTCCCTCCCTTCTCGGTATTTGTCTCCTTGTCCTTAGTGCTAAAGCCTGGGATTGCTTCAGCATAACGACACTTTCTGCCAGGCTCCAAGGAGGAGCAATGGCTGCTTCTGGTGCAGGGAACTGTACTGTCTTTCTTCTGTGAGCTGCTATAGTTCAATCTGAACGGATCTAAATCCCCAAGTCTGGGGAAAAAATATTTGCAAGCAGATCTAAGCATCACAGTCACCCCCCTTTCCCAGTGTGGTCCGCGCTTTGTCACTTTTTTGACTGCCAGAGAGCGCTGAACCGTGCAACACAAGTCTGTTTTCAAGTCTCCACAGCATCAATGCCTTCCATAGGCACTTCCTTCCTCTAAAAACCAACACAATTTGTCCAGTATTACTGGAAGCAAGCAGCAAACAAATCCAGTCAGATGCCAAAGAGTTATATCATATTCTATCAAACAAGTGTCACACTTCAGCGTGTCACTGCATTAAAAAGGATTTCCCATAGCTTGGGGATACTGTCAGTTTAAGTCTATAATCATCTCTCTACTCGTTAGTCAGCACAGAGTACAGTTAGTCTCAAGAAACCTTGCTCAACACAGGGCAAGGTCGAAGATCGGAGCAGGAACAGGAATTGCTGGAAACCAGCATTTCTGAAAAAGGCTTAGACACCACTACACCAGGATGTTCCTGCTGAAATGGTGCCCACTGGCAACAAGCACTGATAAGAAGACAGATCTTGGTGGGGTATGGTCTGATCTCTACCACATGCTTCTAACTCAGCGACTGTGATAACTGTTCCCCTTTGCCTACAGAAATAGCCGGGCACATCCAGATGTTGTTTCACCAAAGGTCTTAGTACAGGCTGAATCACCCTGCAGGTACACAGCTATCCCTCACCAACCACTCAAGGAAGACCTGATAAGTAACAGATACCCGATTCCTGAAGTGGTGATGATTGTCATCTTTGCAACAGTAGTAATGCAGTCTTCAGGCACTTGGAAATTGCAAAAATCAAAGGAAAGAATGAGAATGCACAAAAATGAAGGAAAACGCAATTCTTAAAATTTTCAAGGGTTTTTGAGGTATGACTGTCACTGTTATTTACAACTCCATATGCAACATCTTTAAAAAACAAAACCAGCCAAAAAACCCGACACCACAACAAAGGTCACTAAAAAAGCCAGGGCAGTAGCAGCACAACCCTATATGTACTTCCCAATCTACAAAATTGTACTGAAACCCAATCTTCCATTACAGAGTTTCATCCCAGATCCCTAAGCTTTCCTTCAGTTGTTTTTGCAGCTCCAGAAACATTCTGAGGTACAGAGCCTGAGCACAGAGTCTCTCGACACCCACAAAATCCATTTGTCACCTACACAAGACAGCCACACACATATTCTTCAAAACCTCTCACACTGCAGAATGACACTGGCTCCATGCCTTCATAAATTTCCTACAGAGAGAACTTGAGAGACTCCTCCATTAGCCATCCAAGGTGTCCTCAAGAGATCCACTATTTTTCTGACACTGAAGATCTGTGCCTATAAAACCTACACACACCAAGAGATGGTTGGACAAGACCCTGTAAGACTGAGATGATTACCTTGTCAAATTAGAAACCGATCCCACCCGCTATTAAAAGCAACTATCACAAGCTAAAAGTAAAATATTTCTGTTCTTCCTTTTGTTCCTTGCAAAAGGACTACCAAGTAGATACAGCAAAGTGAATGTATTTCAAGAACAAATTAAAAGCACACACACATCAGAGGCTTAAAAGTGAAAACCAGAGACTCTCTCGGACATTCTGCTTCTGTTCTCTTAGGCTCCAGTTCCACAAACATTCACACCTGTACTTAATTTTACTAAAGAAATCAGCAGGTTTCTGTAGCACATTTAGGGAAACTAGAGTAAGGACACTCCCACCTGCAGGATCAGGGCCCAAGGCCATGTCCTCTCACCGGAGTGTAGGCTGGGAAGTATGTCCCTCCACAAGATGAAGTCAGCGGAATAAGGTCCCACAATTGGAGTAGAAATGCAGGGAAAAAACCTGTTGGTAAAGGGCAATGCCATAGTGGATGGATCTGCAACACCATTTTAATTTGTTTCTCCACTTCAGGGAAAAACGTGCAGTCTGAAGAGCTTTCCATTTCTACCTGAGTCCACCTGGGGCACTTAAACAAGTGTTGGTATAAAGTTGTGCATAATACCGCAAAAAGCCCAAAGGGTTAAGCCCCTCATTACACAAATGGGAACTCAAAGGACAAGCATTCAGATGAAGAACATGATGAAGCCTAGAGCATTCCTAATCTCAGCACAGGTATTGGAGCAGCAACTTTAAGCGAGTGCCATGGCCACCTTCCCAGTGCTGTCAGGCTGGAAGCTATTCAGCTGCATCTTGCCTCTCAGAGGCAGCCTTGCAAAAAGACTGTTTTACAGTCCGGTAGGCATCTGCTCAGTAATTAATAGAATGGCATTCATTTAGCAATACCTCCTTCCTCCACCCCACTCAGCCTGGGCTAAGCTTTGATCACCCCATATTCTACCCAAACTTAAAAGTCAACAGGATGCAAACAAGCATTCAGAGGGGATCAAGGACCTACACCTTCTTTTATACGAATCATTACAACAGGGACTCACCACGTGAGTCTCAGTAAAGGCACTTTCATGAGAGGTACCTTCCAAGAGCACGAACAAAACAGTTGACGGCAACATACTAGCTTAGGAAGGCTTCTGAAATGCATCAGTCTCACCTCAAGTGCCTGGCCCTGCGATATGTCAAGCACCATTAGTAGGCTGGTTCAGGGAGTCGGCTGAACTGCTATTGTCTGACTGCTCCCTTACCAGACAGCCTGACTTACACGGCAGGATTTTTTGCAGCTTCATCACAACTTAAATATTTCATATCACAAACTATTATCTATGCAACATTTTAGGCAGTTTCGCAATTTGAGTTGTACTGCTGGTCTTCCAGAAACATGGCATAACATGTTGACAGATGGTCTATTTGGCATTTAAAGAGCCTGGCTTTTTTTGCATTGGTCAGATTTAGGAATTTAGCCTACCCCAGGTAGCAGCTTATTTTACTAGTCTTCTGTGCTGATATAGAGATAAAAGATCTCAGCCGTGAGCAGTCCCGCTGAGCAGGAGCTGTACAAATGTAGAATAAAAAAGACATCTCATGTTTTTTACTGCACTTTGAAATAGATGTTTAGGTGTCTGACAACAAGATCTTTCTCTCACAACAAGCACATAGAGCACCATGAAGAGAGATGGCGTACAGAAATTAAGACCATCTATGAAACTCCCCAGAGGAAGGACTGAATACATCAGTAGCAGGCCTAGATCTGAAAGAGGCATTGTGATGCTTCTAAAAAGGGATGGTTCAGTGTGTTTTCTCCTCCCGTCACTTAAGATCTCCCACCTGCAGACCCATCACTTAAAATACAAACACACATAGAGCAAACACAGATTTCACTTATCACATTCCCACCACCGTTTGGTTATTTTTTTTTAATGCATCCATTGTTTGCTCATAAAACCAAACACACACAAAAAAATAAATCTGTGAGTTTCAGCCTTCCCTTTTGGGTGGTGACTTTACTGGTATTATTTCTACACACACACTCCTGGCAACTCTGTAGTTCCTTGCAATTCCCAAAAAAAGCTCAGAAAATGCTGACTAACTCTGTTTCTGAGGACAAGAATAAAAGATCATATAGACAGCAGTGAGACATAACCTGGTCAAAGTATGAAACTGCAAGACTGGGAAAACAGAACTCATGCACATGCCTATAGACAGGGCAGTACACATGCCCTCGCATGCTAGTTCTTACTCACTGTCACACACACACACTGTTTTTGCATCAGCTATTGCTGTGGACCTCAGATCTAAAGACCTGCAGAGGCCATTAGATGCCTAATCACCCATGATTAATCCCGATGGAGCTTTCCCATTCACAGAACACTCCCTGCTTCCTAACAAGAACAGCAGAGCATTCTCAATTGTGTCTCAACATGCTCTATAAAGCGTGATGAAAGAAGACAAGAAATTTATCCTGGAGAAAGACAACAGGCTACTGGTGTTTCAATAAACTGGTACATTTAGTTCTACATGAGTGCAGCCTCCTGTTACCTGTGGTGAGCCAAACTGCTAACCAGCATACGCCTCTGGGACAGCCCCTTTAGAGCTCTCAGAGCCCACATTAACATGCAAAGCACACTAAGCTTTAACTTCTTTTTGTCCCTTTCACAGTCCCATCTGCTATTTCCTTAAAGTGAGACCCCAATTTCGACAACATGCACCAGTCACACACAGAAAGACACATTCTGGCAGGTTCCCTGTATAAGCCCTTCACATTTTGGAATTCTAGGTCCTGTACTTGGAGGCCCACACTCAGCCATGCACTACAGCAGACAAAACCTAAGCAGGTTTCTCGGGATTGGGCTCTAGCTTCGGCATACGTGTAGGTGGAACTATTTCCCATAGGTAGTCTTTCTTACTGAAGGATGCAGGTGGAAAGCAAGGTAAGTATTTTTCAAAACCACGTATTATTCCAGACAATTCACTTCTATAGCACTCAACATTTTGCACTAGAAAGGCACCTTATATCTTATAGATAGGAGTGACCTTCTGGGCTGGAGAGGGAACAGGACAAGGGAGACACAGACAGGGACAACACACAAGCACAAAAAAACCCCACAAACCAAAAAAACCCAAAAAGAACTCCCATCACACACACCCCCTCAGCTTTATTAAAGCCCTCACACTGAGACTCCCAAAAATCATAAATTCTAACCAGAAGTCACAGCCAGAATCCTTAGGTGACAGTCCAAGCTCTTTCAAAGATTTCACATGTGGTCTTGGCCACTCCCTGCCTTAGTTTCCCCAATTACACAACCATGAGTTTAATTTTATTTGCTTACACTGAAGGAATGTAGATAACAGTAGCTTTAGGGGGGCTTGTTTTCTTGACCATGGTTTACTGATCGGTTTCATGCAAAAGCTCAAAAGTTTTTTCACAACTCTGGAAGCTTCAACCTCAGCTTGGGACAACCAGTTCCACCTGAAAATGCCCAGAAATGCTTTCACCACCCTGAAATTTCATATACAAGAACCATGCCAGCTGCATCTGCCAAGTTCTGCTCCTATGACCACAAACTTGAAGTGAAATGTAAAGAGATGCATAAACCCAATGCACAGAAAGAAAAGCTGATCGAGGGCTGTGCCCAGGCATTGGGAAACACATGCACATTGCAGTTAAGCCTTTCTTTTTTACATCATTCATATTAGCCGAGCTCCCGATCCTTCAGTTCGAGCCAGCCAACAATACAAACTCACACCCCCTTATCTAAAGTGTGTTGTTGAAACAATAAAAAGAGACAATGTAAGTTTCCAAGTAAGTGGAGACAAACAGGAAACCAAGATGGACAAAGAAAATATAGTCAAAAGAAAGCAACCAGACATCACAGAAATACGTGCCAGGAGCTCCAAATGCTGATGGCTCTGTCTCATTCTCCAAAAACACCTTGAGGGTGAAGCAAGCATATGCTGTGACCAATTCTTGTACCACCAAGCCAACACTATGCAAATAAGCCCCAAAGACATGCACAGACCTACCTACTCCCCAAGGCACTTGTCCACCAGGCTCTGCAGGCTCCACCAGGACAGGTCTCTCCTGCGGTGATCCTTGGGATGAGGAGACCAGGCCAGTACTTCACTTCTCCCACCTCCGGAGAAGCCAGACTGCCTTTTTTCCCCCACAGTAAATAAAATTTCACACAGCTGCTCCTAACAAACACACCTGGCACCCGAGCCAGCCAGCCCACCGCTGCTGAGCAGAGGGGACACAAACCCCCAGCAATGGCTTCCCTGGCCAGATGGGGCACCTTCAGCCAACCGTGGGCCCTGACCACCCTGTCCTCCCAGCCTGCAGGCTTTCTTCACGGGGGAGGAAAATTAAGATATTGCTAGAAAATAGTCACCTTTCCCCCAGTGCTTCACACAGGGCTGCTAATTAGCTCCCCACTGAGAGAAGCACACTGGTCCCTCATCACTTTTTACAAGCAGGCTCTGGAGGCTGTGAAGAAGTGAGAGCTCTCCCCAGGGGTGGGCAGGGATTTGGAAACCCCTTTCTCCTCCTGGTAGCCTGCAGTGTGTCTTGGGATTTGTTTTCAATTAGCAAGGTATTTCAGAAAACAGAGGGCTGGTACTTCTGCAGTAGACAAGAAGCCATGGCCCACTTTAAATGGCCACCAGCTGAGTCAGAACATCAATTTGAAAACTGTGAGGTGATACAAGGCCAAAGCTGAACAGTGTCAGGACTTCAATTCAGGTTCTTCAGGGGTAAAAACCCTTCTGAAGCCTGCACATGGTTAGTGTGGGTTTTATAATATCACTGTGTATCCATGAGTCCCATTTTTATATCCTGCAGGTGCCCTGGCAATGCTGGCAAACCATCCCTTCACCTCTCCCTTGTATTCACATCCATCTTTTCTATAAGTATGAAGACTTCAAAAGAAACCTTTTTAGAAAAGGGAGGTTAACCTGTCTTCTCAAACAAACCAAAGAAAATGTGTGGTTTGAACTGTGAAAACTCCTGATGCATCAGAACCATCACCCAGTTTCATGGAAAGGACCACTGAGCTGATAGAAGATTTTGACCTAGTTGATTGCTTGGCAAGAAGCCTTGGTGTTCATCTGCTGTAAAGTCTATCCTTCTCTAACAAAAAAAGAGAGCAGTAAGACTAACACTAATTCATCCCTCTCACACATCACTCCTTTACCAAACCACTGCCATAGACTGATACAGTTTATTCAGTTTTCTTCACTGTTCCCATCTTGTCCTTAGAGCCGATGAAGTCACTTGTCCTGTAACTTGACAGTAAAATTCACCAATACAATGCACACAAGCTCCCAAATGTCTGCCAGATGGCAAGAAAGCCCTGTGATTTCTAACTTTATTGGATTTGAAAGTGGAAGTTGAAGAGCCCCATAGCTCACAGCCAGTCCTTGGCTGAGTGCATTCCCTGCAGCTCTCCTTTCTTTGAAGATTTAGATTTCATTCAGACAATGAGACCTGTCTAGCCAATACCACCTCCAGCCCTCACTAAACTAAATCCATCTATCCACATGAATGATGAGCACAACCTTAACTATGTGAATCTCCGACCTACAGCATCTGAGCACACACTTGGAGGTGATTGCTCCTATAAGAATTATAGCCAAGCCACCTGCACTGCAATGATATTTATGCACCAGCACTATCTTCCAGAAAAAGCACTTTAAATATAGTAATTATTTTAAATTCACAGCTAACTGTAACTACTCACACCACTTTGCAGATTAAAAGCCCTGAGGCAAAGGCATGTTAAGCAACCCAGATCTATGGCAAAGCTTGGAACAAAACCCACTCTCTCTGCTTTATAGCGTTAAGCTGTAACTAGAAACACAATCTTCCTTTACATTAACACCTCCTCTGCCCGGTGTCATTGAGAATAATGAGATAAAAATTGCAGCAACATAACTGGAATGGAAATTAGTCCGTAGTCCTTGATAAGATTGTCTTCATTGCAAGGTGATACTGCTTTGTTAGTTTCCAGCTGACACACAGAGAACTGGCAATAGCCTTGTAGTCTTGCATAGAGCCTGAAATGGATGCATTCCCACTTTTTTGGTTGAACATTGAATGTCGTGCATTGATTTTCTACTCAGCCCAGAGTTGTCCTTCACAACCTGGGGCCTCAGGCAATTGGCCTGAGAGCTCACCCTAGAACTGGAGATTTTGACAGGAAAGTTCTGTTAGATGTTACACCATAACTTTGTTTGAAGGGTGTGGAGGAAATGCTGTCCAACCTGCTAACTGAGCAAAAGGTCCTTTGAACTGTAGTTACCTGTTGGCACAGAGTTTAGTTAAGCAATCTTAATTGTTTGCATTTGATTATACATATAAAGAAAATGTGAAGCTGTGTCACTTTGAACTGAGATATTTTTCAAAAAGACATGGATAAACAGCTCAGGAACACACTGTAGGAACACCTAGATGCCTCTACCAGGGGAAAAACAGATGAGAGAGACCTCAGGACAACCCCTCACATTCATTCATCTGGTTATTCATTCATTCATACCGTCACCATCCTCCTCTTCAGTGCCAGCGGGTTTTAGTAGAGCACAAAGAAGGGAAGTCTTGACTGTACAAAACACAAAATCGTCATCCCCGTATGGTGGCCAGTCCTCATATTTGGACTAGATTCTCCTACACTGTCTACATTTTGTGAGAGTGAAGGTTCATGTTGCACATGGACCAGATCCAGACCCACGTGCAAATGTGCAGAGTCCCAGCAATGGGCAGTGATCAAGGGGTTTTATGGGACTGGTGGTAGCATAAACACATACACAAGAGAACACAAAGCATTCTAGTTACCCAATATACAGGCATCCCGCACTCCCTGTGGCCAGGCTCTCAAAGGGCATTTGTTATGTGTTGTGGGGGTGTTGGTAATGGAGAGACTACCAGAGATATGGAAAGTTAGGTAGCTTGGTTCACAGAGGAAGCACTGTGACTGTATTGTAGAGGAAAAGTATAGTGATGACTAAAGGAGGAAAGACAGAAAAACTATTTAATGTAAAAGGGCTCCAACACACATACTGATTTTTAGCATCAGCCTTTTTGGGTCTGCCCACATTTATCTGGAACAACTCCTGGGTGGTGAGACACAAAATAAATGTAGTTCTGTAGACTATATGCCAGAATATTCATGAGAGCTGTACATGATTTATAGCTTACCAAAGACACTGAGATCAGTACTTGGACCACATTGGCTATTTTTCTATGACAAGGTACCGGTCTATATAACACAGAAGGATTAGGGCCTATCCATCCATCCGAGTTACTCATGGGACATCGGGTTTCTGATGCCAGAGAAAAAAAGCTCCCATGTGCTGCCTCCTGGCTCTGCCCCATGAGCTGCAGTGTGTCCTGTGCACCGCTAGTATTTCATCCTCTTTGCTTACAAAGCAGATGTTTGACAGGCACAGAGATAATTCCTTCAAGATCTATAACAGCTGTGGCCAGCATTCAGATAAGAGGCCCTATATTTGTACAGCCACCCAGCCAAGGCCTTATGCAACTTGGTTAAACTGCCCTTTGAGACACTGCCTTGCCAGCTCGAGTAAGTGGCAGACACCTCTCTACGGGAGAAGAAAATCAGTCTTTTGTTAGACATCAATTTGCTTTTCCTTTGGGCTCAAATTTTGAAACACTTTATTTTTCCCTCTTTATTGTTTTTGGGAGGTTTTCATAAAGTAGAATCTTCATGCCAAATATGGGCTGCTTCTGCCCCTGCCAGTCTTTAGTGCTTTGGTGTGGAGGCAAATTAGCTCTCTCTCTGTAGGAACACAGAACTTCCATGAGGTCCAAAGTGTCGAGTGGACGTTTTCATAACCCTGGTCCTCTTCCTGTCTGTCTGACACTTGTTTGCTCTGTGCAGGGCATAGTCTACACTTGAGATGTGGAGTTTAAAGGATGCTCTTTCTGGAACTAAAACATCATTCAGTGACCATTCATTAAGGAAGAGAGAAAAGAGGCTGAACTCAGCAGAATCCCTTGGGTACTCCTCAACAAGCAGAAGAGCGTTCGAAGACAGTTTTACACACAAAATGGGAAATCTGGGGAGATATAATACAGAGGTACTCAACATTGCATGGACACAAGCCATCTGCAGTAGCCTAACACTGACCTAGTATTGTACCCACTTAAAAAAGAAAACCCAGTGTCAGGTATTAGTGCCTTGGTCTCAACACCACCAAGTGCAGCAGATTTGGCTCTTGCTGGCTTAAATACTTCTGCACTACAGTTCATACCTATGGTGTCATCACAACTTCTTGGTTCACTGAAATCCAGGCTCGGTGTACCTGTCTCAGAATTTAAACACAGACTCTGCATACCCCCATACACAAAATGCCAGGCAACAGAAAGCCTGCCTGGCACATTTCACATGTGTTTTGGGATCTTAGAAGTAATAGAATATGTGCAGATGACATGGAACAGCTGACATCAAAGCAGCCAGAACTAATCTACTGATCTTTAAATTCAGAAGGCTTTGGAAAAAATTCAGGTAGATGAAAAACTTCCATATTCTCACTGAGGAGCTGAGAATAAAACTGAGCTTCATCAATTTCTTCAGGGTTGATTACTCTGGGAGTAGCCATCACAAAGGCAGATCTAGGAAACAGAACACAAGAGTGAAGTTTGAAACAAGAGCACATGATCACTTTTTGCAAAACAGGAGGTGTAAAAAGTCAAAGAAACTATTAACACTTCACCCTTCTATTACACCTCCCTTTGGAGGCCTTTAATGCGCTTCACCGAAGACATGTGTCAGATTATGATGCCTTTACTCATGCACTGTGCTATATACGTGACCTCATTTGATTTTATGGTTCAAAGTAGTATCTTAAGTACAAAGGCATCAGACTCTTGCCCTGCCAATGCAGTGTCAGTCATTTCAGGATTGTTTTTTTGTTGATGAAAATGCTGAGTCAGAAATTACTGCCACTTTCTCTTGTCATTAGTCTCTATATTCAGAGTCCAATGTAACAGTTACAAATACAGAAGTCTGATGATCAAGACACTGGTTAAGGAAAAATGGAAAACTACCTGAGGTGTTAAGTGCTGCTCTCAGTGGTTGCTACATTGCATGTGCAACATTATTTACTGCCTTAAAAGGTATGAAGGGTTTCAGCCTATTCTTACACTTGCTCTTTCAGATTCAGATGGGGATCATCTTATCTCTTCCTTGCACATATGTGAAAGGTCACTGAAGACAGGCCCATTGAGGTATGGGTAAACTGAATCCGGAGCCTGTTCTCTGCTAGATTTTTCCCTTGCTAAAGGAAAGGTCACCACAATAGCAATTCCACGGTGGGTAAAATTTAATGATCATCATAGCGTGGCATATTCCTATTGTTGTTATAGTGATCCTAGTTAAAATATTCACAAGGCTTCTCCTGGCTGTAGCTGTCATTAGCAAGGATTTCCTCTTGCAACATATTGTGGTTCAGTTGAATGATAATTCCACTAAGGAACAGCGTCCATATAGCAATGGGTATGCGTGACATGATCCTGCAGATGGTCAACATTTAAAAGAAGTCAAAATGTCTTAGATGTTTTTATGGCCATTTCACAGTAGTGAGATATGAAATTAGATTACATGTGATTGGATTAGATGAGATTATTTTTGTTCTGGCCTGAATTCCGTGGGATTTCTGGGAGCTTGAAATTACATCATGAATCCACTCTTCCAAATGGAAAGAGCCAGAACATAATATCCTAGGGCTTTTCTGCTGTTTTCCTAAACTCCCAGGTGAAAATTTTGTTGATTCTTTCCCTTTGGGCCCTTCCTCTGAATTTGCTTAGGGAGTGCTTTGGAAAAGTCCTGGTGAGCTCTGGCCAGGCTAATTGAGGCAGGGACTGCCTGTGTGGCCCTACACATGACCCTTACACCGAAGACTAGGCCAAAATCCAGCCAACATCACTGAAGACGCACTGGATTCTTTCTGACTTTGTGTCATGTTCAGGTGTTGACGTGTCCTCTAATACCAGAGATGTTTCAGTAAGTTGCTGTGGGAATCGGATCCAATTAAACACAGTACCTTCGTGTTTCAGTCACTAGAGACTAGTCACTTCGAGTCAAAGAAAGCAGCTGAAATGCTGAGCAAGGGGAATTGGGTCTTCTCATTTATCTATGGCACAGAGCAGCTAAAACCATAGCTGCCCAAGAAGAAGAGGAAGAATGCTTTGAAGTACCAGGGCAGTCCTGAGAGCTGTTTAACAGCAAATATCTTCATTAAAATGTTGCTTTTTAATCAAGTATTTCCATTTCTGGTGGTTCTCGTTGCTTGGTTTTTAGCTTAGAGATGCTCTTCAGAATGGTTAAGTTCTTCTCTTCCCCTGTACAATTACTCAGTGTGGTCACAATTTTGAGACAAACTGTATTAGTGGAGGGCAGAACTTGGACTGCCATGCCAGAATTTTGCATTTGCAACTCTTCTGCAAGCAGATTTCTTTGGTTTAACCCTCAGGTCAGACATCTAGCTGATATATATAGAAATGACTTTCCATGGACCCAACTAAAATGAATCTGAGTGTCCAGTGAGAGAATTAATGTTTGCGTCTGATTGCACTCAAGAGTTGCAACACAGGGGAGAGTGGTTTTTTGCTTTTTTTTCTCCTTGTCACCATTGGAAATTTCACAACCTTCAGTTAACCAGACTCTCAGTCTGAGCTGAGGATCTTGCAACACTGGTTTTCAATGCCACTGAAAAACAAATCTGTACAGCGTCATAACTTTCATTGATCCACCAGGTAGGATCCAAGCTGATAGCAGCTCAGATGAGATGTCAGGAAAATAAAAGTCAGACTTGTTGATTCAAACTGACATCGAATGGAAACCTGGCAGCACCTAAGCCTTCTGGTTAGCAAAGAGACCACGTGGCCCAAGACTTCACTCCGTGCAAACTCTGACACAGTACAGTAAGTCTGGCACCTTCTAGGGTAGGGCTTTTCTGGTCCAGGACTTTCTTTTCAGAGTCACACATCTACTCAAAGTTACCAAGAGTCCAGTGGCCAGATGATTGTATTATGACAGAAACATCTCTCTGCACTGCCCGACTGATACAAGGGATTTAAACCTGGGGAACAGTTAACTGATGTTGTCACATGGGCAAGGGAGAACGTGCAGAAAAGCTACACACTAATACATGTATTTAAAACAAGCACACAACTATATCTCACACTGAGCCCCATGGACCCATGAGTCTGGTTCTGCAGGACATTACGGAGTCTAAAGGCATAACTGTTCAAAAAAAGGATCAGCCCACAGCTGATCTCTGGTATTAACCTGAAGACCCACAACGAACTTGTGGCTTAGAAGATCCCCTAGTTGCTGCTGGCTGTAACTGGAAGGTCAGAATTTATCCGTACCCATTTCTTTTTCTCTTTCTGCAAGTAACCACCACTGGCCGCTACCAGTGAGAAGAGCTAAGGCCCTGAGATCAGGCAGTGGCTAATTTTAAGTTAGAGTCTAGACTTTAGCCAGTGAATCAGAATTTCCTGAATTTACTGAGCTTCCACACCAGGTGCTGTAGGTATTTACCATGCTGCAGCCATGAGTTTTCTTTTCATAACATAGCAACATGTGACAGATTTTATATGCACCTGTATTTTATAGTCAGTGTGCCTCAGTAATGAAGACTGTGCAGACATTACTGATTTTCCTTACTGCTTCTCCAAATTTTGTACTTGGTCCATAATCCAACATTGATTTGTGTTTGAATACTCAGTGGAGCCTAGAGTACCTATTGCTCTCGCTTCATGGCAATAGAGCTGCAGTGTGTTCACTGCATATTTATTGATATTTTTACTCCCTGCAACTTCACCAATGACCCTTGCAATACTGACACAACACAAGAGGACTTAGTATGGGCGGCCTGAATAGATGCGTGAGCAGGTTGCACAAGCGGAGGATGCCTGGGGAATGCTATAAATTCTCAGCCTGCTGCAGGTCTCCAGACAAACGTATTCTCCAGCAGATTTGTGCAGAAAGAGAGAATCATTACTGGGTTGGTCCTGCCTGGGGCTGAGTTTGAGCCTGGATCTAAGAAAGGGCTTAAGCATGTGAGTCTTTTTACAGGATTCTTGCTAAAACTTAAGCATGCTTGTACATGCTCTTGTTGGAGACAGACCAGAAAACTCAGCACCTCAAAGCACAAAAACACACAGCTGCAGGGCAAAAATACAGACAATGGGAATTTTTGCTGTTGACCACTATGTTATCAGAACAAGATTCAATATCTGTCATCACCTAAGGGTTCTCCTGCTGCTGCCAGCAAGATCAGAGGGATGGAAGCAGTGGCTACAGCCTCCAGGAGAGATTCAGCAGCAGCTCCCCAGGAACAGCCAGTGTTCCTCACACTATGTGCCTCCCTCATAGCAGCAATAGCCAGTGTAGCCTTGCAGGACAAGGCAGCCATCAGATGGCCACTGTAGGAAACTGTCTACCTTGCTCATGCCAAAAACCAACCCTATGAGCACTGTCTTCCAGTCTTACATTGGATAGATAACTAGGGATTTCTGTTACATTTTCTAGCACTTTATTCCATCACACCCATTGTCTCCTTTGCTGAAAAAGGCATGCCAGAAGCAGGTGTCAGCCCTCCTCATCCTTCATATTGCATCTCATCCAGGATCAGGAACACATTGAGAGTGCCAGAAATCATGACTGCAGCATCTAAAATGATAAAGTCCTTGAGGACCCCTTGGCCCATCACAAGGAGAGAGATGCTATGCTCCTCAGACCTGGAGGCACGGCCAGAAGAGGCACTGCAGACTTGCTATAGTGCAGGGTCTTTGAAAGCTATAGTACAGCCCAGGGACTCAGATGCCACCCATCCAGATAACTCTATATGATCAAGGTTCACTAGTTCTGCTCGTGCCCAGTGAGAAGAGTTTTAGAAATGCTCTCATTGATGCTTTTGGCATATGGGACCTGGGGGCTGTGGGTTTTGTTTGTTTTCCTCTTTGTTTTCTAATATTACACTAATGTAGTCCTCCCTGCATGTACTTTGCCTGGCTCTGTCCCATGGTCTTCTTAGTGATGTCACAGGCAGGGTTATGACCACTTGTGACAGCACGTGCAAAAATAACCCTTCAGAAGATAAGGAAGCCACTGGAAAGACTGCTGGGAGGCAGGAATCCTGCTTCTGTGTGAAATGTCCCATGTCAATAAGCCATTAAAGAGGGAGAAAAATATGAGGAGTGTAAGGAATGCATCAAGCACTAGATTTTCCTTTAGATCTCATCCAAGGCTCGACAGGGATACACAGGATCAGGGACCTCACGTTAGCTTCACCTCCTTCATCCTGTATTCTTGACAGGAGCAAGTGAGAACATAAGGACTGAGCCTTCCTAGAACCTCTTCCGCATTTCCTGGAAATAAATCTTCAGTCACATGATAGTGTTTTGCTGCTCTTTAGGAATTCCAGATCCTGAATGAGGCAGACTGTAAACAAGGAAACCTGATACCTCAAGGACAGAAGGAGAGAGAGAACAAGATGTCCACAGACACACTGAAGTGTGTTCAAGCACTGCTATGTGTTCTGCGGTTTGTTTATAAATGTGCCTGTCTCACACATATATACACACTCCTACAGGGTACATACCATCATTTTTTATCCCACATCACTAAAAGCAGCCCAGAGAGAGTCAGTCATAAACAAAATGGTGTTCTCCAGGACAGGCACCACTCTTTCAGCCCAGGGCTAACCACAGCCCTGTCTTTGTGTCTGCAGCTCTGTGGTTTCAAACCCAGTTATTTTCTGGCATGAGGCAGGGATTGCAAGGCCTTGTTTGTGGGTGCAAGCAAGTACATGAGCACCCACAAGCTGCCACTCAATACCAGCCTCTCTTGGCTGGCTGGTTACTAAAACCCAGTCTGGCTTTTAAGGAAGATAGCTGAGTTGGTGGCTGCTGGGGATGAGACATCAGGTGGGTGCTGGAGAGCAGAGAGGATTTTTTGAGCAAATAAGCAACATGGTTGAAAGAGAAATGGGACAGATTTCTCAAAAGGCCTAAGGAGAAAAAAGAAACTTGGAGAATCAGGAGTAGCAGCTGGATTGCTACACCACACCACTGAGACCCTTGCCCATAAGGAAAAAGATAACTACAGGAGAAGCTTGAACCTTTAACTAGGAGCATGCTGTTTCTCCTCTGCGTCAGATGGAGCTTGCAGTCCTATTCCAAAGACTCACATTAACTCCAAAAAGCTCCTTAATGCTAAGACATTTTTAGTCTTAACATTAAACACTTACCTCTTATCAGAAAATTAGCCTTAAGCCTAATACAGCTGGAACTCACCCATAAACGGGGTCAAAAATGGCTTTTTCTCCCTCCATTTATAACAGAAAACTTTTAGACAGTTGGAGACAAACCTTTGCTATCAAATCCTTCCCAAGTGAGTTAATTTGTTGCCATTTGCAAAATGTTGATCAAGAAGCCCTGTTTGCTTAATTCTTTTTTTGGAGGCACAACCCTCAGTGGTACCGTGAGAGGAACATGCACAATCATAGCAACCAGGCCATTAATTAAAGCCTTATAAAACCCCAACTAAAGTTACTGGAAGGATTCCCATTGATCCATTAGATTTTGGATAAGACTTGAAATACAGCAATTGAACTGAAAAGTGCATAGAGACCTCTTCCCTCTCTTGCCAGATTTTTCCTGTTATTGGTATTTTCCTTTGTGTGTCCAATACCATGGGGATCAACGATCAAAATCTCTGCCGGAAAGAAAAGGTGGTTTGTTTTGCATGTGATGCCTGCATCGCTGGTGCTAAGGCTTGGTTCCGGCTGCTGGGTGCTGTCTCCCTGTCCTCCTCCTGCTGTGGTATCTCCAATACCAACACAGCCGTGCCTAACAGTACTGCACAGTGGCATGGGTGTAGCACAATCTCACAGAGTAAGGAAGGGGCCTTACTGCAAATTTTGCCATATCCCACTGAAGTGGGCTGAGCTTTACTGGTTGATGTGGACAGCAACCTCAGGGGATTTAGCTGAACGACTTCTCATAACAAAACTGTTTTTTTCACGCTGCACATGGAGCCACTGTCCAGAGCCATTCACAGAATCGTTCCTCGGTCCTCTCCATTGTTATACACTAGTTTAGCCCAGAAAGCACTAAGACCAAAATAGTGGAGTGGCATAAATACTGAAACTACTGGAAAGAAAAAAACCTCACTCAGCTCAAGGACTATGGCAGTATAGCTTCTTGGTTAGAGAGCTGCTGGGGACTCATTCTCTTCTAGTCCTGAGCTAAGCACCTGCCAGATCATTTTTCTACTAAGTATTACTTTCTGTAAAGTAGAATTTATTATTATTATTATATGTCACTAATACGACTTGTACCCAGTCTAAGCGGCCTAATAAATACCGGAAAATTCATGAGAATATACACATAGAGTTGCAACACAATGTTAATACTCATCATATAATTGAAAACTTCAGCTCCCCTGCCAAACCAATGGGGCTGTGACGTTCCTGCTCTTCCCTCCTGCCTGAGTACAGCTACGCAAACAACTCACTGCGACTTTGCCATCCTGCAAGGAACTGCCTGTCTACAGTTGAATATACTCTGAGATAAAAGTCAGCGTGCTTCCTTGGCCACGGAAGCTGCTTTATACCCTCAGCAGTATGATAGCAGGCAGCTGGGCAGTTACTAGGGAGGAAAAGAGAAGCCAGAAATCAGCCCTAATTTATCTCAGGCCAACTTATTCATGCAGCCATTGCCTGGAGCTGCTGCAAGACATTTCTGTGCCCAAGTTTTTCTCTCTGGATCCTCAGGAGATAGTTCTAACGGGCTGAAACATCTCAGGGGAAGATCTAAAAAACCAGCCAACAGTGATATCTTTTGCCAACGAGCAAAATCTTTTCCTGACAATTCACCAGTGTGTGGATGCCTGATGGTTTATATCCCTTCTGATATTTCCTCTCCTATCACTTAAAACTGTGAATTCTCTCATTAGTCATGCTGTACCACTTCCAGCACATCATTTAATCTTTCTTCATCAAAACAGCATTTAAACAAAGATTAACCTATTTGAAATGTGGCTGCTGTCGTCACTTCCCTCTGTGCTGTATTTATTCACTGTTCTATTCTTTTTTAGGGTAGTCGTGCCAGGTAGCTTTTGATGAGTAACATATTGTTCGCATGTTACTGTCATGTAGCCAACAAAGCCCCAAAGACGCCATCAGAAGTAAAAAAAAGACCATTGCGGGATACTGAAATAAGCTTTTCTACGTGAAAGTGTGCACCCTACCCCATCAGACAGCTCTTTTCCATACCATTCTCTCAGTCCCTCTTTGGAAAACATCCTGCTCACTTGCACAAAAAGAAAGCACCAATCCCCTAGATTTCACTTTAAGGACGCATGTCTCACTCCAAGTCCTTTGTGAACGATTAAAAATCCGATTTGCAGATAAAAGGTGCGAGGGTGCAGAATATTCCTCCTGCTGCTGCAGCTACAGCTACTGCGGCAAATTGTCTCTATTTAGGTTAGTGTGAGTGCATGCCCATTTCTTGGCTGAACAGTCGTGCATGCGCTGTGGATGTTTGCAAGCATAAGCTAAGTTATGCTGAAGTTGCAAATGTGGCTGCAAATATAAGTACTCAGCTTCAGAAATCTGTTCTTTTGTCTTGCTGCGTAGAAGTGGCCAGCAGAATGCACTCTACGTGCAGCACAGGCGTCATTTGGATCATTGCTCAATGCCCACAGCACCAGGGTTAATAAAGCAAAAGGGAACAGAGCACCAAAGCACTGTTGATAACTGTATATGCACCAGAGACCATTTTATTGGCTTTGTGGAGGAACTTTCTATCATCTAATTGCTCAATATTCACTTGATACTGATTATCCAGAGATCTACAGTTCCAACCAGAAAAATATAGAGACTGACAAAAAGGGCAGTGTTGGGAAAGTCACAGCAGGAGTTGCAATGAAAAAGCATCTAGCCAAAGAAAAAATTCAGTAATTCAGAGATCAATTGCTATGAGATAAAGTTTGGTCTAGGATCTATAATAGAACTCAAACTTTGCATACCAAGGGTGTAATTCTAGAAGGAATTATGAGGTCCCCCCTCTTATTTGAAGGAGGATGCATATTATTGCCATCACAAAGGCAGGAATGAAGGTTAAGGGTCTGCCCAATGCCATATGGCAGAAGATTAAGCAACTGTGGAGCCTAATCATTCCTCCATATGATACAATTTCCTACCAGATCTGGTCCTATACAGTGTTCAGCACCTCCTGCTCATACACTTCTGAGCATCCTAAGGTTCTTTGAGAAAGCTCTTGTAACTGGTCTGGGACCACCAGAAGTCAGTATCAAGCATAACAGGACACTTTCTCCTTGCTTAGAACAATAGTTCAAACATAATTAGTGAGGACACCAGCAGAGAAAGAACTTGTGATAAGAGGAAGATTTTAAATGGAGTACAACAATGAAAAAGAGACCAAATACCTGCTCTGTTTTGCTCACAGGCGAAGTAGAAGGAGCAGCCTAAGAGAAGCGTGGTGCTGGAAGTGCAGAATGAGACACAACTGGAATGAGCAAGACTGTCAAAACAGTATCTCCACATCCCCTTCCTCACCATATAGGGAGGGATTTGGGGATCTGAATTAAAGGACACAGGGGAAGGAGGAAGAGAGAGGGACACTTGCAAGCTAGATGCAGGCAGCACATCCCCTGGAGTCAGGTGCGGCTGGGGGAAGGAGGGAACCTGGCCAACCCGGGACCCAGCTGTGGTTTTAACAACCAGATGGCAGGCTCGATGCCCAGCCTGAGGGCACCAGCCTGTGTATTTTCCTCCAACAGCTAGGTCACCTTTTTGTTTCTCACCCAGCACCGACAAGGTCCACTTCAGCACAATTTTCTCTGTTGGAGGCATAGAGAAACCAAGCCAGACACCGCCAGATCAGAGAGCTTTGGGATGGCCACAGTCACACTCACGTTGATGGGGGAGCAGTTTGAATCAGTCTTTTACAAAGCGGCCTTAAAAGCCACAGGACAGTGGCTGCTTTCTGGAGTCTCCCACTCTCGCTTCTCTCTAATAAAGGCTCACAGAGGGTCTCAGCTGGCCGTCTTGGCTGGGCAGACTTCCCCAAAGGAGGGAGGGGGCAGGACCTGACACGGTTTGTTTTGCACATGTTTTAATCAGCAGAGCAATGCTTCATGAGTTCTCTCATACATGCCAGAAACATTCCTCCTACACAGAGTTGTCAGTGATATTAAACAGAGCAAGAAGGCCCAACCTCATATGGGTCAGAGATGCTATTTTCAGGGTCAGATCAAGAGCCTGACAGCTGGACTCTAACTTAGGAGAAGACCTTCTTCTCGATTCAGTTGGATAAACACAGTGAACAGGCTCTGCCCTGGGGCAGAGGAGGGGAGGGAGCGACAGGAAAACCCTGCAGAAGCCATGGCTTTTTATGACAAGCAGTTAAAGGCTGGGGTTTTGCACAATTCCTTGAATGCACAAGTGCACATCTTTCCTCAGATGAGTTCATGTTTGTCCTTCTCAGCAGTGATAGATCTTTGTTCCACTGCAGCCCCATAAGTGATGATAATAAGATAACTCTGAGTTTCGACAACTGGAAGCTTATTATTATGTTTTTTAAGTCCATACTGTATATATGTGTGTGTATACATATGTATGTATATATATGCAGATGAAGCTGTAGCTGGCCTGTTGATATGCTCTACATCATCTTTAACAATCAGAGAGAGGAAAATAATACTGAATAAAGAGACACAGATTGTAGGGACTTAACCCTACTCATGTTGTCACAGAATCACCAACAACCAAAATCCCATTGCTTTCAATAGGGCGGTAAGCCTGGTTGTGCTTTGGTACTGTGGTGATCTGTTCCTAAAACGGTCACAAATCAATAGATCCATACCCGAGTTTAGATTTTAAACTCTTTTGGGCAAGAAACACAGTTTTCAGTTTGTCTGTAGTAATATGAACCCCCTTCTGAATATTATTATAAATCCATTACCACTGGTAGCAATTACTGTAATGATCAGTAGCAAACTCCTCTGGCAAGACACGAGAAATAGCTGCAGTCTCCCCCAAAACGGTGGCAGGGAATTGCCTAGAGATACACCTACTCATATTCTCCTGTCATTTACCCCACTGAAAGCAGGAAGAAATGCCAACAAAGCCAATGAACCGTAGCTGAGTTGGTTGTTCCCCAAGACCTGTACCCACCACCAAATCAGACCGAGACATGCTGGTGCACAGGTGAAGCCTGCCACAGAAAAAGTCTTGCTCCCAGCAGCTTCCTAGGACTGCTGTGGTGAGCAGAAGATTTCTCCTCTGCGGGTCTGATCCTGCCCAATACAAGCAGTTTCAGCACAGACTGCTCAAGATCCCCTTGCATGGGCTCATGATCAAGTTGTAATTGCTCAGCTATTGCATCTGTTTGTGTAATTAAAACCAGCTGTCTCTGTGCTAGCTTCCATCCAAGAAATAGCTGCGCAAATACATTTTTTACTGTTAATGTAAAGAACAGTTTTGTGACCTCTGCCCTAATTGGCCCTTCAAAAGTAGCATTGGTGTTTTAATTCATTCCAAGTTCACACAAAAATGTAAACCCTCAAAACAGTCAGTTCCTGTCCTTTCCTATTATCCAGCACAAGACCCGAGATGTTTCCCACTTGTATGGATTTATTGCCTAGTAATTATAGTTCATGAAATCCATTCACGGTAAAGTGTGTCCTGGATACTCCAACTCTTCCTGGCAAACCAAATGTTTAACATCATGAGGGGTATAAAAATATAAGCAATTCTGTTTGAATCACTTTTAAGACAACAGATTAGTTTGCAGGGTCTGGCAGTGGTTATAGCATAAATCACACTTTAGAGATGGGAAAATACTCCTAGATTATCTAGTTCAATTGCTTTTTGCAAGTTGTGTTCTCTGCTGCCTCCATCCAAACCTCATTTGAGAAATATCTCTACGTATGAGATTTCCACCACTTCCCTGCGGGATTATCCAACAACTTGACAGAAATCACTATTAGGAAACATACTCTGACATTTAAACCTACAGTTTTCCATTGCTCAGTTTAAGCTTTTTACTCCTAATGCTCAAACTTGAGTTCGCATCCCATTCCCTTCCCTTTCTTCCGTATCCACAGCCTCCAGACATTTGCAGCTGGTCCAAACGTCCTGTCATTGTTCGCCATTTCTCCCAGCTAACCAGTATTGGTGTGGACAAGAACACTTCTCCAGATCAGCTTCTAAGGACGGGATTGCTAAGGACAGGTCAGCAGCCAAGGTAAAGAGTTGCTTGCATACAAGGGGGACATTTCCAGTATTTTGAATTGTTCCACTTTTAATAGGTGTTTTTCCCCTTCTGGTAATGGTTCAATCACCTTTCCCTTAGCTGAACCGCTCCTCTGACAAGAAAACAGCAGCAACCAACCGAGACACATTTGGAGCTAAAGGCTGCCGCTATTTACTTGCGTATTTTGCTTTCTCACAAAAGTGCTTGGTACATTGTGGCCTTGACGCTGAGCAAGGAGGGACCATGTGTATGGGGCATGTAAAGTACATATTCCCCCTCCTTGGCAGGAGTCCCTTGCCAGCACGAGCTCAATGCACAGTTCAACGCCCTGACTTCCTCCTCCCGACCCCACTGCTTTGTTCTGCACTTGGTACGCACGAGTGCTCTCCCCTCTGCTCGCTCAGTGCCCTTGTGGGAATGCGGTGGAGCAGCCGCCCTGGCTAAAGTCAGCTCAAAATTCCCACCGACTCCTCTGAGGCCAGGATTTCACTTTAGATGATTGTTCTTCAAAAGCAGTGAAGGATTAAAACCGTGCCACGTGAGCGCACTGGTTAAAATGGAAGACTTGCTAAGCAGTTACAGGGTCCAAAAAGAGTTACAGGGGGTCAAGTTTCCAGTTCATTGAGCCCTGTCAGCTGTCCCAGGGCACTGCCTCGCTCGGGGGTAACGGACTTGCCATCCAAACACACCAACGAGAATTAAAGGCTGAGATTTCCAAAGATCAGTGCCTCAGAGGCACAAATTCTGTTTGCTTTTATGCTGATTGGGAACCAGATCCCTATCAGACCTCAGCCTAGGAAGGCACGTGCTCCCCGAGTTCAGTTACCTGCATTTGACAATGTCTGGCATTGCCGCAACACATCCACTCGGCACCACGACCCACGTGGCTCCTGCAAGAGGTCTGCAGCATGCTGCTCCCAGTGGAGAGCCGTGCTGGCATGTGCAGTCCCCAACTTGGTGGCCCATCTGCGTGCAGGGGGATCAGGCGCTGACGTGATGCCAGGCTGCATTGCTGCCTCGGCATCACTGTTTTTTGGCACAGAGGAAGCTGGCAGCAAGAAAATCAGGGAGGGACTGAGATTATTGGAAAGGAAAGTGATGAAGGAAAGAATCCAAGGCAAAGAGAAAATCTTTCCTTTCCTTTTTGGTCTCTCTGTCCTTTTAGGAGTCGGGTACTAATACGCTTATACCACTTGAATGTAAAAAAGGCCACTTAGGGTGCGCATCAGGCAGTTAGTTACCTCTGTTGCTTTACGTGTGCACAGATATTTTGCAGCAAGCAGTGAACAGTTTCATTGCCAAAACTTTAACCGTATTTTAAATGAATGCAGAACACAGGGTCTCTTTAAAAGTGTTTGAAACAAGCACCTGTGCCAAACTAGACTCCTTGTCCCTCCTTTTGCTCTTATTGAGGCAAAGCTCCTGCATGATCATCTTCCAACATGCTGTAACCAGCAGATGGGAGGAGAACAAAATCCTTCCCCTGGAGATGAAGTGTTTATAACAGTAACTTGCAGCAATGGTAAGACCAACACAACAGAAAATACCAGCTTCAGCTACTCTGTGCCCACTTTTCCTTTGTGGAAATATCACCAACTGGATGAGGCTTGAGCATAGCCAGAGAAGCATCTCAGCCCTTCCTACAAACCCCAGCTGTGAGGCAGCTCCCTTAGTCCCCAAGACATCCCTCTCCAAGGAGACAAAATGCTGACTTCACCCACTTATGAAAGGGCCCAGGTGAGGCAGGGTGCGAGCAGCAGTACGATCACAGAATGCCACGGAGTCAATGTTCAGCTGAGCTCCTGCTTACACCTCTCCTGCTGACAGCCTGCTGCAGAGTCTGTCCTATGAGTGCAAAACAAGCATGGCATGTGCCAAACCCCCTCATTTTGAACAACAGAGATCTGGGCACACGCAGCTCTGCAGGGGCAAGAGGTCTTCCATGATGAAAGCCAGCCAAATGCCCTCACGTTACCTCCATTCCTGACACGTGCTTGGCACACTGATCATTACTCTGAACATGTACAACAAAATGCCTTCACAGTGGTGGGATCCCAAATGTATAGGATGGAAAGGTCTTAAGGCAAAAAATTCCAGGGCTTGAACAAACAACTGTTCTGGATGCAAACCTGAACTCAGTGCAAGGTCAGAGGAGTTTTTCTGGTTCAAAATATCAGATCACAACATAGTTTGTAGCATCAATATGTCAGTCAAAGTCTGAAGCTTTCTTGCAGACCCTGTCCCATTGCAGTGCACAGCTGTCTCTGGAGAGAGTGCACTGTGAAGATCTACACCGTGTCCTGTCACCTCTGCAAGGTATTTCATCAGCCACCAGGCTGTTCTGCAATGTACTTAACAGCAAAATTGTGTAAGCTCAAAGAAAGCTAAGGCAAAGAGCAACTTTGGCAATCCCTGCCCAGAACAGTGAAGGTGATGAAGGCTGAGAATGGTCCTGCCGTTCACTCACATTACAGGTGGTGATTAGATATTTGCAGAGTTTTGCAGGTGTTCGCAATCCTGAAACAAGGAATCAAAGGCTCTGGAAGGAGATACATGTGAGCCCTTCTATTGCGTCAAGCTTGTTGACTAAATGCAGCAAACAGTGTAAAGTTTCATGTCTGTGGTTTCTCCCTTTGCTGGAGCTGATACCACAAGATAAAACTGTGGTTTATAATACCTTTATCAAAAAAATGGTGATCAGCACTAATTGTAATCAACGCTCCTTTGCTAAACAGCCATGGAAGGGAGCTGAGCCTGAGGGAATGGATTTAATCAGCTTCATTGACATTTGGCCTGATTAGTATAACTGGAACTGGTCTCCTATCTTGTTTAACATAAGAAAGTCTTGCCAAGTCCCTACCTGTAAACCCCCAGACTGATCATGTGAACTAGTTTTCACATTAGATCAGGGATGGGGGAAAAAAACCCAACACCAAACCACATTTGTCTTGCACTTCTGAATGACAATGAAAGAGCTGACAGTGGCTTCCTTCAGTGAAAAAACACCTTGTGCTTCTCACTGGGCGCTCTGGGAACTGATACATTAAGTTAGTTCATGCTAGAATGTGAAACGGGGCCATTGCATCCTTGAGCTTCCTTTCATTCCCCATGCCTGGTTTGTTGGTTGGGTTTTTTCCCACACTGCTCTCCTGCTTTGAGGGCTATACACCAAAAGCCAGAGTTTCCAGGAGCAGAGGCAGTACATCCAGACAGGAACCACTACATGCAAGCAACCTAAGCAAAACATGCATGCTGCCCTGAACGGAAACCTGGGATGTGCCTGGATGTATTTTTTCACATGTTAAAAGCATACGAGGACTGTTCCAATGAAAGGCGCTGAAGTGGTGGAGAGTGAAGTCCTGTATCGATCTCCCTAACAGGCAACAGCAATGCAATGTGCCCTGGCCCTGACCCGCACAACCAGCTGCAGCGGTAGCCACTCTCACTTGAGCACTGGTCCTCCCCATTGAGAAAGCCAGCACAGACTGCAGGTAATGTCACTGGTCTGGTGACAAGGCAGAGGACGTTTGTCTACTGGGTATGTGCATTTATTCCCAGCAGGAGGTAGCCACGGTCAACACGGCTAAACACCCATGAAGTATTTTTATGGCTCATAACCTGGCATTACATCCTACAGAGGAAATCCACAGGGTGGTTGCTTTTTTATGGAAGGGTGATATTGAGGTCTGCCTCTGGCAATTCATGCAGCAGCATCTTGCCTGCTCCAGGGATGCTGGAGACAGCAAACCAGTCTTCTGATCACAGACAATGATGCAACTAGTCCACAGAAAACCTTACCTTCAGTAAAGGATAAGGCAATTAAAAACTGACTCAAAGGTTTGGTGATGAGATACAAAGTCTTCTTGCCTCTAGATAACTGGTGCTAATTATATAGATTTTATTTTATGATGATGTTGCAAGTCACGATAGCTCAGGTAGTTCCCAGGTGAAATGTGCCAAGTTCTCCTCAGACACGGCTTCAGGCAAAGAAAGTCCAAAAGCAGTTGCCTTCAGCCAGGTCTCCAGCTTGTGATCTCAGCTTCAGGGACAAGGCTTGGCAATGCTAGGACAAAGACAGCTCTTCCCTGTTGAAAAATATACCATGTTTCTGCTATCCTCCCAACAGCACAGTGGTAAAAGGTGTTTTACAGGCAATCCTGGAGACAAGATCCTCATGATAAAAGCTTGCAGTCAAAATAAAGTGCCATAGAAATAAGGCAATGCAAGAAGAGAAAGAGGGAAAAAAAACTAAAAAGCAATGGGAGTGCGCTGATTGGGCTCCTTTGGGATGCTCTGATGGAGTTGTCCTGGGGACTAACAGATAATCCCAGGGCTTTGACTCTGACAACTTTTGCCAGCAGCAGCCTTTGGTCCTAGTAACATAATAATCCTCAAAAGGGGCTGCTGGAGACATTTGGATTCCCTTGTGGCTAATTATAGATTTTAAAGCTGTGGAGTGGGCGTTTCCCCCATAAAAAAAAAAGTATAATTGTATAACTCCACACCCCCTTGCTTTCTAATGCAACGCACATAGGGAATCTCATACATCAACTACAAAGCGCGTATTGTTCCATGTCAGCAGATAAATAATTCACCATCCGAAGACTTGGAAACATTTCTTAGTTCAGGATTATTGTTCCACTTGATGCATGAAGTTGGCAGCTTTACTTTTGTCTTCTTCCCAAGAGAATTGGATCACTCCAAGACTTGAGTAACTTCCAGGCTAATAGCTCACCAAGATTTGTGTGTGTGTGTACGCGCATGTGCATGCACGTGCTCACACACATTCCTATGGAAGAAGTTAGGTGCTTTAATTTGTCTTCTATTGTCATTCATTCTTAACTATATGCTTTTTAAAAATACTAATAAAAACCCCATGTTGTTGCAACTGTTGCCTCTTGAATTTCTTCCAGCCATCTTTAAAATCTATGATGCTCCATCAGCCAAAAGTTTCAAGGGAGGAGGAAAGGGCTGTGTTACTGGTTGAGGGTTTGGTCTTTGTTGTTGTATTTTAAAGCAAACCCAAAGTATGGGAGTGAATTTGTATTAACACACGTCTGACCAGGGTATTGCTGTGTGATCATGGTTGTCCTTTGCAGCAGCCTATCCCTTGCTAGACTATTCCAGCAATCAAAGAAATGCCTGCTTTCTGGCAGGCATGAACTGGTCTCGCACCCCATTTTTCAAATCAAGGGGAAGTCCAGATTTTTATCCAATAGCCTCATATTTTTCAGTAGCACAGAAAAAACAAAGATCGATACAGATCTCCACCAAGAGAACAAATTCCTAATGCAATTATGCTTTTATTCTGGTATTCTTAATAGTAATTAAAATACTCTTGAGGAGGAATGTTTTTCTTGACTTCAGCAGGCCTTGGATGAGAAAAAGTCTGGAGGTTTTTGACAAAATGTTACTTCGTTAGAAAATGCCGACTCACTGAAATTGAAACAGTTCCTGGGAAAAGCTTTCACAGTGACAGCTCAGTAAAAATGCTCTTATCTCAGGTCCACGATGTACTCTGCAGAACCAGAGCAAAAAGAAAACATGAAGTAGCGAAGTACTGTTGGCCAGGCTATCCACCCTGATACCAGAGATTCAGAGTCAGGTTCAGACTGTGGATTTAAACACATCTCAGCTTCTCCAAGAGAATCCAAATTACTGGGGTTTTAGCTAATTTCAGTAGGCTGCTGCTGCTTTCCAGTTTGGGAGCCGTCAGTCCATCTCAGCACAGAGGAGGACTATTTTTGAATGTTTCAAGTGTTCCTCATGATAGGAGAAAACCATTTCCTGCCAGCTGTGCTTCAAATCAGGCCATAAAGCTTTACATTTAAAAACAATTGTGAAACATGACTCAAACAAGGTGCCCTCCAGGCTGCACGCTAAAGACAGCAGCAGCTTGTTATCAGCTTTGATGAGCACCCAGCTCTATATCTGTAGCCCTACATTTCATTAAAATATTTATACCTCTATAAGAGAGGGAGCATTCTAACTAGAAAGAAAAATGCACATCTCATTCTGGACCTCTGCTTGTATCAGAGATGGAGATGCAATTGTCTAGACACAGAAAGAATTATTGTCCTTGAAAAAGAGAGAGAGAGGGGGAGAACTCTAACAACAGTGTTATGATTAACAATCAGAGAAGTAAACAGAACTGAGGAGGTTTCTACTGCTGCAAAAACAACTGGCCAAAACCTCATCTGACATGAAAGGGCAGATCTGCAGTGAATTCAACAAGGTGATATTGATTTACACCAGCTAAGAAATCATCCCAGAAAGAGTTTGTGAAATAGGACTAGCATTCAGGGGAAATTTTGAATGCTTCCAGTCTGGGAGAGGTCCAAGAAGAAAGGACATTCTGGCCAGAAGTTGCATTTGAAAGGGACAGAAAAGCAGGAGCTGAGATCTGGCAGAGTGCTGTGTAGAAGCACAGGCTGGAATAGGGGCACAGACGAACGCTGTCCTTCCAAAAGTCACCTTATCTCACACCTCAGGCATCCCGCTGGTACACGGCACACGAGGGCATCCACATTCATGGGCCAGAATTACATCGTGTACAATGATAACTCAGCAAGAACAAACGAGTCTGTTTGCTTTCTTCAAACAATATCACTGAATGGCTTAGTGCATGTCAGAGGAGGGTACAAAATTTAAGGTTTGTTGGGTTTTCTGAATTTTTTTTTTTTTAAACAGTGCGCAAGAGCCCATGGATTGGGATGGGGTTGCGCAAGCATTGCATTAAACCCTATGATACATTTCCAAGCCTTGTTTGTCTAAACAATTGACTCCGAGCACAGACACTTATCAATAAAAGCCTAAGCAAATTTCAGGACAAGATTTTTTTTTTTTTTTGCTGACTTGAACATCAAGGTCTTCCAGGGCTGCAGTTTCTGTAGCAACAGGAAGGAACTCATTAAATGATCAACCTGAAGGCCAAAGCTATCAGAGTTGAAATGACCAAAAGTTAATATTTAACCTAAATCCTCTTATTTGTTTAAAAACATGCAGCTCACTTAGTATTAGCAGTTGCCTTGCAGACCTACTTCAGAAATAGCTATGAAACCGTGAGACCACTGAAATTTTCATACATGTCCCAGCTAGTGTCCAGCTCCTCAGTGGTGCAGGCTGTGACAGCTGCCTCCTACCAGAAATCATGCAGCAACATACTTCCGTAGAGAGCCATTTCCTCTGATCTTTTGTGTTGGACAATCACTTAATATGAACGTGTCTAAGCATGATGCTTTTAATGATTTCCACAATCTAACAGCATTATAATTATTTTTTTTTTTAAGAGATAAGGGAAGAAGTGTGATCCATTTTTAGCCTCATTAGATTTGGACAAGCATTCCGGGGCGAGCTATGCTTTGCCTTGGGACCAGCAGGCAGAACCAAATGGAAATAGATTGCTGCAGCAAAATCAAGTGACCCATCCCCTACTATTGCTTAAACACGTCTAGCCTCCCGCACTGCTGTTTCCAATGTCTGGCAGGCCACTCTTTCCACAGCTTTCAATATTAACTGCTATTTTTCATCAATGAAATGGCATCTGTGGACAGCCAGGAGGGACCTATTAACTGGGGCTACTTTATGCTTGTCCACTAGTAGGACGAGGATGCTCTAAGGAAGGACCTCATTTGGTCAGCTCCTACTTTACTAACATAAAGCAACACATCTTCTTCAGTATGTGGATGCCAAAG
Organism: Rhinoptilus africanus; assembly: GCA_013400135.1. Lineage (NCBI taxonomy): Eukaryota > Metazoa > Chordata > Aves > Charadriiformes > Glareolidae > Rhinoptilus > Rhinoptilus africanus. Next base: position 641,091 of record VXBO01011952.1, on the reverse strand, counting down.
GACCTCAGCAGACCACTGTTTTCAGTAATCTCCTGTGGCTATGATATGGCCAGACTAGGTCCCACATCTCTCTGACAACATCCATCCATACCAGCTCAATGTAGCTTTTAATGAAAGGACTAGGTGGAAAACCACCTCTCTACTTCCTGCTATTAATCCTTAAGGAAGAGTTTTGTTAGCCCTGGAACCATTCCTCTGCCCACAGTTTCTTTTTGTGAGATCTCATTGCAGGTAGTAGCTGCGGACACAAAACATTTAGATGCCACTGGAAACTATTAAGATAGAAATTAGTAAAGTCTGTCCTGTCCTAATGTGAAGACAGAGAGTATCTCTAGGAGGGATAGTGGATGGCAAGTCTATTTCACAGGGTTTCTCCAGGCTATTCAAGGACTTTAATACACAGAAGTAACAGTTCATTACCATTTGTGACCTAATTAAACATAATTTTGCAATTCTGATTAAACATCAGCAGATCCCAGGCAGAAAATGCAGATCATGTGGGCAAATACAGTGATGTACACATCACTGATTAAGTAGCACTTTCTAATACTTCTGATACTCCTTCCCCAAACCCAGAGTCAAGACTACACCAGTAATTCAAACATACAGGTTTGGCACATTAATGGTCATCAAAGTCACCATGTAAAATAAAGCTGTAAAACATTATTATGTTATCCAACAGCTTCATAAAAACAATCTTCACTGCCACTGCTGATGGAGTGGGGGGGACCCAAAGCTTTATAAACACATTAGAGGAGCCAGTCCTAGGTGGAACTGCCTGTCATGGGCTCAGATCATTTTTAGTGTGACATCTTCTTTGCCCACTACAGCTGGAAGCAGTTAGATGGGAGGCTTTGTCTCAGTCCAATGCAAGACACTTTAATTACAAAGAGGTGTCATCCTTAATTGAACTGTTGAGTCTCTTGCAGAACTAGAAGACAGCATACAAAGACCTGAGACACCCACCCACACAGCCCCAGATTTGGCCACACATCTTAACATGTCCCACATAAACAGTTCCTTGCTTGGGTTGGGTTTTTTTTGTTATCTTTCTGCCCCTTGTTCAGCATGTTTCAGCAGACCCTGTGAGAGAGCAAAAATAGTAGCGTGGCTGGGAGAGCTGTATACCACAGCTTGCAAACAGGCATGGGAAGGCAAGAAAAGAAGCCAATAGGATGGATGCATCCATTGGTTTGAGAGTTTTTTTCACTACCCCCACCTCCTAGCAAACAAGTGACAGTTGTCATCAGGACACCCTGATCTTCCCTTCCCAGAGACCCTATGCTGGGCCCTGGCATGTCCTGGGCACACTCTTCCCCCAGCTTCCTCCTGCACATGCCTCCTTTGTCCTTTACCTCCACATTACAGCTCTGCCAGTAAAGGACCATGAATCCAACCAGGAAAGGTTTGCCTTGAATCACCTCAACAGTGATGCTATGAAAGAACCGTTCCGCAAGTCAGCAGAGAGGTTTCTGCAAGGGTGAGGACAAAAGCATGCACTGAGCCTCCAAGAAGTAAACCCCAGGAAAAAAAAGACACAACACAAAAAAAAAAA
>VXBO01011952.1:615292-639513 GCA_013400135.1 Rhinoptilus africanus | reverse complement strand
AAAAAAAAAAAAACCACACCAAGGCTCAGCTTTGCTGTTGCGCTATCTCCTGGCTGCTTTCTGAAGCCAAACTCCAAGGAGGAAGTGCACTTGACTTTACACACGTATGGTCAGCGCGAAGAGAGGCTGGGAAGGATGCCCGAGTGTCCCTTCTCTCACGTACTCCCCCCGTGTGATCTCACCGCGATCTGTGGATCTGCGGCTGTCAGGGAGCCGGCTCTCTCTGTGCTTGGTAATCTGAGGCTCTGCCGGCCAGTGCTAGCTGCTCGCCTTGCCTGCCTTCCCAAGGCAACACTTGCTCAGCAAACACAAATATGTTTACTGTGGAAACTTTGTACTTGCCTTACTGCCCTCGCTCTTTGCCAGGTGTTTTTCTTTTTATACCCACAGGAGACGCAGAGCCATGCTCTAATATAGAAATATAGGTTCATGTGCATGTGTTATTAATAAACAGGTGGGCAAATCTATTTGCTTACTGCCTCATTTGAGTGATTTATTTAGTTATTTTTAGACCTGTTAGATATACAGACTCAAAGCAGCAACATCAGGGACTGGCTATTGTAATATAATCAAGCTACATTCACGGACTGATTTCTCCAGAGAGAAAAAAAAGAGGATACATAACTATAAGTCAGTCCTTTTTTTCCTCTCACCAGTTTTAAGCTGGTGTCATCATTGTCTTCTGTGATGTTGCCCTGGGGATAAATCAGGAAGAAATTTGGTGGCCAGGCAGACCAGGACCTCCTCTAGGAGCTGCAGTACAGAATCAAGCATCCTCATAGCACAAAAATACACTGCTCTAAGCAATGTTGTCTACAGGGTGGTGTATATATGTATACACACACATACTTAAGAAATCATGTTTTTATCTTCCGGTATAAAAATGGAGCTTGAGATGCTGCTTCATAGCCCCAGCTTCAGGGGAGATCAGAAACAGACTGCGTCGCCCCATGAGCAAGGCACACACTGCAGAAGGGAATGAGAAGTCAGTGCCAACGTAAGACAAGGGGCTATAGCCCCCAGTATCTCCCCTTCTTCCCCCACAGGAAACCTGAGGTATGCTGGACATACAGCCCAAAACAGCCCTGACCCCACTGAGATCAGGCTGCTTAGGGATTCTCCCACACAAAAATCATCTTAAAAAAACCCACGAATATCATTTGCAAGTCAAAGAAGATAAAACACAAAAGCCTCTTTCCTCTGGGGACTGTTCTCACTTCCTGAGGACACAGTCCTACCCAGGTCCAGGAGGACACACCACACAGAGGGGACCTAAAGCGACACAGTCAGACAAGAAGAGGCTCATGAGATGGGCCACAAAGCAAGAGCTCCTAAACAGTTACGGGTCAGTCAGGATCTCCCAAAAGGTTTTGCTACAACAAGACCGTTCCTGCTGGTTCCTGGGCCCCGTCCTCCTCTGAAAATTGCACAGGGCCTCCCCGAGGAGGCTGCCACGGGTTTCATACCCCTCTCGGGATGCAGACATAGCTGAACAGGCACTTTTGCTGTTTCTAGCATCCTCCCGCTACCCTGTTGCAATAAACAGAGTTGATTGTCAACTTCAGCCAAATAAGCAAGCATAAATGCCAGTAAAAGAAAACATTGCATACATCCCTCATCTGGAAATTATTTTTGTTTGTATTTATGTTCCCACATGTTGTCAGGGTGATGTCTGGGCTCAAGCCCACACGTGGAAAAATCTGGACTGTGCCCTGTACTAGGAAACTCTCTAGCTCAGAGGCTAAACTGCTTTCTCCTCCTTGCCTCCCAAAAAACAGCCTGTATGCTTGCCTTTATGGTTCAGAGCACAGCTTTTTCTATCCAGGGAAGAGGAAAATAAAGAATTGACAAGAGGTTTATTTTTACACTAGGACACTGGCGCAGGAGGAGGCCCTCTCTTCTGTGCCAGGAGAGGAAAGTGAACAGAACCAGAAAGGAGCAGGATCCCCTGAGTCACGCTTTGCGGCACAGCCACCTGAACTGAACCAGGGGTTGATCTTGCATCCCCCTAAGCAGGGCCAAACACAACCAGGACCCCAGGCTCAGCCACCCTGGTCAGGGAGCAGCCCATCTTCCTCCCAGCCAAGCACAGTTCATCCCCCCGGGGCTCAAACACTAGCAAACAGTCCTCACCCACCAGCCTCAAGCCTCTTTTTCAAAAAAAACCCGAACAACCCAAAGAGGTTCAAACACATCAATCACGGCTTCCCTACCACAGTACCTGCTGAAGGTCTGTGCCTCAAAGCATCTCACCACACAGGCCAACTGATCCTTACTGCAGCCCTCTTCCTCCGTTGCTCCCTGGAGGGCTCTACACCCAAACCATAAGCCTTTACCACTCCATCACCGTTCAAGCTCCTCCCCTTATGGGAGCCTGGAGATGACCTCAGGTGATGCCTCTGATTAGCCCCAGACCCAGGTGAGAATACCATTTACCTCCCAGATTAATCCAGCAAGCACAGTCATTAACCCTGAGTGGGAAGGCTGCTTGAGTACAGGCAGAGGGTGAAGCCACGGCTCTGACAAATTCAGTAAGACTTTAGCCTTCTCTGACAGAACTGAGACTTCACCTGGGCGAGAGCTCTTTTTTGGTCTTAGTCTCTGCACTCAGACCGCAAAGAGAAGAGGCTCCAAATCCATGTGCTGCTTATCAACCCGGCAGGGGCAGGGTTCCACCTCTGCTAAGGAAGTCCACCTCTGTCCCTGTTGGAAATATTAGGGGAGCTGATACCTCTGCATTGCCTCAACAATACCGCTGACCAGAGAAAGTAAAGCATGGTGAAGAATGACTGAGTTTAGGAACGACTGGGAGTATGACCTTGAAGTTCTAAATATCTTTCATCTGTTAGAGTTTTTCTGTCTTTTCCCTCATGACGGTTGCTGTCCCATTGCAACACTAATCAGAAATAGCATTTTGTTGTTGCTGCCTCCACTTGAAGGCTCTAAAGACTTTAGTTGAGTCTTCGCTTCTCTTCAGCTTTGCAGTTCCCCTGGAGTATGAAAATCGCCCTGACGGGTGGAGTCTGTGTGCTGATGCCAGGCCAGGGGAACAGCAAATTTCTTTTATCATATGGTTGCATGTAGAGGTTGCAGCCATGGCACTCTGAGGTGGATATTTTCCAAAGACAAGCAGGAAACAGTGGACTTTGTCCCATGAAAAATGTCTACAAACATGAAAGACATTTGTTCCATTGAGCTGCCCATGCTTTGGTCATAAAGATCACATTTCTGGGGATGCTGAAAAGTGAAGGAAAAGTCAACTCCAAAGAGAACTGCTGAGGTTTCAACGAAAACCCACAATTCTCCTTGAAATTCTCCTTTGTGAAAAAGCATAAAATCTTGTACAAAAACTGAAAAAAAAAAAAAGTAATCCATTTGACAGAAAAGTTTTGACTGGTGGAAGACCCTGAACAAGGAGAGAAGAGGTGCTGAAAGCAGACAAGTAGGTTACGGAGAGCCCTCCACTGCCTTCACACCCCGTTGTCCCAGGACTCCTCCATCAGCATAGATACAGACGTGGCCTCATGAAGGGTCCTCAAAGACAAACTAAGAGAAGATTCCACTCCTTGTTCTCTCTGCTTAGCTGCATGACCACCCCAAATCCCCGAACAGCACCTCAGTTAAATACACCCCCATCCGGCTGCAATGTTTTGCACTAGAAACTTTATTTGTTTTTAACATCAGCTCATCCATAGTGTCTTTCTGGTAAAATCACAACATCCTCAGTTCAGAAGGAGAGTCTCAGTGGAAAGAAAATGAGGAAAGAGCATCACTTCAAAACAGCCAACACTGGCCGGTCCAGGCACGGCATAGCCACACTGAGAGTCCAGTCCAGCAGCTCTGGGAACTGAACCAGCGCAGCCGGCATCCCTGGTGACTGCCTGCCGCCGCGCTAGTCATTCTGCTGTCTCTCTTGCTCCCTTCCTCTCGCACATCTTCCAGTGAACACTTTTTTTTTTTTTCCTAATGAAAAAGAATTACTTTTTTCTAGGCAGCCCCAAATGTGTTTTATTTGTCCTGCACATCTTGTTAGACTGCCAGCTGACTCAGGCTATCTCTTGCTCTGCAAATATACTGCATCTCTGACACAGAGATTCTATTTGTGAGGTTTCTCTGTGGGTTATATATACCTACTTAGTCACTATGAATAAGAGAGGTAAAAACCTCTCTCTCGACAGCACATCTCTCTAGGTAGTGACTAGTTATTTGTTGAATCAATAAACTGCCTTGAAAGTGATAATTGGAATTTATCACAACAAAGAGTAGACTTTATTAAATCCAGTGCAAGTTATCTAGTTGCAGAAGTTGAATAAAAGATGAGAATAAACAGCATAGATTATGTTGGACTAGATCTTCTGTACTAACTTTCAAAAGAGGCACTCTTATGCAATCTAAAATGTTTGTGTTAATAGATAACAGCTACATAGCTCACATACAGTGCATCAGCAGCCAGTCACTTTCTTTAAAACAAATGTGTTTGAGAAGAGTCCTGAGAAGCAGAAAGTATCAAAGTTAAGTAAGGAAAGATCGTAGGTAGATGCATGGGAAAGTACTGCAAGGTGCAAGTTGGATTTTAGTGCAAGGAACCCTCTGAGGGTGCTAATCAACCTCCTTTAGATCACACCATAAGGGTGAAGTCTTAAGCAGTGTGGAAGTGCTTTATGAGGTGATAAAGTCAGGGGAAAAAAAATCAGGCTGAACTTCTTGCTACTTACTGTGAGAGCCGACATGGTCCCTGTGGAAGATGAAGAACATGAACCCATCTGCAGAGTTCACGGAGGGGCATTGTAAGGACTCAAAAAGTCACAAGCAGATACAGCCAAGTTGTTCCCCTACTGCTCCCCAGGTTCTGCAGCAGCTGCGAGGGCCACAGCTCACCTCAGACAACATCACTCACACTACATCAGCAAAATGAACACATTTGTCATTCCTTGTGTTTGACCTCATGCAGGTCTTAAGCCTAGCCAGAGGGCTAAAAAGAATCCCTGCTTCTCCCCAGTGTAGTTCAATTACTTGCATCTATATATCAGTGCTTATGCATCCCAAAATCACATCAAGTGATAAAGCTCTGATTAAGGTCCACATCTGAGAAGGAATTGGTACATTTGGGTTTGCTCTACAGCTCTGCCACAAGCACCCCAAGAACTATTGGTCAAATTATTTAAATCCTTTTTCTGACTTTGCACAATGAAGATTACAACTACTCCTCAGGGGGATTGAAAGGATCAGTTTCCCACTGGGAAGCATGTTCTGCTCCTCAGCTGGAAGATGCTAGAGAAGTGACAAATACTAACATCAGTTTAGCACAGCTGATTTGTTTCGCTGAGATTAGCATGAAAATGCAGGAACGAAGCAAGGAAGGTGGCTCCAGCTCTCCCTGGACTCACAGTCCTCCACCCACCAGGGATCTGTCACAGGGTATCAGGTAACTCACATGAAGTCATCAAGACCAATTATAATTTGCTATCATTCCTTTAGGCGTGACACAGATTGATTCGCATTAAACTCTCATGGGTGTCACTGATCTCACGCACAAGCCTAGATTATCTACAAGGCAGTGCCGGCGATACCGAGTGAGGGGTAAGTGCTCGTGCAACCAGGGAGTGCTTGACAGGGCTGCTGCGAGCTTCGGTGCCAAAGAAAATCCATGGTCTCTTGAAGGGAAATGTGTTACTAATGTATGTTTATTTCTCAGTGGTTGGAATAAGCCTGTGAGGAGACTAAAGGTCCCAGGTGGCAGGTAAATGAACACCCTCCAGTTGTGCTATTAATTCCGAGGGATCAAGAGGGAGACTTTACCAGCGAACTTGTCAGCTGTAACTAACTCGATTATCTGAGCAAGGACAGATTGATCATCACCCCGTGCTCCCCTTCCAGCCAAAGCTGACCTTCCCCAACAGCATCTGGCACTTCCAGAAGGAACGAGCCCAGACCAGAGGCCATTTCCACATCCGCCGAGGCAGAGAGGTCTCATCTACAGCAAGGGTCTCCCCATGTCCGCCCTGCCCTGGGATGCCCACATCCCTGTCTCAGCTCTGTGGTGCCACAGTGTCCTAGTCTGACCTGAGAACCGTCCCAGCAGAGACGAGGTCCAGCACGGGCCCCAGTCCATGAGACCCCTCGCTACGGCGAGGCCGGCGTCAGCGCAGCACGGGTGTTTTTCCAGCCGCCCTGGCTGCAGGATGGCTGTTCCGGCACGACGAAATTTCCAAGCCCTTTGCCCTCCCCAGTGCATTATCTGCCACTAGGGACACCCGGGCTAAATGAATCCAGCTCCAGCCAACTCTCTCAGGTCCAGGACATGTTGTCCATGGAAAAACAACGCACACCAGAGAAACAAAAAGTGAGAGACTACCTGGCTGCTGTTTATAGACTTCTCAGAAAAAGTCAGCAGTCAACAGCCAAACTTGAACGTTCACGTCACTCCTTCACTTATGGAAGGCGAGTTTACTAAATGCCTGGATACTTTTCAGTCCAATAGCCCAATCCCTGTATTTGCAACCATAATGTTGGAATAACGAGCAGGGCTTAAACTGGTGCCCGCTGGACTCAATAGGAGAGGCAGATGCCAGAGGCTTTTTTAGATACAGAACAGTAATTCTTTGTACCTTTCTTTTTGTGGACTCCACCCTCAGTCACATGCAAAACAATTCCTGGATAGATGTTTCCACTAAAGATCTCAGAGTGCCGCCTTGTAATTATTGAGGTTCCCAGTATCTGGATCATATGGATAAATAACATTTCTGCTTTGGGAAGTGCTAAGTCTCACTCAAGGCCTCTCCAAGAATCAGCTACAGAGTCAGGAGGAGAAAAGCAATATCCCTATTCAAGGAAGGGGACCTGGAGGACCAACAGCGAGCAATCCCAGCCCCTTCTCTTTATGTCTGCTGACTGTCCAAGGCACAACCTATGACTAGCGCTCCCTAAGCCCCCTGCCATAAAGCTGCTCTTGCCCCAGAGCACCGCACGGCAGCTGCTCTGACGCTGGCTGCTCGCTCAGACCACCCTCTTCCCGCCCAAGAAGCAGAGCCCGTTCCATGAAAAGAGCCTGTCACTGTTGTGCTGGAAAAGACAGAACAGTGCCTGTTACACCATAACTTGCTTCACTTTCTGTTTTCCTTCCTCTGCTCCCTCCCAGAGCACTGTAGGCCACATTCACCTCAATTTTCTCTCCCTTTCAGGATGGTTATGACTCCAACATGAGCAGGGGAAGTTACCAGACGCGCATCAGTGCAGGAGGAGAGCTGGTTTTCCCAACAGTTACTTGTCATTCATGTATGTCACTCCCATTTTACCTAACGCCTTGGCTCACTGTGCTCAGCAGAGATGCTCGTGATGGCCAGAGCCTTGTCAGATGTTGCTCTAAACCATGGGATGCTTACTTAAACAGCGAGCTCAGCAAGATGTTGGCCAAGGCATACACACTCCATGGGTCAGGATAGGTGAGCTGATGCAAGCTCTCCACAGCAGACTTCTCCAAGGGCTAAGAATTTCACCCAGCCTTAGCTCTGTAAATCAAGTACTTTCATGGGTTTTGAGACAGCCTAATCACAAAACCATTAGAAAAGTGATACTCAGGTTGGGAACACAGCAAGAGATGAAGGATGCGCTCCAGCTCCAGCTGGAGGAAGATCTGGACTGAGCTGGCAGAGCAGATCAAAGCTCAGGCCTCTAGAATGCTGAGCACTGAGGAGCTACAAACTTTGTGATACAGGATCATTTGACCAAAAGAGTCATTAAGTGCCATCTCTGTGGCTGTATGTAAACACATACTGGATGTTCAGGAAGATTCTTCAAAATACCTATTTTTCACACACCACACACCTTCAAACACCCCCACCCCCTCAAAACTAGAACAAAGAACAAAACTAAAACCTGTGGGATAAGAGATTGAAAGCCACAATAACACCGCTGTCCCATAAGAAATGAGCAAGGCAAGCCAAGGACCCTCCAGGATCTGCAGCCCTTGCCTTAGCTGGGAAAGTTTTTTCCCCGGATGAGCCATGGCAGTCCCTGTCCTTGGCTTGGGCTGAAGTCAGTGGGAGCTTAGCACAACTCAGCCTTTAAAAGCAGTGTCTCTGAATAACAAGAAGCAAAGCATGGCAGTCGCTGAACCGAGTGAATAACGGGTATCATAGGTGCTGTCAAAAGGGGAGAAGGAAAACCCCGTCTGGCTTCAAACAGCTTTCTATGTGTGTTGGCAGGTCCTTGGTATTCCTCTCAGACGGGGAGGGCACGTCTGAGCCGGGGACGCGTGTTACAGCACATGCGGGCTTACATAACCCAAGGGGCCCAGGGTAATCATTAACGCTGGCTTATTGCCACCGGCTCTGTGCTGGAGTCACCTGGTTGTTTGGATTAAATGTATAGTGGCCATTTAGACAAGGAGAAGGCTCCCAGCAGAAGGAATTAAGTGGAAACAACCCTCCAGGAGGGCGGGAAGCAGGGGACTGTTGCAGAAATCACAGGGGCTAAACCCAAGCACTCCTCCAGGCAGCCAGATTTGCCGCCTTTCATCACCCCCCCTGCTCAATGGGCTGGTTGGCCTCCCATAGGGGTGCAGCTCCCTGAGCTCCTCGCCAGGTTGCCAGGAGAAAAAGCTCCTCTGTACCACAGGTCAGGGGAGCGGGACCCTTTTTAGGGCTTTTTACCTTGGTGACTCGCAAGTGCAACACACCAGCAAGGGAGCTCTCTCGTTCCTCTCTCCTTGGCATCCTTTCCAAAAGCAGACGTTACCAGTGCAGCCTGGCTTTATCTCATGCCCCGTCTTTACCTTTCTTTGCTTATCTGATGTCTCACTTACGTGTCCTATTGCTCTTTGCCTTCTATAACCTGCTGTGTATAAATGATGTGTGGTCTGTACCACCATCCGGGGCAAAGGAGATTTGGGATTTCTTGGTTCTGTTCCTGTTTCCCCTCTGCGTTGCTCTGTGGTCTCAGGCACATCACCGCTCTGTGTTTATCCACAGGTCACCTTACAGAAATATCACTTTACTCTTATTCCTTATGCTTAGTCCTTACCTCAAGTACTACCTTCCCAGCTGATGGCTCCTCACTTTTCATAACATTGTTCCTTCACCCCTAGCTCTGATGCAGAGACTATGAACAGCCAGAAATTCCCAGCAAAACTTTTTAGAAACTTAAAGAGGTCTTGCAAGTGTCAGGAACCAGGTCACGATCATTATGTGAAAGGCTCTAACACTGCACACATGTCTATTCACACCTCAGAAACTCAGTTATTTTAAGTCAATGAGATTTATGCATAATGATGCCATGCTGTGTTTTGCTGTACAGAGTCACTGCATATAGGACATAATAAACTAATTTAAAGCTGTGGCATCCAAGCTCTGAAATATATATTTATCTTCAGGTGGGTAAAGAGTAATCAGGTTTTTCTTATGAATCAGCACACCCTAGACAGGCCAGTAATTCCACATAAAATAAACATCAAAATCTTCTTTTGGAAATGCCTACTTTTTTGTGACAAACCTCTGAAAACACCATTAATTTTCATGCAGAACTAACTCTCGTTTCACAGCAAACACGACCCTACTCTTCTTAGCAAAATGTTGCAACTTATACATAAACTTAAATTTCCTTACAGGTATTAGCCAGAAAAACCCACACAACCCACACTCAGAAACCATACTTAAAACAGAAAAGAAAAAAGAAAAAGAAAAAAAAAAAAAACAACCAGAAAATAAGTGTTTCATGGAAAATATTCCAGGTCAAAACATAGCTTAGATGTTAGGTTTCTGCACTGCTGTGCTCCAACAGTAGGTATTTTGCATTACTCCACTTCAGCTTTAAGTATTGCCTCTTGCAGCAAAAAAACCAACTTCTGCCCCGAGTGTTCTTGCAGGGTGAATTGCCCAATGGCACAGCAATATCAGAACTCCAGATGAGATGGGGAGGAGACCGAGATGCTGGTTAAAATAAAGCAGCTGGTTTAATGCATGATGTCGATAGGGTGAGAACAGAAGGGAATCGGAGCTCCTCTTGGTGCAGGCTTGCTAATTAAAGCATGTACACGACTAGCACTCTTAAAACAGCTGTCCTTAGGACTCTGGTCTTCAGGCTACATCTCAGGAGGTAACAACAGCCCGGAGCGAACAGAACTTACTCTGCCATGTCCCTCGGTCCTCTTGTCGGACTGATAGGGGTTCTCTAGGAAAAATAATCAGGGATCTGGAGATGCCTGGCTCATCAGCTGGCGTTTTTTGGTGGTTGTTCGTCAGGGAGAGATTTTAATCGCTAAGTGCCCACTAGTCTGACAGTGATTCTTCTGGGAGAAGATCTGGACACACTGCACCATTGCCCCCATGGAGACTCAGAAGGGATTTTAACACTTAGTAACGTTGCTGGTTTCTTCTTCCAGTGGAGGCCAAGCAACCAAAAACACAGTGCAAGAGATGTCCTGGCTTGCGGATCACAACAGCGTTGTGTTCATGCTCCTGTTGTTACGAATGGGAAGCAATGGTTGTTGCAGGACAGGGCGTCTTCTCCTCGGGCCTGTGGCATGCTTTGTACCACAGATCCTTCACACCACTCTTTCAGACATGGGATTTACAGAAGAGCCAACTGAAGCGCCTTGGCACCAAGACCTCCGCTGTGCTGAGCCTGTCTTTCACAATCTAATCCTGTGACTACTGGTCCTATTGCTTGCTCCTTCTGTCCAAGAATCACACAAACGTAAATTAAGTCCCAAAGTATCACCGCGATGCATTATTATCCCCATTTTACAGGAAAGGGAACCACAGCACATGGCAATTGAGTCCTTTGTCCTCGGTCACACAGTGAGTCACCATCACAGCAGCCTCTGAAGCCCTTCCTCTTTCACACTAACTACTAGAGCTTGAATTTCCTCAAAACCTGCTTGCTCTAATTTATTAACCACAGTTTTACTACAGCTGCAGACCTGTTCCACAGCGGTCAGAAACCACAGAAGGCATTTGGGTCCCAGCGCGGCTGCCAGGCGAGGCGTGAGGGCTCCGGCAAAGGGAGAGCTGAAACATCTAGCGCCTCCCAGGAACTTTCTGAGATGAGAAAAACTTCTGAAAGCAACTTCAGATCTGTTCCATCATCTCTCTGTTACTCAGCACCTGAAAAGTTATGTTCAGGTGAATCAAAATTTCAATGTCCTGATTACAGAGCTGGCTACAAAGGAAATTAATGAATAATAATTTCAAGAAGGGATTTAAAATTTCCATTTTCATTTTATTGTCAAAGTAAATATATTTTTATGAAGAACAAAAGAAAATATACAGAGTTGTAACTTATGTACACTGGCTTTATAGGTATTTTTGTTTCCAATTTACACAAATTTTGATATGTTATTAAAAGATATTTTATATAGATATGCATCTATGTACAGTTTTATTTACATACATTCATAGGATGTGATATAAACCAGTCAATAGATGATAATTCATTTATATTAATTTCTAGAGGACAAAAGGAATGCATTTGCTTTAGCTGGACCTGCTGTTCTTGCCCAGCGCGGGCTCCTGCTCTGCCTAGTGCTAGAATCGCACTTTCCTATTTCCCATTTTGCCAACAAAAAGACAAACAGATGCCGTCTGCAAATGGAAAGGAAATGCAACATCCATTATAAAATCGTGCCTAATTACTGAATTCTATTTTCTTCTAAAGCTGCTTACAATCGCCAGAGTTCAAAAGGAAAAAGAAAACAAGAAGAAGAAACACAAAGAAGAATCACTTGCCTGCTACCATCCGATTGTTTGTTTAAATTCCCTTCTTCGCCAGCTACCACACAAATTTCTTTTGGCTACTGTTCTCACCCATTCGCCCACCCTAGCTGCATGGAGCTCTGACATGGCTGTCAGGAGGGGATTAGCGCTGAAGATCACCCTGGGACAGAAGACCTCACGGTGCCGTCCCACCAGGCTGTGATGCCTCCCACTCTCTCCTGGGTGCAGGTACATCCTACAGGACCCTGCCGGCCAGCAGACAGACAGAGACTTAGCTCCAACCAGTGAGGCGTTGACTTGTGGTGGATGCTTGGGATGTCTGGTGCCCACCAGGACCACCGGGCACCTCTGGGGCTGGTGCTCTGGTTTCTCCCCCATAATCACACAAGAGGACAGGAGCAGAGACAGAAACAGAGCTCAGCCAATTCCACAAATGGCTTCCTGCTGCTTTACGCGCTAGACAACAGCTCTTCTGCTAAAGACAGTGGGTGCTGTGAACCAAAGACAAAGGAAAGCAGCGTTTCCTTCGACACATGGGCACCCTTCCACCCCCACGGCAGCAGAGGACAGGAGAAGCATGCACACAGTACGCGCTCAGCCACACCAAAAGGCCCCACTCCAAGCCATTTCATCCAGCCTGAGCTTCCAGGTTTGCTGGGGATATGCCTTTGCTTAAATATATATATATGTATGTATGAATATATATACATAAATATTTATATATAGCCCTAGCCAAGGAAAAGGTAAATGCAAGCCGGAGAAGTCAGAGAGGCACAGAGGCGCATTCCAGCACTCTCCATACCCTGCCTCCCCCTGTCCCCGACTCCCACTGTTCCTCCTCCTATGGCCAGCCCCTACAAATCCTTGGCTCAGGCGACCCAAAAACAAAGGAGTTGTTTTCATTTCAAAAGGAATTTGCTGTTTCCAAACTGGACAAATAGAGCAGCTTAATAAAAACTCACAATGAATGGCCTGTACATGAGCAAAGCCCTTAGGAATGCCAGGGCTATAATTAACTAGCAGCAAGCAACTCTTACATTTTCCTGTGCAGCAGAAAACAGCTAAAAATAAAACACTGTAATTTCCAAAAGAAGCAGCAGCAAAGGAGGGAAAGACAGAAAGAAAGGAAAATAACATCCTTAAAAAAAAAAAAAAAAGACAAAAGGAAGAAGCACCCCCCTCCCTTGACCCAAAAAGAACTTCATTCTCAAATCATCTTTAAAGGACATGGGACACTCGGACATGGTGGTATCAGGTAACAGCATTGACTGTTCTGTGGAGACAAATAAATTATCACTAGAAATATAGTGAGCAAAGTGCTGTCATCAGCTGTTGTAGGATGGCTGGGCGGGAAGGGGAAAGCGGGACCAATCAGTTCACGGAGCGGACGGAGCGGTTGCTTCGTGGGAACCGATGCACCTTGACATGTTTGGACAAGTGGTCACTTCGAGCAAACTTCTTCTCGCAGACAGGACACTGATAGGGTTTCACCCCCGAGTGGGAGCGCCTGTGCCGGGACAGCTCATCTGACCTGGAGAACCTGCAAGAGAAGAGAAGCCTTTTCAAGTAAACGGGTTTTCACATTGCTAAGTCTCTCGCAGCAGGGGAAAAAAAAAAGTCCCTTCAGGCCACTGGGAGACTCCGCTTACGGCAAAGCCCAAATGTACAAAACAAAAGAGACACACAACAAGTCCAGTCTGGTCAGCAGCAGTGATGGAAACACACAATTATCAGACTCATCCCATGTCAACTCCGGACTCGGAGCAATGCATGGAGGCAATGTTTGTACCAACCTTGTCCTAAACCCAATAACATGGGTAAGCTCAACTAAGACAGCCCTGTTCTTGATCCCTCTGCCAGTTCCCTTCAAAGCCTGTCCTGCAACGTCTCTCCTGCAAATCCAAGCATGGACCATTCTCAAGCAGAGATGACGACCAGCATCCCACAGGTGAGGTCTGCTCCAAGCTCCCACTGGCACAAGCACAATGGACATCCAGTAGTTGCACCTAGTTTGAGATGGACCCCGGATAACAGCCAGACACGTAGCTGCCCAGGAGCTACATGGCTTATCAGACCCAGCTGACAAACTGGCTTTAGTACATGCTCCTGCAGGCTAAATAAAGAGTCATCAACATCTCGGGACCAGAGATGCTCAACAGTGCAACAGCTGACAGCCAGGTGGGCCCCAACGGCCATTAGCATAGTTACTTCACGGGTAAATTGAAATCCAGATTGAGCCTTTAATTACCAAAATTGTCTCCTAGAGTCCTTTCAATTTTAGATATTTCCCACCTTCCATCTCCACAGAACAATCCCCAAACAGCCCCCACGAATCACACAGGCTTTACTGAACCCAAATCAGCTAATCCTTCAGTCTTAGCAGCGGGGCTGGCTCTGTTTCCAGCTTGGACCTGATTGGGAGCCACAGGGTTAATTAATAATGCCACACTAAAACAGCCCTGTCCAGATGGGTACAAAAAATTTGCTGCCTGACAAAGGGCAATTAAGGGTTTTGTTGCCAGAGCAGTAACAAAGAGCAGCACAGAAAGAGAGCTTGCAAGAAACGGTATCAGCTGTTTATTTAAAATAAATAAATGAAGTCATGGGCACTAGCTGAATAAATGGGGGCAATAACATGTAGAAAAATGCACCCTTCTGGAGCAAAATATCACATCACCAACAGAGTGAATACGCTATTTTTATGAAAGGGGGAAAACAGGACCGCTGGGCTCCTATGAATAAGTCCTTCATGCAAGAAAAATAAGTTTCCACATAAAGGTTTTAATTAGCTCTGATCTCCCGCCACCAGTTGAGGAACAGGGTGCAGGCATTGGGAAAGCTGGGGATGGTTTCCACAGTTCCCCAGCTCTTCAGTCTAGTGATGCTCTACCCAGAGCACTCTGCAGCCACGCAAAGCAGATGCAGATACTTGCTGTGGGTGAGATATGGTGTGGACATATCTCTCCCAGGGCCATTTCTAGGGGAGGCTCCTTCACCTATTCTCTTGCTTTTCTGCCTGGTCCTTGCTTTGGTATCCCCATGGTGAAAGAGTCAAATTCACCATTAAGAGCAACAGAGAGATGCCCTAATGGAGCCATCAATCTATTCCTTGTCTGGGATGCATCTTCTTCATAAAGGCTGTGACAGGGCTTTCTCTTCACCCCTAGTACTGGCATATTTGCTTTCTCCAGCAATCCTGGTCCTTCCAGCCACAACTTCCAAAAACCACAGTCTGGACCTGTGAGCAGCAGGGCCAGGGATTTCTCCCAAGTCCTTAGCAGTGAGCTAGTCCCAGTGCCACGTCCCTGGAGGGATGCTCTTGTAGAGCTATGGATGAGTGGGACTAAGCATCTTTCTGGAGAGGGTGGCATGTTGCCTGTACAGGCTGCCTCAGTGGGACATAGCGCTGGACAAGGAATGGTCCTGTTGCCAGTAGTGGCAACCATGTCCAGGGAGAAGAGGGAGCAGCGAGGGAAAAGCGCCTTTGCAAAGAGCCGTCCTCTTATATACAGGCTTATCACTCAGAGAAGGAGTAAAACCAGATGTGGCTGGGTTGCCTTGTCCCATGTCCTTGGCCATTAAGGTCACCATCTGCAACAGCAGAGCAGTAGCACATGGCTAATTCTGCACAAGAGCTCCACAAGTGCATTTCAATGGGGATTGCACGGATGCTGGGGGAGAAAGAGGCGCATATCAGGAATGAGCAGCTCCACTCATACCCTGGGAGCTCGGATGAGTTCATCTGACAAAAATACGCTCTGCCTCACAACGATGTCCTTAGCTGAAGAGGTGGGAATGTTGCAATACTGTTCCCTAGCAGTCACAGGAAGATCAGCTTACAGAGCCCACAGAAATAAACCTCGAGCTGTCAGTGTGTTTACAAAAAACAACGCAAAGGTTAGTACAAGGAAGCCGGGAGGATCTGGTGGCCCAGCTCTGCAGTGAAAGGGTATTTGCAGCACATTCTGGCACTAAGAAAACTGCAGATAATACTCAATGGAATGCCAAATTCAAACAAACACAAGAGACCCCCAAGGAACACCTCTCTATCCCAAGTCACTGCCATTTCCAGAAGGATTCCTCCTTCAAACGAAAGCAGAAGGGATCTGGGCAACCCCACAGCAACTAGAAGAGTCTCCTTCATCCTTCTATCTAGTGGGACCCCAAAGGACCTGTAACTACATCTCCCTTGGAGACAAATCCTAGAGTTTCCTTGATGTGTAGGATGCGTCCTGTGTCTCCTGGTCAAGCAAGGACATCGCTATGCGGCTCAATAGGCAAGAAAGGTCAATAGTTTCAGCCATGGTCCCTACCATGGCCACCAGCCACCGAGACTGACCCAGGCTGCACCTCTCCTCCGCAGTGGAGGGGAGGCTATGGATTCGTCCTGCCCATCCCCAAAGCATGGGTATGGTAAACCAGCGCTCCACCAGCAAACCCACAAACCCCTTTGCACAGCACCAGCAAGAAAGGCCACTGCAGGACGCCTGCCTTGACCGGTCTCACGCATGGTCCTCCCCACGTTCACCCGATCCCATGCATTACAAACCTCTAAACCCTCCCCACCAAACCAGGCCGAGCTTGTATTGCAGGCTGTCACATGCGGAGCCAGCTGCGCCTCCAGCCCAGCGATGCGGCAGGGCATTCACAAACCACTGCCTAATCCCCCCGGCCTTACGACACCTGCAGCTTTGTACGCTGCTGCGCCAGGGCAGGGGAAGCCAGAGCTTCTCCTGCTCCGTGCCATAACACGGCTGCTGGGGACCGGTCCACACCGCTTTTCAGTGGGGGCTGTCGCAGGAGCAGCGCTAACCAGAGGCTGCCTTGTGCCAAAAGTACAGGCTGGCAGGACACGGATCAGCGCGCCGACCGGTACAGTGGGCTATTGAATGCAACGGGTCACCAGCCACTTATGAACCCCTCTCTGCAGCCTGCCGAAAACAGCTCTCACCCCGTGCCAAGGAAGGGCACAAGCAAGCAGGGTTCAGCCTCCTCCAGGGAGGGGCGTGGGGCTCTTCAGCCGTCCCAGGGGTTAGCAAAAGGGTTTGCTGTGCGCACACCCCTACCTCGGTGCAGCTAAAGCACTGAACTTCTCCACAGCAGGACTGGCAGAGCGCTGGGGAAGCTTTAACCCCCCACAGCTCAGCCACTTCATGCTAGGCAACACTTTGGTTTGGTTTTGAAAGTACTATCTTCAGTGAGGTCAGATCTTAAGTGTCTTCAGTGAAAAAATAAATACGCACGCACAAGAATGCAGGGGAAGGAAGGGGGAAGCAGAGCCCAGCAGTGTTTTAGTGCTTAAATTCGAGATGATATAAAACTGGGAGCAAACAGAGAGTCCAGATGCATTTGACTTAAGTCATGTGAGATCACAGCTCCCGCTGAACTTCTGGAAAAGGTAAACACGCTTTACTGATGAAAGGGGAACGAGTAATTCAGTGCTCAATTGGGTCTGGCCTTTGATGTGGGAGCAGCGCATAGGGGATGTGCGGGAATCTCAGGATGGTGCTAAGGATTCAGCTCCTCAAGCGGTGCCTCTCCTGCTGTCTATACACCTGCCCCCTTGGAGCAGAGCCCTGCCAAAGTCTGGGGGTCTTGGGGATTGTGGTACCAGCCTGGGCTGTGGAATGCAACAAGGCAAACAGCAACAGGGAGTTTGAAAAGCCCTCCCAGCAGCTGCTTGTGGACAGGACGCCCATCCCTTATAGCCAAGGTGATTAAGTTCTCACCTCTGTTGGGCTCCTCATCTTTAAAAAGTTGTGGCTGATCGAGTGAAAGTTCAGGGTGCTCCCGGTTGCAGAACCTGCACTTCTCTTGGCCCACTTCTCTCTTACACCTGCATCCTGCTTTTGATCCACACGATTTGCTGTAATGCTGGGAGAAGGCATTTGCAGCTCCCGGTGTAAATTCAATCTCCATCCCTTACTACTTAGTATTTTTTCTAGATGTCCCCCTTGGTTTTGCAGCCTAAGAAACACCAGCTCTGCAGTAAGACAGAGCTGGAGAAGGTCACCCACAGGCAACACTTCAAGCTTCTGATCTTGAGCCACAAAAGTCAGTGGGAGCGTTGGTATAAATCTCAGAGTGGATCAGACAAACCCTCACATGCCAACAGGAATTTGTCACAAAAAAAAGAGAGTTTTGCTCACATCCCAGCGCAAGGAAAGCCAACACGACACCCACAGGCACGTTCACAGGCAGGAGGCACATCTGCTGCCTGGGTGCACGTACTCCGGCCACCAAATGAAAAGCAGTGATGCAGGTCAGCAGCAAACTGGCCTGCGGCTAATGGGACCAATCAGCTAAACGATATGGCTTTAATTTCAGTGCCTCCGGAGCAGCAAGCCAGGGAGCAGTGCCACCAGCACAAAAGGAAAGAAAACCACCACCAGTTTGTAGAGACACCATAAACTGAAATGGGGGGAGAGAAAAAAAAAATAAATAATCAAAGTAGTTAATTGTATTGATCTCAATCCCGCTGAGGGGCAAATTTCAGACTGGTCCAGTTGGGGAGCTGGATTCAGCCCCATTCTGACCTTTTCCCTCAAACCAACCCAGCCATCTCTAACTGCTGCGTGTCTCACATACTTGCATTTTTACACAACCATCGCCTGTTACTTTTTACCTCGTCTGTTCCCCATGGTCACAACCCGTTTCCTCATTAGACAATGCTCACTGAAGCTCTGCAGGATATTCTTTGAAAGAAATCTGGTTTAATTTAATACAAGGGAGGTAAGATTTTGTTTTCTCCCATCATAACTTGTGGTGCTGTATATTAACACTTGACGGCAGACAGGCTAGTAATACAGCTAATTGGAAAGACGGAAGAAGGCTTCTGTTGTTTTCTTAAAATAAAAAGTTGGGGTTTTTAACAAAGTTTAAATCTTTCATCTAGTATTAAAAATATAATAAAAAAATAAAAAAGAAAAATCAAGAGAGACCCTCTGCGAACATTTTGCTCAATCAAGCCTGCAATCTTCCATTCACGCAATGCTTAACTCCACCCCAGCCTTCTGGTGATGTTACATCTGACAGCTTTTTGCCACTTCGAGTGGCACCCACGCATTTTTCTGAATCAACGTGGAGAATAAAACCCGGAGCACGCCGGAGTGTCACTGCCAGCACCTCCAGAAGGAGTGGGATGGAGTGCATTTTCTATGAAACTGCACAGCATACTGCTTTTCTGAACCACGCTCGCTTATCGCAGCCCTTCAGTGATCACGTCTAGCCCCGTGCCGTGGGAGCCACGCGCAGCCACGCACAGTGATTCTGCCCTGAACCATCCAGTTCACCCGCAGCCCTCAGCTGGTACCAGCCGAGGATCTGCTGCAGCTGGTGTGTTGCAACCAGACCAATGTGAACGCAAGGTATTGCCTGCGGTAACAAGCTTAATCCGACCCTCTTGGAACGAAACACTAATTACGATGGACTACTTTCATATTTTTTTTTAATACATTTAAACAGCTGATGCCAGCAGGTGATGCTCTGCTGTTTAATTTATCAAAGCCCCTGGATTACTTAACAGGAAGAAAAAGGTTCTTAAATTTTCAAACCCACCGAACAAGTTTTGGGAACAGAAAGACTTTATAAATCAGAGTGCAAACCTATTTGCTCAGCAAGTGAGGTCAAGTGAGCAGACAGGGGAAGGGGAGGGGGACCACGCTGCACCCCGGTACTAACCTCCATCCGCAACCCGGCCACGTGCACGCAAAAGGCTTTTCTCCTGTATGCCTCCTCAGGTGGGCTTTCAAATGGCTGCTTTTCGTGTACATCTTGGTACAACCAGGAAAAGAACATTTGTGCATTTTAATGAGTTCTGCTGCAGGGTTCTTTTGAAATTTCTGACCCATGATGATTCCCGTCTGACCCTGGATCATGCCTCCTGGCCCAATTGGCTTGGCGGCGATGGGGACGGGAGCAATGCGGACAAATTTAGAGGACAAGTTCAAATTGGATGACTGAACTATCTGAGGCACAAGGGCAAATGTCTGTCCTTGGATGTTGACTAGGAGCTGTGCAATTTTAATGTTCTCTTGTGCTGGTCCTTGGGAACTGGGGCTACTGTTGGACTCCTGTTTGATCTGTACAGGCTGAATTTGGAGCATAACCGGTATCCCATTCTCCAAGGACATTCCTCCATTTGAAGCTTGGCCACCTTCTGTTGAACTGCTCAACTGTTCATTTTTACTCTCTTTTAAACTAACGCTGGGTAGCATATGGTCTTTTTGCTGTAGCGAGGCAACAGAAACTTGGCTGCAAGCTCTCAAGTCCTTGGTCTCACTTTTAGGTCTTTCTTTGAGCTCCAACTCCATGTTCTCCTCCAGAAATTCCTCAATTTCCTCAAGCGTGGGCTGAAATGGTCCTGAGTCTTCCATATCCACGGCAAATTCAGGCAACCTAAAGTACTCCTCTTTCACTATCGGCTGAAGTCTCCTTTTGTCCCACCATGACGCAGCCGTGTTCCCCAAAGATGCCTGGGACAATAAGTAGTCTAAGATACTGTCCTGACTTTCTGCACTGGACGTGCTTCCATAGCTGGAGCTGAGAACCTGGGAGTCAGGGCTGGAACAAGAACAAAAGCTGGACGAGTCACTGTCATCTTCCGAGAGGGGTGAGGGCAGCATTTGGTAGGACCTCACCCCTGCTGTCATGTCCCCAAAGTATCCAAGAGAAGATCTTGTAGATGAAAAGGATTCATCAGTAGGCAGCAAGTGATCCACCATTCCTAGGCGATCTCTTATGGATATCCCAACAGCATATACCAGGCGGTGAAAGTTCAGGTGAGAGCCTGAGTGTAGGAAAACAAAACAGCAACAGTCAGAAGTCGGTTTAATCATTTATCTCCATGAGCTAAAGCTCGTAAAGCCCTCTAGCTCGCAGGAAAGTCCAAAGCCTCCAGTCTCACTGAGCACACATGCTGCTACACGCTTTGATACCTCTGTACCACCCCCTAAGGACTGTCAGGGCCGGAGCGTTTTGCAGGATTGCACCACGTATTTGCAAAAGAATTCTTTCAGAAATCATTTCCCAACTGTGTGTGCTCTAGATTTACAGCTCCCTTCCAGAATATTGCTGGCAAGAGAAAATAAATTATGGGCTTTCACCTAACAGTGAGACCCAGAGCCAAAGGAGGGAATGGGGAGAAAAAAAATAAAGTGTTGAAATGTTTACCATCCAAAAAAAAAACCAAATAAAAAAAGAAGTTTATTGCTGGTGGCCATAAAATGCAAATCCTTTCCTTATCTTGTAGCTTTCCACCAACCTTATTTTTAACTTCCTCAGTTCCACAAATATAGGCTAATCAGCATAATGCAAGGATCAATCTGTCAGGAGCCAAAAATATTTACTGTGCTTCAGCATTTACTAGGCGGATTTTCCCCCTCCAGATGTAATGAATCACTGTGACAACGTCATCATCACCTGCACTGCCCTTAATAAGGCTGGCACTGCACTGAGCTAATTACCAGGTCCTGGCAAGCCAGCTGGTGGCTGGTTTCACCTCCTCACTCCATGCCCCTCTCTCCCTGCGTACGGAGGTCGAGGTGATCTGAACTTCCTGCCAGTTGCTAAACTGGGAGGGCTCCTGTGGACCCCTGATATCGCACTCTGCCGTGACCCACAGCAGACAGCCGTGCTCCCCGTTTCCCCCCCACCTCCCCGTGTCGAGGCAGCGGGCGGGCAGCATCCCGCAAGCCCCTACTCACATAAGCCATAATCCCGCGGCAGCCCCACGGAGGCTCAAGGGCAAAATCCATCCTTCCTAGCGCAGCCCACTGTAACGCTCGCCGGCAGCGGCGACTGTCCTGCACTTTCCCAGTTAAGCCAAGCAAACTTCCTAGAAAGGTTTCTGGGGAGGGGAAAGCAGGAGGGACACCTGCATGTTTGTTTTCTCCCCACCCCCGCCAGAGGAAAAAAAAATAAATTGCTTACGGACAGAGACTATGCCTCTTAGCGAGCAAACACAGAGACCTCCGGCCGGAGCGAACACTGGCCCTCAGTCATTCGCTCAAGGTGACTGATTGAAAACAGAGCTGTATATGTGCATAATAAAACAACTCTTTCTGTGGAAGGTATGTGGACTGCAGAGATAGAAGTCATTTGATCAGCCTATGAGGTTTTGTGTGTGTGTGAATTAGGAGGCATGTGACCCAGCGCGAAGGAAATGCCAGTCAATCTTGTTACACGCTGTCATTTTCCACAGGCTGTGCCGCTGCGCTTTGGACGCTTTGCCATGAATAGTCAATAGCTCCCAGTTTAGTGCAGGGAAGGAGATGGTTGTTACCGCTATCGCCGAGCATCCTTGCTGCCTGATCTCCGAAATTTGCCCTGTCTTTTCCTTCTCCAGAGAAAAATCAAAAGGTGTCTATGTGCTCAGTGCTGCAGCGAACGCAGAGCGAGATACTTTACACAAAACTCTTAAAGAGCTCCATCCCATTGGCAGCATCTATTAATATTTCACAGGAAACAGGGGGGGGGGGAAACATACTTCTTAAAGACACAGCTTCCTCCTTCATACGCACATGGAGGAAGCAGGGGCAGGTTGAAAGACAGACTTAAAAGTAAGATTGCACATTTTCCTGGTATGCATGGCCTGTCAGTCAGCTATGCCTCTGAACCGATAATGAAATACCCACATGCGCCGAACACGAGGAAGTTCAAACAGAGGTTAGTGCCTCTGGTTTGTGACCTTAGCCTATAATCATGTCTTATAGTAAAAGTGAAGAGTCAGAAGAGAGGAACTATTTCTAACACACAGGACTTTTTTCTTTTTTTTTTTTTCTTTTTTTTTCAAAAATCTCTGTTGATGGAAAGTTCCTCCAGCAGAAGTCCTAGGGCTGAGCTATTCCCAGTTTTGAAACAGAAAACACAATCTGCTTCTGAGAAGTTTGCACTGGCTTTCAGTAAGAATTCACCCAAGCAGCTCACTTCTATCTTGCGCCAGAAACCGGTGGCTGCCCTATGAAGAGTGGGACAGAACCGAGCACCTGCCCTCAGATCGGTTCGGATCCTCCCTGCTATGTCTGCATTGTTCCGGCTTGAACTTCTGAAGAATGGTGCTGGGAGAGAAATCTGCACTGCAACGTGGTTTTTCTCTAAGAAAAGCCGGCGTGCTCAGTGCGTGCGGGGAAAGAGCCTGCACCAAAAGCAGTTGGTAAGGTTCTTTTTATTTAAAAAAAAAAAAAGTTCAAGTTTTCATTACATGGCTGCAAGAACTAGGAGGCCACATATCAAAATATCCATATATTCCACTGGGAATTGAACTACACCCTAATTTGAATAAGGGCTGAAAGGAGGGGAGGGAAAACCCCAACAAACTCCTAGCAACTGCTGTGAGCGATGTCCCCCATCAGAGAACAGCCAGCACGCTTATTTCCCCGTCTCTTTGGACAAGGAGCACTGTCACTCCGTGTAACAAGAGTAATTTTAAGAAGAGAGGGGACTGTCAGAGGGAAATAGATCCAGGCACATTACGGCCCAGATCCGCTTTCTGTGCGCTCTCAAAACTTGCAGAGCAGCCAAGAAGATTTTGGGGAATGCCTGGAATGCAGGATCGGGCCCAGGCTATATTTTATCCTAAAGGCCAGACTAACAACCAAAAGGCTTTCATCCCTGCTTTGCCTGAAGACACAGCCAAAACCAGAAGATTAAAAAACAAAAACAAGAAAAAAAGGCAGGGCTACGCAAGCTATGAAAACTAATGATGTTATTTACATAAGGCACTTTTCATCTCTAGGAGCCCTGAAAACACGTTAGAACTGTAAGCACCTATAGAAGGACCCCAGTGCCTGAGCCGCCGAAAAGCAGCTGCTTCTGGAGTGAAATACAGCAGCTGTTCAACAGCGCACGGCAGCACGACCCTCTCCAACTTTTAAGAGTTCCCTGGGTTGTTATGATGTCCTTTCTGCCAGAAACATGTTCTGTTTCAAACCTGTCCATCTGATCGCCAGCTAAAACAAAATAACAAGAAAGAAAAAAAAAAAAAACCACCAAAAAAACCCAGAGAAGGCATGTTCTGAGCCAGAGTAACACTGAAACATTAAGTCCTGGGAACTTGCTGAAACACTGGGACATATTTCCCAGCTTGTCATTTCTAGATGGTCAGTCCAGCACAACCGATAGCCCGGCACTGGATGGGCTCTGATCCGCCCACGGTCATTTCCTATCTATACTGCTGCAGCTTTTTCTAGTTTAGGACTAATCTCTTTAGGGTTTTCTCTTGTTCCCTAGATTTTAAATCTGTTCAGGCTGACTCCTGCTCCACAGACAGAGCCACAAACCAGGCAGTGAACCAAGCCCAGCATTTCTAAGAAATTAAAATGGGAATGCACGGGGGGAAAAAGTCTAAAAAAATAACAATAAAATAACAATAATAAAAAAAGAAGCCAGGAGCCAAGAGGAAACCTATTTGCTCTCGTCGCTTCTGCAAGGTGGCTGCACTGCTCCCCGGACACGGAGGGCGGGGGGGGGAAGAGGGGGGGTGTTTAGGGTCTCCCCGTTCCTTTTTTTCCC
>VXBO01011952.1:565596-614559 GCA_013400135.1 Rhinoptilus africanus | reverse complement strand
TTCGCTGCTGGCTCGGTGGCACCGGCTGATCGTGCCGGTGTGGCTGATGGTGGGCAAACCCCCGCGCTCTTCCGCCTGTCCTCGGGTGAAATTGCGGATATTTTGCTGTACTCTTCGGAAAGAGCAAAATATCCCAGGATAGTAGGGTATGTCTTAATTTTAGGAACGTAGTTATGATTAAGCTTGTCAATCAACAGCAAGTACCTCGGCGAAAGTTGTTGATTAAATACAGGAGATTTCTTGCTCTGAAAAACTTAGAAAGAATAGGATTTTCCTCTCGGATGGTGGGGTGTATCTCGTGTGAGCTCTGGCTGTGGTCAGGGTATCTCCTCAATGCAGGAGCCAGTTGACGTAGGGATCTGTTCATCATCACAGGGACAAGTCGGGCCTCTTGCTATAGGACAAGGGGTAATTGTTTTAAACTAAAAGAGGGTAGATTTAGACCAGATACGAGGGAGAAATTTTTTTACGACTGTGGAGAAACACTGGGACAGGTTGCTCAGGGAGGTGGTAGATGCCTCATTGGACGGGACTCTGAGCAACCTGCTCTAGTTGAAGATGTTCCTGCTCATTGCAGGGGCATTGGACTAGATGGGCTTTAAAGGTCCTTTCCAACCAAAACTATTCTATGATTCGAAGTCCCTGCAGATCGGCAGATCCCTGGAGGTGTGCAAGTCCCACACCCTCACTCCTGCTTTCCTGCCCACCTGCTGGAGCTTGATGGGGAGCATGCTGGAAAGTATCGGGCTTTGGGGTACCCCTCGATTGTTGTTGCAATCATTACATTTAATATAAATACGTGAGACCCCACCTGGAGTGCTGCATCCAGGTTTGGAGTCCTCAGCACAAGGACATGGACCTGTTGGAGGAGGTCCAGCGGAAGGCCCCAAAGATGCTCAGGGGGCTGGAGCACCTCTCCTGAGAGGACAGGCCGAGAGAGTTGGGGTTGTTCTGCCTGGAAAAGAGAAGGCTCAGAGGAGACCTTATAGCGGCCTTCCTGTACCTAAAGGGGGCCTACAGGAAAGTGGGGAGGGACTATTTACAGGGGCATGTAGTGATAGAACAAGGGGTAATGGCTTCCAACTGGAAGAGGGGAGATTTAGATTAGAGAGATTAGATATCAGGAAGAAATTTTTCACTCTAAGGACAGCGAGACATTCGCCCAGGCTGCCCAGAGAAGCTGTGGCTGCCCCATCCCTGGAGGTGTCCAAGGCCAGGCTGGATGGGGCTTTGAGCAGCCTGGTCTGGTGGGAGGTATCCCTGCCCAGGGCAGGGAGCTGGGACTGGATGATCTTTAAGGTCTCTTTGAACATAAACCATTCTGTGATTCTATGATTTCTTTTATAAAGATATACATATAGTACAGTCATGCAATGCTTAGCATGAATCAGGACCCAGGTTTAACTCCTGCAGCGGGGAGGCCCAGCAGAGGAAGCATGCACGGGTGTCAGCTGCAGCAGCAGTAAGTTTTTCTGCTGAATCAGTGGTTTTTCAAATTCAGTTCTTTGTTTTTCAGACCCCTGGGAAGGTGCAGGCTGGGATACCAGAACACAGTCTCCTGAAAACAAGTCTGTGAACCTTTTTGAGGCTACGTGGGACAGAGCACCACCCCTACTCTCCCACTGAGGGACTGCAGGCCGCATTGTCCTGCAGGAAAAATGAGGTGTTATCCTCAGTTTATGACTTGATGGGGAAACTGAGGCACAGAGGTTCGAACCAAATGTCTGTGGCACAACCAAGGCGCAATCTCTTCTCTTTTCAACTCCATCCCAGGGCCTTAAACTGGCAAAAACATCCTCCGGCTGCATTGCTTCAGAATTGCCAGTAACACGTTTCACAGTTTGGCAAACACGAACCAGTCTGTGCCCAAGAGGAGGTTCAGCCTCGGCAAGTCCCGGCAGCCCCGTCCCAGCAGCAGCGCGGAGGTGACCCCACGGGTGCTGCCTCACCCCAGCGGGCACCACCGAAGGGCCCGGGGGTGCTCTGGGTTCTGCTCTCATGCACAGACCTCGCTCGTCCTCTCAATGAATAATGCATGAATACACGCTCATCAAATTCCTAGATACTATATTTGTACAAAGACATCAGGGCCAAATTCTGCATTAGTTTAACTTCACTGATGTATAGAGCATTACAGCAGTAAAAACGCTGGCCTTAAACATTTTTACCCAAAACAGGTTTTTGGCAAACCTTGCTTTGCTGTTTTCTCTCAATTAAAAGCACTTTGTTCCCTGAGTAGGTGAAGTTTAGCTCGACACAATACAAAGGGCAGGAGATTTAGATACAGCTAAAATCCCAAACCCTCAAGACTGGGCTTAAATGGAATTTGAATTATTGGCTGCACAGATACGAGATTCCCTTGTGATGTTTATTACCTTGGAAACAACCAAAAGTTGCAATCTTAATTTTATCATTATTATAACTTACACATGCGTTGGAATACATTAGAGGTTTCTCTAAATTTCATTTTTCCACATACAAAAGACAATTTCTTTGTATTTCAGTTACAGTAGTTCCCAGCTTCCCCTAAATTGCTGGATAGGCTATGGAAACACATATTCACCTCACATGGAAATAAAATGATGTGTGTCCCAGTTCTGCTTCTCAAGTTGCATCCATTTTACTAGCCCCACAACCTTTCCCCTTCCCTAAAAGTACCACTCAAGGCTGGGTGTGTTGCCCACTACACAGCGACAGGACTGTGCCGTTACCTGTCTCTGAAGCCAGTGACACAAAGGTGTGATGTCTTCAGTGGGCTCAAGCAGATCCAAGCATGTGCTGCTGCCAGAGGAGATGTCCAGCCACCTTCCCTTTGGCCGGCGCCAGCCCTCGTGCAGCTGCGCACTGCGATGGAGGAGGGATCCAATGCTTTTTCACATCTGCAATAGACCAGTCACTTCAACAAACGGGTAGTAACTTGGTAAATCAGGTAAAATGCTTGTGAGTCTGAATCCAAGGACACATGTGGGATGAAAAAGCACTGCTTTGGTTCATGGTCACTTGGGACAGCTCAGGGACGAGGAACTTCAGCCTCACTGAAGAACAGAACCCTGCAGAGTATCTTACCCATTCAATATAAGGCAACAGTGATCACTGGGAGCTGAAATGCAATGGAAATAATCACAAGGCTTATGTATTTCTCCTTGAGATTTCCCTGGAAAATATATAAAAAAACGCCAGCAGGCAGCGCAGAGTGTTTGGGAAGCGAGTCCAGAGCATCTGGGATGAACCCCTGACCTGAGCACCCTCATGTGACAAGTTCTGGTTACACCAAAATTTTTCCATATGTCCAGATCCCCTTTGTCATGCACTTAGTAGCAGCTGCACTGGGAAACTTCAGCAAAGCCCTTGTGCGTATGTTCAGTGACTGTGCCTCAGGCATTTCTGGATGTCCAGTGCTCCTGTAGAAATTACTGCCCTGACCAGGCTATTGGACATCAGGACACCCTGGACAAATATCCAAAGTCCTCTTTTTCTGCTCAGACAGAACTTCTAGGCAGAGACAAAGGACACATGAAAAACAAACAAACAGGACATATGACAGCACGAGTTCTCATATCTCACATCAGCACAAAAGCATCACTCTACAACAGAGAATAATGAGAAAACATGCAAAAGTCACCGTCACTTGTAGCCCCAATCTGGGGCTGTCTTGGTGAAATACATCCACAGTTTCATCCTCTACAGCATCTTTTCTGAGCAGAGATTTTAGCTGAGAAGTTTTCTTTCCCAGGATGATCACGTTGTTTTACCCGTGAGTCCGCTGTGAGGGCCTTGAACCACACTCCTGGCTTTGGGGTCCTCGGGCACGCTTTGAGACTCAACCCCAAAATTGAGGATTACGAGCCACAGTGGCAGGTGCCAGCTTCTGAGCTGACTCAGCCAATTCTCCATCCCTCGGGGACACCTGAATGCACTTCTCAAGCTGTGAACTGGTTTACTGATTAATTCTTCAGAGCGCCGTGACAGTAAAAGCAAACTGACAGACATCTAAGTTTTGCTCAAGGTTTTGTAAATAATACGAGCTTTTATGAACAGCAGGAGAAATGCACAGTTCTAGACAGATATAACGACTTCTGATCACTTTTGGCTGCCAACTTTTTATGAGGACCAGGAATCTCTGGGGCAGGCTTTTGAGGATGTTTTGCGCAGTTGTGACTAATGTCTCACATCAGCATCCCTCATTTGGTGCTGGAGCAAAACTGAGCCCCTGCTCCCCGCTATAACACACGTGTCTCTTCCCCTCCCTCATGCTTTTTCTGCTTCACTGAGACATTTCCTTTACTCTATTCATCTCTCCGTCAAGTCCTTTTAAAATCTATTATTGCCTCTGTCCCTTGGTCCTGCCTGGGGATTTTCCATTCTCTCGTTTGCCACCTTTCAGGAGAGAACTTAAGTCAAACTGGTTCCCCTGCCCGGACAAACTTTCCAGCATTCCTACAGCCCAGTCAAACACCAGGGCTAATGTAAAGTTAAGGTCCTTTTCATTGGCTTTTGTCTGATGGCTGTGTGTTAAAGATCCAGTCAGGAAAGGCAAATAAACCTTGGCATTCAAGCCTTTTATAATTTCCCTGGAGATAATAATAGCCCTGCACTGTGAAGTTAAAAAGAAGCCGTGGGCTGAAGTTGTTCCCGAGTTGTTGTGCCACGTAGCACAGACCCATTAAAGGTGGGAAAGGCAGCAAAAGGCTCGGCTGCTCTGTGCTCAACAGTTTACACCTAAGCATTTTTTGGCTCTGCCCTCACTCTGCCTTCCCATATGTGGCCGTACAAGGGCTGATTTTTCCTGCCGTAGGTTTTCCCATCTTCCGTATGTTTTTTGCGCAGCTTTGTGTTACAAATGACTTCTCATTTTTAAGGGGACTGGAAGGGAAAGTGTTTGAACTTCACGGATGGGCAAAAAGAGGGATTGTGCTGCACAGGGGAAGCACTTTGCTGTCTTTAGAGGTCACCTGTGGCATTTCTGCTCCAGCCCCTGCTATTCTCCACTTACTGCAGCAGCAAACTGTTCGGGATCTGATGAGCCAGCCGCCACTTGGCAGAACAAGGGTTAGTCAGGCTGAATTGATTACTTGCACATTTCCATGTGATTCACGCATCAAGGCTGCTCCTTTCCAAAGAAAGAAGCAAAAATAATCAGGCAAAGAAAAAAATTTAAAAGGAAGTTCAAATTCTATTTTGGGGTTGTATTTTTTTTTTCAATTATCCTTCTGCAGACGGATCCCTTCTGTGAGCCACAAAGCCGATGGCCATGTCCGGCTGAGCTCCGCTGGGCTGCAGCTTTCAGCACCAGAAGTTACGTGAACAAAAGCCTGTCAGACTCTCCAATAATGTTATGATCACTTTAACTTAGCAGTCCTTGACACTCGCAGATAAGGGCTGCAAGTTCTCTCAGTACTACAGAAATATTGACACAAAGAATATGTTTATCCCCGACTGTGGTTCTGCAGAACAAGGTGGAAACACCAACAGCAATCTCAGGGCTTAATTTCTTTGGCCTTGCAAGGACATCTGTGCTGCAGGGCCAACAGTTTATTGATTTTTAGTTTTTTTTTTTTTTTCTTTCCTTCACTAGTTTGGAAATCATGTTGTCTTTTCAAGTCAGAATCATAAGTCTACAGGGAGATAAATTGGAAGAAACTAATTTTAGGATTTTTTTATGTTAATAAAACTTTTAAAGACAGCGGAGAGCTGGGGAGAGTTTCTGATTTTCTCCCAAACTTTCTGTTCATTACTATACTGAGAGAGAAAACATCAGCTGACTTTCTGGCTGGTATTTCTCTAGGCCATCTTTAACCAGGTCCAGCTCCAACCTCGGGTTTCCACGCACAACCCCTGCATTTTAATCTACTGGCAAAAGCACCCACGAGCAGATCTGCGCCTCCTAACATTATGAACAGCCAAGGGAATCAGACCTCCTTCCGCCGGGATACAGGCGTGCTGAGTGTGTGACAGACAAGTTGTCCCATCCCTGCGGCCCCCGTCTCAATGGTGAGCTGTAGCAGAAGAGCTGGGACTCGGCTGTTTAAACCCTGGGTTAAAGCCTGAAGCTGCACAGAAGCTGGTGCCTTCAACGTGATACATGAGGCTCACTGGGAGAGGTTCAAGAGCAAGGGGAGCAACCGAGTCCAAGCTGCCCCTCCTGAAGATGACTCAGGGACCGGCAGGTCTGTAAATGCGACAAAACCCACTGACTCACTTCGAGGAGATTCAGCACCAACCTCTGCTCATCCGAGTTCAGAAAGCAAAATGGACTGGAAGACTGTACAGGAAGACCTGGGACATGACACATGTTGGCTCCAGCTCAGGAGTGGATCTGCAATAAGCTGTATTCCCCTGCCCTCTCCTGGAAGGAATACGCCAGAGCTGGGTGTGTTTGTGCAGGATCCTTGTGCTGGACGCGCCAGGGAAGGGGCTCAAGGTGTTGAGAGGAGATGGTGATTTTGAAGACAATGTTTACAGGAATGAACAACTATGACCGCATTGTGTCCATCGTGCATTGCCAACACCGCGTCTGCCAGAAACTGGCACACCTCTCAAGAGAATTTGAATGTTTTCAAGGAAGAACTGCCTGCCTGTCTGGCCGTTTGCATTGAATTGGGAAACAGAGAGGATGACTCAACTGGTGGAATCCAGAGCCTCTCGCTCACCTTAAATAGTAAACACAAAGCCTACATGAAAACACCAGTAACCTTTGCTCAGGTCACAGCGGAGCATCACCACATTGGAAATGCGACACCACAGCACTAACAGAAAATGCTCTTGGAGGTGCCAGTGCAGAAAGGGCAAGTGGGACCCCATCACTTGACCAATGATATGGGGAGAGCCCAGCAGAGAGGTTGACTCAATCTCTTTGGAGATTATAGAGTAGAGACAGCGCCAAAGTACAAAATCCTCAAAATTGGGAAGATCTGGATCTGGGGGTCTGGTCCTGAACCTTCAGCTGGGATGTTACTGTTAACCCTCCAGACACACAGTTCAGCGAATATGACCCATTTACATAGATTCACACACGAGTATATTAGATGTTTTTGCAAAGCTGCCTTCTTCTACAGTCACATGAATTACATTCTTCTTTTTCTGAACACCAACCAACCAAAGCAATACTAGCCCTGTTCTATGAAGACGACCGATTAGCAAATTGCTCCTGTTAAGATAATAATGGGAACAGTGAACAACAAAAGCCAAGCGTAGGAACTCTACAAATAAGTCTATAGTTCAATAGTTACAGCATAAGACTATGAATCAGGGGCTCTGGAAGGGCAGGACCAACCACATGTGCACTATATAACCTCAAAAGTGTCTCACATGCTTAAGAGTTTTCTTTGCAGTTGTATTTCATCAGGCCTTTGTAAACCCAGCGAAGAGGCATGCCAAGACATTCCAACACGCTGGGTAGGAGAATCACCTCCTTGCAGCTGGGGTGCTGCCCAGCACAGAGGAAAATGAGAGCGAGCTTTGTAGACTGCAAGAAAATACCCATGTTAGGGGCAGGGGAGAGAGGGGAAGAGGGGGCATTATTTTTCAAACCTTGGCTGGTTGCTCTGCCTTCATGATGGAGGAGTTGCTTAAGACCACAACAGACACTACATGATATCTTGACCAGTTCCACAACTGGTTTATTTCCCTGCTCCACCTGAGTATGAGTCCCATTTGCTGGGTTTGCACTATCTTGAGCTCATTTCTTTACCCTCCCCCTTATCCTCTTATCAGAGGGATGAACTTCAACAAAGCAGTTCCAGCTGCCTTAAAAAGAGAGAAGGTTCCCATTTCCTGCTTCAGTCCAGGGGTTAAGAACAACGTTTCTGTTCATCACAGAAATAAACGTTAAATGAAAGTTGAGTTATATCCCTCCTGTGACTAATGTTCTAGCTTGTTTTCTAAAGTTAATTCTTCATACACTTTTTTCCCCTCTTGTTCTGTCTTACATTTGTCCAGACTCCTGTGTTCCTGAGGGACTAATTACCCACTCAGCAGTTACTCTGAAGTCCAATTGTAATAGTTGGCAAAACTCCACTCTTCCATGCAAGCTTTCAAAATAATTCCTCATTTTTTTTCAAATAGCATCACTCTCTGGACCTTCTTCACAATTTGCGTTGCCCTGGCCTGAGATTTACTTTGTTGCTGTTGACAGCTGACTGCTTTGTTTGTCACAGGGCAGATACTCTCAGCAGAATCATTAAAAACAAACAAACAAACAAAAAAAACCCCAAAAATCCAAACAAATGGATTTCTCATTTTAAAAATGATCCATTGTGATGTAATCTTCTGTCTTCTTGTCTAATGAATCCTTAGTAGCAATGTAAGCAACGAAGAAAACACTGATTCAGATCTGGATTATTGTTCCTCAAAATACAGATGTGATCATAGCAAGTGTTTTCATTCACACCAACGTGTCAGAAAGTTTGGAGGAAATTCAGTCACACATCCTGTGATTTAAGGGTGCACACTGCACGCTTTCATATTCTGTGGGCATTTGGGAGCAAAACACTTACCCCTACTGGTGTCAGAAGAAATAATGGAGACCTAAATTCAGATTACTGGTATATATTCTTTACCACAAACACTGCTTGAGAGGAAACCATGTCCTTTCACAATTCTGCTACTATCTAATTGTCTATGCAGCCAGAAGCAACACACCTCGTCTCCTTGCTCTTCAGTTTCTCCACCTCTTCCCCGAGGATAACAACCTTGACACTGTACAGTACTGAACAAACAGATGTTCATAAGATGTACTTACATTATCTAGTGAAGAATATATAGAAATCACACAGCCTTTTTTTCAGGATGCCTGAATTGTGCCAATGGCACAGGGAATATGGCAGCTCCTGTGAGAAGAACCTGTAATCACTGAATGGGAGAGAACATTACATCTTATTTAATGATTTCATTCTTCCAAAACCTCTACCTAATGGCATGCTAATTCATTTTCCTAGAGGAAAGACAGCTCTAAACCTCTGCACATCACCCAGTATTTGACCAAGTGGACTTGGCATCTGTCTGCTGCCGAGGCACAGCGCAGCGACTGCCCTTGGCTCTAAAGCCAATTTACTTGCTTGGGCAACATTTAGATCTTAACCTTTTTTTTTTCTTTTTTCTTTTTTTTTCTTAAACTTGCATTTAACTGCGAATATCCTGTGAACTAATGCAGGCAGTAGGGCTTCTCTAGATAGCACTACAGCTCCTGTGAATCAACAAGTATCAACACAGTTAAGCATCGATCACGCAAACTTGTCAGAGTTAGCTGAAGTTCACTATTGTAATTCTCTTTGGAATTCTTGTCTAAATATCACAGCCCCTAAGGTAAATACCGGCTAATTTCTGCCTTGCAAAGAGCAAAGTATTGTCAGGCCAGCCCTTCTTCTCACAACCTCGCTAGCACAACCAGTCAAGAAACTAATTTTGCTTTTACACCCAGAAATAAGACAGATATCACTATGAGAGAAGTTGGTTCTGGAATATCAAGTTTTTCACCTTTAGGATGAAAAATCAATTATAATCACAAGTGTAAGTTATTTGCTGCGGGGACCCACAGCAACACTGAGACTTACCAGTTTCATTGGTGGGCTCAGCAGAGGCTAAAGAAATCAATCGCAAACTCTGGGTCTTTATCAAAATTGATCCAGTAATTAAATATTTACTTTCAAGACTTGTCTCAGTCCTATTTCCAGTTCAAAATTACAAATTTTTTAAAGATACCTTACCTCTGCTCCTACATGTTAAAAAACAATCGTTAACATTTTTGTAAACCCAGCAATTTTTTTTTTAATACAGTTTTCTACATCTTACAGTTTTCTCACCTAATGAGCCATCAAAAATGTTCCTGCTAACATTACAGATTGTCTGTCTTTACTTTCCCCGGGGCATTCAGTACGTGCGGCAGTGCCCAGGGTGCAGCTACCACCGAAGAGCGCTGAGCTGCCTAAAGGAGAGGACGCTGTGCACAGCCACAGGCACGCTGGAACTCCTCCTGCTGGATTTACAACTTGGAAAATCCCAGCATTTCCAAAATCAAAAGTTG
Source organism: Rhinoptilus africanus (assembly GCA_013400135.1). Lineage (NCBI taxonomy): Eukaryota > Metazoa > Chordata > Aves > Charadriiformes > Glareolidae > Rhinoptilus > Rhinoptilus africanus. The sequence continues at coordinate 604,538 of VXBO01011952.1, read as the reverse complement.
GGAGCTGTTCTTAATCTGTCAGCACCTTTTTTAAGAAGGACCTAAGAACTGCCTGGGCATTCATATAAAAATTGAAATTGTCAAGCACTCCTTCCTTCCCCCTGAACTATGTGCAGAGCTGTCAAAACGGACCATAGCTTGGGCCAGCGCACAGCCGGCTGAATCAGAAACATCATTTCACCCATCTAGGGCTGGACTGGGCCCACTTCAAACTGGGTCTGGCAGATGTGAAATGTCAGCAGCCGCCTTACCAGCGGGTCGGTCCGGCGAAGGGCCGGAGAGGTGCAGGAAGGGCTTGTAAGGATGCCAAGAGGCTGCAATGAATCACGTCCTGCTGAGCAGCACAAGGGCATTTCACAGCTCTCCTGCCCAGCCGCAGCCTGCGGGGAGCGCAGCAGCCCGGGGTGCCTTGGGGCACGGGGAACCCGCTCCGCGCTGCCCCGAGGACGTGCCAGTCTCTTCCTTCCCTGCAGCACTGGGAAACCTTCCCTATCGCAAACAGCCAGGTGTAACAGTGTGTCTGTCACCCTTATTTCACCACGGCTGGTCGGGCACAAGCTGAGGCTGCGGCTTTAACTGTCACTGTTGCCTTCGGCAGATCCCAGCAGCGAGCATTCGAAATAGCTGCTCATACAGCATGTGCTCTTCTTCTCTCCATCAGTGCCACGGAGATGAGCGCCAAACCACAGCCAGTGATTTACTGGCACCCTCCCTCGCGCTGCCGGCTGCAGCTCCGTGATAAATGACATTGGCTTGTGCCAGCCCCAGTTCCAAGCACGGGAAAGGCTGAGAGTTTGCTGGTGTTTTATCTGCTCACAGGTCAAGATCGGAGGATGCTCCTTTAAAAAGCAACTCCCATTTGGTTCCGGTCAGAGGTTTCTGGAGCAGCAGGAGTCTGCAGGGAAAAGCCAGGGGTCTAAGCAGGTCTCTACCATGCAAAGCAACACGGGCCACCTGCGCTGTGAGTTTGGGAACCTATTAATTGCCCAGTGCGAGTGGGACTGGCAGCGGAGTCAAGCGCAGCTGCATCCACTGCAGCGGCACATCGCCAGGCCAGGCTCTGCCAGCGCTGGGGAGAGGTACAGTATTGCAACCTTTGACGTCATTCCAGCGGGATCAAGCTCAGACGTCTGTCCTGATGGGAGATTGCGTACAGTCCCCCCCCCCCCCGCCGGGAGAGCAGACATGTTGTGCAACGCCAGAACAGACTTTACTGAGGAATCGGGCATAACCATGCCTGGCAGCAGATCGGCTCAGCACCCCCAGGATCTGGCCTTCAGCGTGTAGAAACGGCAAGAGGCTGGCAATGAAATGGGTGCAAGCCTGCTCAAAAAGCTGTTTAATAATTTGCCTTCAGGCGAAAACACTTTAAAATAGAGGGGACTTCACTGTGCAGCAGCAAAATGATGGACAAAAAACCTGTTTGCCCTCACAAGTGGGGCTGTTTGCATGGGGTGGAGGAGGGGGTTTGAACAGTCCTTGGATTTTGGGGGGTTTTGGGGGCACTGCCTAGTACAAATGGGCTTAGGCAAGAGAAATAAAGGCTAGAAAAATCCCAGGAACCTATCGGTCAGCATGAGTGCATGGAGATGTTTAGGTCTTCTCTGGGTTAAGGGAAGCAAGCAAGGTTTATGGGGAAGCCAAAAGATGATGATGCTTTTGAGGGTGACGAGAAGCGGAGAAACCAGAGCACACAGTGCAAAAAAGCTCTGAGGCAGCCAAAGGAGCTGGACACAGGCAGGAACAGAGAAGGCTGTGAGGGCTGCCAGGCAGCTCAGCTGGCTGCTTGGGGCAAACGGCTCAGCGCTGGACTCAGTCGTGGGATGTCACCTCCAAGGAGAACGCTGAGGGCTAGCATTTCTGTCGAGACAATAGAAGATGAGCAACGAAGGGGCCACTGGGCTCAAAGATGGACCAAAGAAATCAAGAGGGATGGAGGCTTTGCACAAAGGGAATGAGAGTCTGCAAAACTTTTCCCAGAGAGGGCCGAGCTGAGCTGCCAGTGGAGCTGCAGCCTCCGGGGACAGAGCCGGACCGTGTCCAGGCGTCCCAAGTGAGGCTCAGTTGCAGCAGGGTTTTTCTGGAAAGAGAGGATGGGAAGGTGGCCCAGCCATCAGAGCCCAATGGGTGGGATGAATCCTCATAAAAATACAATCCAGCAGAAAAGCTTCAGGAATCCAGAACGAGAGGTGCAGAAAGGAATAAAAATAACCAAAAAATCACCTTGAGCAGAGGCTCCTGAGCCACACTGGAAGGCAGCCTCCACGTGGGAAAGGGCCAGCCTGAGGACTTGGCACTTCTTGATCCTCTTTTGGAGCCCATTGAGAACCAGACAGGAGACAAAAAATTGTATCAGCTCAGTTACTGCAGCCCCCTCCTTCCTCATCCTTACTTTTCAAGAGGAAAATGTGCCAAGATCCTTCTTTGCCTGCCTTCAAGCCCACAGGCCTGCTGAGAAGCCACACAGGCTGCTTCAAGGGGCTGTCTTTAGCAGCTGTACATTAATGGAGCTGCAGAATTTACCCTCTGAAAAGGGATCAAACTGTGACCCAGGATGAGCCTAGCACAAAGCCCTGGGTCTAACGCAGCATACGAGGAGTGGAAGGTAAATCAGGCAAACTGCTGGAGGTTTCACTGGGCTTATCCCAAAGTGATGCTATATATTCAAACAGGGAAACTTCGAACAACTTAAGAGACTTTCAGTTAAGAACTGGCCTCTGTTACTTCTGCTGTAACAAAACATAGATATATGCTAGTGCTACAACTCCTTGCTTCACCATTTATCAGTGCCAAAGGCAGAAGATGATTTACAAGATGCTAGAAAAAGTATCAAGAAAATAAGTCGTTTAACTAGAATGGTTTATCCATAGGCCAGTCTCTGAAAGCACTGAAACGACTACAAGAAACTGAATAACAGAAAGCTAAACATTCTTATTTTACAAGACCCTTTCCCACAGCCACCGCCAATTTGAACAGCCTTAACAAGCTCCATTAGATTTTATCTGGGAAGCTTAAAAAGAGGGAACTGGCAAAAGGGTTGGATCTGAAGGACAGACACCAGATTGCTTTCCCTTCAGGGTACAGTCTAGGGAAATTGGGAACAGTAAATTTTAGCCCATAAAACACACACATGTGGCGGGCTATTGGAGAGGGTGCACACGACAAGCGTTTTCAGCCTGTTTTCCATACCCAGATGGTGTCCTGCTGCTATATCAAAAAGGTTCACAGTAAGACAGAGACTGACAATCTGAGCTCAAATCAAAGCTGTTCCAAAAAGAGGTAATTTACCTTGGACCTGCTATTGCTGACAGGGGGAAAAGCCACAGGCAGACAGCGAGCAGAGTCCCTGCAGAGCCAGCCAGTGCCCGGGGCCCCACAGAGCCACTGGTGCTGGGACGGCTGGTCCTCCAGCACCGAGTTTGCCAATATTGCACAAGCCCGGGGGAGAGGGGGAACCATTGCAGTGGGCACCTGAATGCAACTGAGCCTTTCGGCAGCAGAAATGGCTCTTGTCCCTGTGCCTGACTCAGCGTCCCGGTGTTGCAAAATCCCTGCCCATATCGTATGCAGGTGGTAGGGTTTCTAATTTGGAAGCTGCGTTGGAACAAGAACAGAGAAGGCATTCAAGGGTGATAGCTTAACCTGGCACAAGTCTGCATTCAGCGGGGTGAGACTGCTGCCATACCTGAAGGAAACTCCCGTCAGAGCCTCTGAGCACCACTGCCCCTGCTTTCGGCAGAGAAAAGTCTGGGGGCCGGGGGACAACTTACATCTCTGGGGCATACAGGTAGCAACCACGAAGAACAGCTCGAGAAGCAACCATAAAACCTGCCCCCAGCCCAAATGCAGCAAGGCTGATGCTCTCTGCAGAGAGCTCAGCTGCAAACACCGTCCTCGGGGACAGCAAGGGAATGGCTGCCCCAGGGGAATGTCGCACCCGAGCCAGGGCAGGCTGCCCTGCAGAGGTGGGGATGGGCTGCAGAAGCTGTAGCAGGAGACCATCTCCTGGGCAGAGTCTGAACCATAACCTGGCTGAGAAGGAAAACTGGGCAGGCAGCAGACCACCACGGAGACTCAGAGGGCAGTGACACTGGGGTGGGTGCTGATAAGGGGAGATACTGGCAGAACACAGAAAGTAAATACTAGAAGACAAATTTCCATTAACTTCATCTCCTAACCAGTAAGCGTCTAAAAATCAGACATCCATCAGTATGTGAGCCATTCACCGGCGGCTGTCAGTAGTCAACAAGACACATCCAGAAGGAAGAGAGGCATCGAGAGCTCAGTGCAACGAGAGCTGAGTCAGAAGGAGCGACTTACCTAAACCACCGGCCTCGGGAGACACCTGCCTCCAGCTGAGCTGGGGCAAAAGAAGGATTTTCCTACAGGCTGAAGGGACCCATGGGAAGCAGGTGTCATTCAGTAATGACAGCATTCACACCTAGGAAAAGAAAGCAGCCAAAAAAAGCACAATTACATTAAGACTAGTACTGGCAGCATTGCTAAGAGAGAAAGCCCAGAGGAGGGAGAGAGTTTTCTGGGTAGGGTCCTGCCTGGCCAAACAGGGGGTAGGGACTGCGAGCACTTCAAGCATGATCGCAGGAAAGGGACCTTAGGCCTATCTTGGGAAAGAGAGTCACCTCTCAGAAATATCTGCCTCCTCCACCCTCGGCGGCTGTCAGGAGATAATTCCACCTGCGAGCGGTGATGGGGTAAGTGATCTGCAGGTTGGTTTTCAGGTGGGAGGCCTTTGAGTTAACAGCAGGTATAGGCAGCTGCCCACTTTGTTAGGTGAACTTTATTCCATTTGCAAACCAACATGAGCTCCATACGCTGCCGCTCAGCTGTCTACCAGCTGCATCCTTCGGGTCAAACTGTGTCGGAGGGATCTGACTCACTTCTTGCATCAGACCTGCAAGAAAATGAGTCAGGGATAATCTTAAATATCACAATTGGCCCCCTAAGCCTCCATAGATCTCCTGGCTAAATTAATCTCTCTGGCAATCTCTTTGGGAGCCAAATTTGAGGCTCATTCAGTGCAAGTAGGGGGTGGGAAATGATAATAGTTACCACTCAAGGAGGTCTGGAAAAGAAAAAGGGGTTAAGCGATATGCACTGAGGAAGTGGGGAGGAGTTTGGACCAGGGGTTGCTGTCTTGGCTGCTCTCGGTCCAGTGGAAGCCAGAGTGTGTTACATTTAGATGGGAGCACCAGTGCTCAGGAAAGCATCACAGGACAAATCTCGGCAAGGACTGGAGAGACTTGTGATGGACATGACAAGCCCATCAAGGAAACGGGATCTGGCCCCAGTGGAGAGGGAGGAGACTGGGGGTGTGGGAATGGAGGAAGTAAGAGGAGCCCGAGGGTGGTGTGTGAGTGAAGTGGTAGGAAAGGACCAGGGCTTGTAGTTGTGCCGAGGGAGCCTCTGCCTGTGACAGGGGACTGGAGCAGAGAGGGCAGGGAACAGTGGAAGAGTCTCATTACTTGAATGATGCCTTTGCCTCATCTCTTAGGCAGGAATTGGAGACTAGGACAAGACTGAGGAACTGCCAATCTGGAACAGATCAGTGGTGCCTGCAGTCAAGTACCCGGCTTCCAGCAGTGGCCAAATTTGGATGCTTTAGAGGAAAATCTTCGATAGCATCCCAGTTCCAAGAAGAGCATAATACGTCAAGTGTTTGCTCATGTTCGGATGGCTACAGAACCGTGGCAGGGCAGACAGGCTATTTATAAGCGTATCAGATGTTATCTGATCTCTTTGCACTTTCTATAGATCATACATCAAATCTAATGAGAAGGCACACAGGCTGAGGGGAACAAATGAGCAGAGGTTAAAGAAGAGGTGTCCCCTTAACACAATGCACATGGGGAAGAACAGCAGCTGGCCCTGTGCCCAGCACTACTTAGAGGCTGTGAAAGGTGAGCAAGATCACTTTACTAACAACAGCGTGAGAAGGAAGGGTTGAGAATGCTAGTTGTGATGATGGTTCTGCATTATTAGACAGGGAATTCTATGCTCCTGAAAAAAAAAAAAAAAAGAGGATCCAAAGCTATTCATAGATGTGTCATTATGCTCTCTTCTAAGGACACACTGTGCCTAACAAAATAATAAGCCAGCTAAAGGGTTAACACTTTCTCTCACCAAGCCTACTACACGAGAGCTAGAATACAGATTTAAGCACAGACCAAAGATGATTATTGTTCCAATTAATGTTCCAGCTAGCATCTGCTCTTTTTAATTAGCTGAAGTCTGGTTTTGTCTGGAGACAGAACTGCTGAGCAGAAGTGCGCTGGCTTCTTTTCTGCTTAGCCGGCTATTCTGATCTCTCTTGGTCTTTGGAAACTTCTCTGTTTCACAGAGGCCAGAGCCTATTGTGCATTGATACTTGGTACGTGCCCACAGGCTGTGTATATATTTCACTGCAAACAGCTTCAAATCTGTGTTTGCCCACTGGAGGGAAAACTGACACAGGAAGATATTTTACAGATGTCCTCTCCCCCCTACAGACACCTATCTGTGCATGGCTTCGCTTATCGACAACTCAGTTTTCTTCTGCAAACAGGCATTATTGTGGAGTAGATGCAGATGGATGGAGAAGCTTTCCCCGAGAACTGTTAACCTTCCTGTTTTGCTCGAAGCTCGCTGATCCCTCATCCTCACCCTTTGTAACAAGACCTTTGAGGATCTGCATGCTCCAGTTACACGCAGATGAATAATTTACAAATCATAGCTGTTGCAATAAACAAGTCCTTCTGCTCTGTCCAAGGACTCGATGGCTTGTCTTAAATTTCCCTCACTTTGCTAAATGTCCCATGACTTAAGCAGCAATGAAAAACTTTCAAAAGAGAAGCTGATGAGGGAAGAGCAGGGTGGCACATCACAGCAGCAAACAGCACTCACAGCAAGTATTCCTCTTATCGCTGAGCAGGGCACTGACCTGTTGTACAAACTCCAGGTAAGAAAGCCTCTGGCAAAGCAACCCTAGATGTAATATTTACCTAAGAGGAGATATTTCAATGAAAAACAAGCTACAGGATCTGCTGATATCCTGCTGGGGAGAACAGGGGGCATTCACACAGGTGCAGCCAAAGGACTAGGGACAGAACGTGGAAACTTTCTAGCACTTCCAAGTAGTAAAGCTGTCATTGCATGAGATGCATGTTTGTGCTGTCAGTAATTCCAGCTAAACAGCTACAAGAAGTTTTGGGTTTGGGGCTTGTTCTACCAGACACCCAATGCGCGGCATCGGCAGAGTCACTTTGCTTCTCTGTGCCCCAGGACTCCATACTTAAAACAGAGATGCAAATAGGTGGATCCTGCAAGAAAACAGCCAGGCTGGCAACAAAAGTTCCTGAACCCTTGCAAATGGTACCCAGTGATGCCTCATTCTCTAGCAATAGGAAGTGGATCCCATGAGCTACTCTGGGGATACGAGCCACAGTTTTGGATCACAGATAATAGTTCCTGTACAAGCTTCTCTGGAGAAGAAGATAGACAGGACTGAAACAGCTCAGGAGCAAAGAGAATACCAGGGTTGTTTTATCTTTAATACGTTCCACATGAGTAGAAAGAGTTTGGAGCCACGTGCTCCCTTTTGCAGCTCTCAGAAATCAGCATGACCTATATCGTTACTTTATGAATCCTTTCTGGTCTGCCCCGTACACACCTATTGAAGGAAATTTGTGTGCAGGGATGGCAGGGTCAGCATGTTTTACCACCACAAACTGCAGTTTCATTATCTCCCTAAGCCAGCCAAAGCCCAGGCTGTCACTGAAAGGGGCGATTCCACTTTCCTCCAGCCCATGTGTCCTTCTTCCTCAAGCCCTCACGGTGATCATAAGGAAAAGGGTCTTTTCCTCAGGCAGGGTATTTTTCAGCTGGATCGGTTCCCATGCAGTCACAGCAGCTGTAGTTTTGCCACAAAGCAAGGGCCAGGAAAAAGGCTGGAACTGTGCCTTAAGAGCTTAATGCAAAATCATGAAGTTGCAATCTCAGGTTCCTGGGTCATTTGTCCCCGCAAATAGCATGGATTTATAGCCCTGGTTAGGAAAGTCTCCTTGGCTGCAGCTTTGTGGCTCTCTTTACAATGGGCCAAATGTAAACTCCTAAGTCCCAAAAGTACTGAGCTCTGAGAGAAGTCTGGAACTAGTTAGAGTTTACAGTTTGGGATCAGGTCTAAACTCTTATTCACAACTGGCTTTGAAAATGCAACCATATCATTTATTTATATCCTCACCAGAGCAAACCAGTGGGGCCACAGCTCAGCCTCCCAGCTCTCACCCTGCATCATCTACAGAGTTTGTGAAATCTCCATCCTTAAAGGTTTTCAAAACAGCTGGGCAAGACCTCGAGCATCCTGATGTGACTTTGAAGTTAGCCCTGCTTTGAGCAGGAGGTTGGACTGGAGACCTCCAGAGGTCCCTCCCTAATGGTATTATTCTGTGATTCTGCCACCTTCCGCATTTGCATCGGCTGTGCTACACCACCACCACTCGACTGATCAGCAAGCAGTTCCCACACTGACTGATAGAGAAATCAGGGAGCCTGAGTCAAACAACTCTTCGTGGCTTTGGCTGCGTTGGCTCAGGAGCTAGGGGACAGCACGGAGCTTACCTGCGTGCAGTTGTCTGAGGAGCGCACTGCTGGCGGTCACTGCAAGAAACACTCCTTGCCACCACAATGCACACCACACCACCAGAATAAGCTTTGCATTGCGAAAGAAACTTGCCCAGATTTGGCAAAGGTCCCAAGATGAAGTTTGCACAGCAATTTCTCTTCTTCTCAGCAGGAAGGAGTCTGCATTCTCAGCAAGAACGAGCGTGAAATACAAATCACCGAGCACTTGCTGCTTTTTGTCCAAGTCATTACACATTTACCCACAGTAAAAGGACTGATGACAGGGGCTGTCTTGTCATTTCCACATGCCCCTTCAGAGATTTTAGCAGCTTTCATCCAGTAGATTGAAATCAGATCAGTCGAAAGAATACTACAAATTCAGTTTGGATGCGACAGCCCAAGAAGACGCTAGAGGCTGAGCACCAGTGGTAGGACACAAAGGCCTGAGTGAGTCCTGCTCCATCAGCCTGATTGCAAAGATGAGAGTAGAGCTCACTGATCTTCTTGCAGAAGGCCCCTCTGGGGACACTTCTCCTGCAACAGCCAGAGGATGTGCCAGGTTTTCCTTGACGCTAGTCAAGTCTGGAGACTTCGTCTGTAAGGTACAGGGGCTATGGTGAAGCAGGAGTGGGAAACGTGGGTCATTGAGGCAAATCCCCAGCCCTGGCAATACAAGGTTGCTGCCATCTCGTGGCTGGCTCTGGCCACGCAAAGGTTACAGGACATATTTTTCCAGCAGAAAAACTTTGCATTGCAATAAAATCTCTCCTGGAAGTAAGCTTCAGCTGGAGGGAGCAGGGGCTAAACAGGAGTGCCAGTGGTTGGACACCATGGGGCCATGGCACTCGGATATCACAGCTTTGTTGTTCATGGGAGGCATCCTGCTTACCTTCTACACTAGCTGCTCGCCCTTGTTTGGGATGGCTCCACCTCACGCCATAGCAACTGGTTTTCTGTCAGGCCATCACTTCCATGTCCCCCATAACCTAAAGAGGCATCAGACTCCATGTTACCGTCGAGAGGCCCATGGCTTGCTGTGCACGTGCAGCAGTCCATGTGTGTAGCCATTCAGCCAGGTCTTCAGGACTGTCTGGTGTTGGGAAGGGAGAAGATCTGCAGGGAAAGAGAGGCATGTTGTGGCTCTATGCTTGGTCAGATGGGATGGCTATGGTCTCCAGTATTGGGTTTTCTGGCATTTTTCATGGAGCTGTGGTGCTGATGAAGGGATTTGTACTGTGAATAAAGTACAGCTGGAGGAGAACCACATGGTCACTCTTTCTTCCCCCTTCAGCCTCTCTACAGAGCTCAGCAGCATGCACAGATCTTGCAAGAAATGTGTGAGCAGCCATATACTCCCCATGGGATCTCCATAACCAGCTTGAAGCTGCTTCCCCTCAGGCATCAGAACAGTGTCCCAAAGAGACCCACCAGCAGAAAACAGCTCCTGACAGCTCACCAGAGACCACACCGAAGCAGAGAGCTGGCTGTACCGCCTTCAGCAGAGCTCTTGTAGGAGGGGTCTTGTGGACACTTCCTTGTGGATCCTTCCTTGTGTCTAAGCCTGGGAATAGGCTCTGACTTCTCCTTCTCCCTCCTGGGATGCTCCAGGTTCTGCAGCCGCACAATTCACAGGGAAACAGAGGAACAAGGGCTCCAGAAAAAAAACACAAACAAACTGCCAATCCATTTGGTATTTTCTGTGGTGTTTGCTGGTTATTACCAGGCTTTTCTCCTTGTGTGGTACGCATTGTGGCTCATGTCACAGAAACTGAAGTGAAATACTGAAATAAATGAGTCCCCTTGAGAAGACTCCAGACAGTAGGGAGATGACTTGTCAGTGACCTGGGCAGTATCCTGGCTACACAGGGAGTTTCCTGTAATGATAAGACTACAAAGGAATATTTATTTATCTAGATACTTATTCAGCTTTCATCTTCGGCAGCGTTTCTCAATCAGCCGTTTCAAAATGCTTTGCCAACACTAATTAACCCTCACAGCACCTCTGTGGTAGGGATCACCATCCCCACATCACAAACAGGGTGACTGGATGGAGAAGACAAGTAACCCCTTCAAGGCAAAAATGAAGGTAGCAAAGAAATAACGATATTCTGGAACCCCAATCCCATATCCTAACAAACCCATCCCTTACAAGCCTCCGAATCTGCAGACATCCTTCTCTTTGAAACGCAAACGACAACCTGCCATTCTTATCGTGCAAACTGCCCGTCTTCCTCAGCTGGGCACCGAGGAAGGCACTGTTCAGACCTTCAATAAGCCCCAAAAATATGGTGCCCTGAAGCGACATGACACAACCCAGAAATCCCTAAGAAGCTGCAGCCCTGCGCAGCTGCACAGCCTGTGCCACCAGGCAGATTTCCCCATGATGTCGCACATGATAGTTATTCCATTCATTAACCAAGTTAATGGTGGCTAAGAATAGACCCCAGATTCCCTCCTGGCCTTAAAAAACTTCTTTGCCCTCAAGGAAATGCAAAGCCTAAGTGGCTCATGGCATGTGTGGGACAGGAACAATGAACCGAACTTAGGAAGAGCTTGCACATTTCCAAGAATTCACAAAATGCATCTCTGCTTTTAAATAAACTCCGTTCTAGTTTGGAGAAGTGTTTAGCAGGGATTAAACAGAACAGAGCAATGAATATTTAATTGTATAATTCCTTGATACAGAGATTATACCAGACAGAGCCATATGTCTTCGTTTTCTGTTACCTATTTCTGTGGTGTTACAAATGCCACAAACTCACAATTCTGTAATAAACCAGTATTTCTAAACAAAGACCATTTGATATTATGCCTTTAGAAAAATTGCATCTTAAGTACAATTTATTCCTGAATTATTTTTTTGGTAATGGAAATTATTCTATAGTCTCATTTTTAATACATACTCCCCAATACATTTGGGAAATTTCCCAAAGCGTACTAAAGATAGCACTACGGTTTTCTGCATCACTGCTAAAAATCAAAGCATTCATGTACAGAATAAAGAGAAATTTCTTTCTGTATAAGCATTTTCCTTCTGTTGCCTGAATCCAGTCTCTTGATAATCAGCAATTACAGAAAAGAACTGTAACAATCAAATGGGAGTTAGCACTTACAGAAAATCATGCTATTTATTGCATGACTTATTCAGATGGAGAAAGCTGTTTGGAAATGTATTGGTAAGTGAAAGAAACTGCTATTTCAGAAAGCTGAAATCGTACTAATAGAGAGTCTAAAGAGTCTAGAGAAGAACACGATCCATTTGGAACCGATTTGGTCGTCTCAAAAACAGGAAAGAGAAAATATGGGGATTTTAGGATCTTTTCCACCATTGAAATGTATTAATTTTTCAACTGATATTTTATCAAATCATCTTTAGAATTGTATGATATTTTGGAAGGTGGTGTTTGGGTTTCTACAGCACTATCAACTTGGGGAACCTCCAGTAAATGACAGTTCATTCACCCATCCCACACATACTCTCCCAGCTGTGACTGTTCAGACTTCACAAACAGAAAGGCAGAGGCTGTGAAGTGATAAATTACAGTCAATTCCACAGTCAGACGCTCCTGCTCCCCTTTCTTCAACCCACTGCTTTTTGTGCAGAGATGGGGTTAAACACACAATTCCCAGGCCATGTGGACTGAAATAATGAATAAAGAACCCAGGAAGCCAGGGAGACCTCTTACACCACACGGGTTTTCCTTCTTTTCCACCCCAACATCTGGTTGGAACTTCAGCGAGCCACCTGCTCGGGAGCCCTACCGATGTCCCTACGCTGCAGCCAGGCAGGGGACTTTGCGAAGCCTCCCATGGCAGCCGGGGTCCGTGAGGCCCCCCTGCCCCACTGGGGTAGGGACACTTGTCCCGGCCACAGGGGACCCAGGCCTAAAGCCAGAAGGGAGCGATGGATCCCTCGGTGCCTGCTGGTCGGATGCTGCCCAGCAACGGGAGCGCAGGTTTCCATGGCAGTGCAAACAAGAGACGGACAAAAGCCGGGAGCTGAGCCGACAGCCACAACCACCTCCACAGCTGACCACGGCCCCCCCGCAGAAAGGAGCCCGGAGGAGCTCTTCTTTCGGTGAGAAGCCAAAAAATAAAGCGGTAAGGGCAATCACAGGAATTTCTTTTCTGTTTTCGACATCGGATACAGTGTCCCACTCAGACGAGTGGAGGTGCCGGTGTGTGTCACCAGGAAATCACACGCACTAACCATCTTCTCTGTGGGTGAGGGGGGGGTATGTATTGGGAACTGGGACACATCTGACCCTAGAAGAGTTGCTCTGTAGCTCAAAATCTGGAGTGGTTTCCCAGTGAGCATAACGAGCCTTCTCTGCAAGCGATGGTGTCATTTAAATCATTTGAGTGTATAAAACATACACTTATCCAGTGCTCTGCGAACATGGTGGATGGATTTTACTGAATTATTTTTTTAGACCTGTTGGCATATTTATTTTGGCATATTTTTTTCTGCACAGCAGCTTGGTGCTAGGGAAAAGCACTGAATAAATGTTTCAGTAAATTAAAACCATGAATGCCTTATCTATTGATTCGCATACTACTGGCCATTGGTATGTAGCTACTGAAACATAAAAACGTCAGAGGCGGTGAAATATATGCCAGATTATTCTACCAACAAAGTAGTTTCTTATTTGCGTTATTGAGCTTAATAATTATAACTAGCACAATTAGTGCTTCTGTAGTTTTTGGCATTATTTGCTAAGTGATGTGCAAACAACCTATTAAAAAACCCCAACCACCTTAAACAAAAATTACCTTGATAAAATGAATATTTATAAGTTAATCTTAGAAACAGTTTCCTGTACTTTGCTAAAATTATACTGTAAGGCACTTTTTATCTCAGAGGGTTGCACGGACAATTATTTTCCATATGCTAGTATCTTCTGTCTAGTCCTGCCTTTCAGTCCCTTTCCCTGTAGCAGGAATTTAAATCAACCACATGAACTAGAAGGTTTTTATGAGAAGTTTTGGATTACAGAAGTCAAGGTGTGCACTAAGGGGGCTGAACCTCCAGGTGTTTGCTGCGTATTTCACAAAGTATATTCAACCAAACGCCGCAGGCATTTGACTGCTTTCCTACCTCTGCCCTGATGGGGTTTTCTCCAAAACTCACATCAGCAGCAGGGGTTGTGTTGTTCCAGGACGCAGATGAGGGACCCCTAGAGAAAAATATCCCATTAAGTTATGCAAAGTTCAGAGGGACATGAAATCTAAGCAACCAGTCAAGGAGGCTTTTGGAAAAGGTACTTCAAGAACTAAAAAAGAGAGAGAAAACTTTTGGGATGTATTCAAACAGACTAAATTCTACCTCAGTCTCTGTGTCTCATCAACAGTCAAAGTTTGACACCTCCAAAGAATAAGATACTAATTGGGCAGCTGCAGAAACACAGCCAATAGGAAACACAAAGCACCAAGGACGTGCATGGAAATTAGGCCAGATGAGTTTAGCTCAAAATACATAAAAACTGGAGGCTGTTCAGAGCAAAAAACGATGCTCTAAAATAGCCTTAAAACTAGTGCAAGTGGAAGAGGATATTTCTGCTGTATCTTATACCAGTGCAGATCAGGAATGGTCCCAGCAGCAGAATTGCATCAATTGAACTAATACCTCACTGGACCCAGCTTGCTGCCTTTGTTGATTAAAGGATAGCTTTAACAATGGTTTATCTGTTCTTCATAAGTGAGATCATTACAATTATGCCTTTTCCCCTAGGAACCATAGCAATGACTAGAAAAAGAGACTGGGTTCAGAGAAACAAAAACCCAACCTTCAACAGTTTGCCAGCCTAAAATTAAACACGACAGAGTTCCCTACAGCATGTCTGTGCTGTCCAACAATCATGCAGCCTTATCGCAAGAAACCCACAGTGCTGAAGCAATTACCGGTAAGAGTTTTAGGGAGTAAAAATGTTGTTTGTGAAGCAGTGATAGAAGGATGAAAAAGTATGAGTGTGGATCAGAACTAGAGATGTGGATGGAAAAAGGGGCAAGGGACTTGAGTTGCTTGTTATGTCCAAATTGTTTTGTCTTTGCTTTCCCATCAATGTGTGCATGAGGACTGTGTTTTACACAGCTTTCACATAAGCCAGGGATGAGCATCTCCTTTCTTGGGGTCAGAACACAAATATTTTCCAGTTACTGAAGCTTTTTGTTAATTCCTACAGACACAAAAGGCTCAGTGGTTAAGATCCAGAAAGTCCCTAGGCCCATCACTGCTGTAAAACCTACTGCATCAGTTACTGGCACGTCCTAACTGATTTGTTTATGGTTTTCCTTGGACCAGGGTCAAAGATGCCATCTCTACATACAGAGTCAACATCTAAAAGTCTCTCTTCCAAACCTGGAATGGAAACTCAGCCTGTGCTGTCAGGTAAGGTCACAGTGCTCCAGCAGGATTTCGGATTTAGGTCAAAGGAAAGGACTGTATTCAGACTCTTCTGCCCACGATGAGATGAGGTGGGCAAAATAGCTCCAGACATAGAAAAATCCCTGGCTGAAGTCCTGAGTTGATCAGCAGATATGGTCAAGTGCCATAAACAATACAGAGGTCTCAGTTATGTCACTGACTTGTTATAAGGCCTATCCAGCTCCTCGCTTTTGATTCAGCATTGTTAGACATCTGCAGCTGTGAGCACAGCTGCCCACCCTTCAGGCGCGATGCAGCAGATCAGAGGCCCTTTGCACTGGGCCCTGGCGTTCTGCCTTGCCTCTTCTACATCCTCATCCATTTTTTGCAGACAGCCCAGAAGAGGATGAAGAAAACCCAATGAAAAATCCATTTACAATTCCTCCAGAAATAGACATTTTCTCCATAAGGAACAAGGAAAGAAAAAAGGCCAAGGAGGTATGTGTACATGCTTTCAACCAATACAAGCAGTTTACTAGGGCAGGCTGCCAACCACTGTAACACCAGTATTTAGTGCATGAGGGATATGTTAGCTGCCAGATTCAGATGAGATTCCCCCAGATCAGCTTCAAGTCCACTGAAGTCCATGATGAGAGATTAACTTTACCAAGAACAGATCTGAGCACAGGCTTGCTGGTTGCTAGTGTAAAATCTGGATATTGTCACTTCAAGGTAGATTTGCCACACATTCCTGTTCCTGGAGAAAGGGCAGTGCTGTTAGCACTGATTTCTACACAAAGCTTTGGTGCAAGATCTCTTGGTTTTTCACTTCAACAGGCTAGGCTTTCTGCTTGGGAAGCTGTATTCCCATGTTTGATGTGATCTTCTTCTGAACTGCCAACAAAGTGAATGCCTAGGAAGGACAACATGGGTTTCATGCCTTTGGTTTCTCTAGATAAGATAGGGAATTCCAACCCATCAGGCCAGAGAGACAGGGCTCAGGAATGTCTCTCTCTTTCTTATTTCTGCAGTGGACTTTCCTTAGGGCATACAAAAAGAGTGGGAAGTCACGGAGAGGTTGTCATATTTTGGAGAGGTCAGATTGTTGCATGTGGTGGCAGAAGCCAGGCATTGGTGGGGAAGCAAGAGGTCTTTGTTTTTAAGACACAAAGAGAGGTCTCCAAAGAAACTATAGCAAGGCTCCTCGCCTCACACTGATGGCTGATATAGTCTGGTTTTCCCTAAGATTGAAAGTCACTATACAAATATGGGGAAGAGCTTAGGAAGAAGTGCACTAAGGATGTCTGCTGCGTGATGTCCTCAGCCTAACCCATGCCCAAACTGTGCAGACAGCAATGAATTGCACTTCAGCCCATGGGAAAGCACTGAGCATGAACAATCCTTTACCCTCCAGGAAGCTCTGGAGTGGGTTTGAATAGATCTTCTCAATCTGAACTTGAAGGTTTACATGCCTTTGTGAAAGGTGAACTGAGTCGGTACTGAGCGTGGGCTGTCCTGTTGTTCCCTTTTACTAGGGGATTTGAAGGATGAATCTCTGAAAATTTCCGTCCTCTCTCAGGAATAATTCAGGAAGGAAAAATGCGGACACTAAGTAGGTACAAATTGGCACAGCTGGTGGCTGGATGCAGAATACAAATCAACAAACCAATGAGAACAAATGCTAAGAAGAAGTGGTTTGGTTGACTCAAGATTGAATATTAGTCAGATAAACCAGGCAAACACGCATCAGCAGGGCATCAGTAGCCTGCAAATTTCTATACTGTGAATAACCACTCGGGTCTTTAAAAACCACAGCAAACAAAGCACATAATCAAAATGTCCGCATAAGTAACCTCTCCTCATAGGAACGTGAAAGGATGAAGACCATGAAAATCCACGAGAAAATGACTTACTCCACTAAAATAAAAGCAAAGCAAAAAGGGTGCAGGAAAGCTCTGCAAAAGGAGGAAGAAGAGGAGGCCAGAAAACAGGCAACAAATGAAGAGAGACTGAAAACTCTTCAGGAGACTCTGTCATGGAAGATCACCACTAATAAAGGTAGGGAACTGCTACCATCTTTGCCGTGGTGCTGCTCAGCTGGGTAACAGCCTAAAGCAAAAATCAAAGGAAGGATGGGAGTAGCAGTTAGCTCTAGCTGACTTCGGTGGGCTCTCGCAGACACAATAGTTATATGCCGCATCTTGCCAGCTTCTGCGTGGCTGGGCCATCTCCACCTCACGCATTTACATAGGGAGCATGTGTCATCCCCACCGCAGTAGCCTGGGTTCCACCATCCCCTCTGGCCTTCACAGTAGCCAGGAGCTCTCAGAGTGAGCTGGGAGTCAGCTGTGAGTTTGCAGGACCTTGTGTCATGGTGACATTTCTACTAAGCTGACCTAAAGTTGGATTTCAGTGGATGTGGGCCTAAATTTTCTGCCTCTGACATGAGGAGTAGCTTTGCCATTAATGTCTAGAGGACACAGACCTTTGTAAGGAACAGATTCTCATTCTACCTAGTTTTACTCCATGAAAGCCCATATGGAACTCATCCTAAACAAGGTAAAAGCTATTTTGCTGGCTCCAGCACCAATCACATCCATGCTGATGGCAGTCTACATATTCACTGTGTTTTCCCTTGGCCATATTTCCCCCGCTAGTCTGATCAACTTTATATCCTAATTTCAGATAACCCAGTAGAAAAGGAGACCTTCCATGACTACATAAATGACAGAAGAGAGATATTTTTACTTGAGGTACTTGGCTTTAAGAATATTACTTTCTGTTCATTTAATTATTCCTCCCTGTGTTGCTTTGTTTTGTTTTGCTTTTTTCCCCTGAGATCCACTGCCTAGAGTTCACACCAAGGAGGCACACATCATTCCTCATGAACTGGCTGTACAAGTTCTGTGTTAAAGACACTTATAGTCTATAGCCCAGCAATCCCCAATCAAGAAAGAAAGGAACATAGACCATTTATGCCATCCAGAAGCAGCCACGCAACTATTTCATTTGTGAGATGTACAGATACACTAACCTTCTGGCTCTTGCTGTCCCAAACATAACTTATAGCTGGGAGCCATTCGGAACTCAAAATAAGGGAGTCATGCTGGAATATCCCCATTATTCATCCCTATTATTGTGCTGTAACACAACTGAATCAATCTTTGTCAGCCAGGTGTTAACACAGTGCTGGGACTTCTGGATTCTGTCTTTAGTTTCACTACTTATTTGCTTCTGAAACATCTCCCGGCCTCTATGTACTTCGTTTGCACTAAGACACATACCTTGGTTTGAAATCCTTACCCTCTCGGCCAACAACTATAAGGCAATAAGGGAACCAAGAACAAAATTAAACCAATATACCTTTAAAACCAACCAACTGATGTGACCGTGTTGCCTTTTGGGTTCATTTCAGTATGCCATAGCAGTAAAGCAAGATGAGATTCAAAGGATGGAGAACATAGCAAAGACTGAGGAAAGAAAACTGGAAAAGGCTGAACACTACCTGGAGAAGGATGCTGCCATGTTTGCTGAGTTCCTGAAGGAGAACGATAAAAACACTGTTCAAGCCCTGAAAATGTAATGGAAGTTGAGGGAACCATCTGTGTGCTCTTTTGTGCTGGACACAGGAGGTCTTTTGCTTGACATCCCTGCAGGGTTTTGGCTAGCATCTGTCCTCGAATGCCCTATGCCTGAGTTTTCCCAGAGTTACAGTCCTGGTGGCACTTTCTCCCCACACATTCAATGAAAGAGAGGAAGGAGACCAATAGCTGGGGAAACACCTCATTGCAAAAGCCCTTGATTTGGCTGCAGCAAGGAACCTCCTGTTGACCCCATCACTTCTGTTCTTCTCACAACCTCCTTAGGAGAGGGAGAGGCTTCTGCCCAACCCCTCACAGCAGCAACAGTCCCCAAAGTGAAGCAAACTGAGCACTTTGGCCCATTACAGGTATCACAAGGGCAGAGCAGCAATTGATGCTCAGCTGCAGCCAAATTAGGAAGACCCTAACCTGGAAATGTCACTGGGAGCCCATGCTCTCTTTGCCAGGGCAAGCAGGGCCTTCAGGCAGGAGTCAAGCATCACTTGGGGTACATCTATAGGAGACATTTCTAGCATTCCCCCCACATCTTTTCTCTGGTTCATATGCACCCCAGTCCACTACCCACTTGCTGCTAAATTGTTCTATGGCTTATGTTTATGCATTCTTCCCTAGTGCTGAAGAAGAAAGCACAGCAAAGACAAAGAAAATAACAGAGATCCAGGTGATCACTTCCCAAATAGAGAAGCTCCAAAGGTAATGGTTCCAAACTATTCCTGCCTGGCCTTTAACATTGCCTACAGCGCTATAACTTCATAACCCTCGGGGAAAAAGATTTCTAAACACGTTAATTTTTGAGAGTCAAAATGTTTCAGCTTTTGTTTTTCAGATATTAGCGCTTTTTTTCCTAAAACATATCAACTATTTTTAAATGATATTTTTTAAAAGTATGAATATTGCAAAACTAAAATTAAATGCCTAGTCTCAGACTGAAAACCAAACAATACTAAGTAATGGTGACCTAGGGAAATAATTTACCAAAAAAAAAAAATATATAATACCCATTATGAGTTGAGCTGGCAAGATTTCTTGTTCATTTTCAAGTAAAAAATTCCAAATTAGCAAGGCGCGTGTCACAGCAAGGGTCTGGCCACAGAGACGTGGCCAGACAGCTTCCACACGAGGAACCACAGAGAGTACACAGGGCAGGCTCCCATTTGTCTTTGCATATTCATGAAGACATGTGCCCTCTTGTCCCTTCTCTGAGTGAAGCCGAGTTAGGAAGAAGCTGTTCAAACAGGGGCTTTCCTCCCTGCTGACCAACTTTGTCCGCTTCTCTCACCCCAGTGATATATCCAGATTCAAGAATACTCTGCAGAAGTACAAAATGTACAGGGACTTCCTCTACAAACTATCTCCAAAAGAGTGGCAGGAGGAACATGGAAAAAAGCACACAAAGGAAAAGGATTTGAAAACAGCAACCAAAGCCACTGAAGAAAGTGCCTCAGCTCCCACCACTGCAGAGCAGGGCAAGTGCCAGGGAAGAGCTGCCCACTCTTCGCTGGGACAGCCCTACGCTCCAAATGCCCATGTCGTCTTGTCTCCAGGCCAGGGCCTGACAGCCAGTCCCTATAGTACCAGTCATATAGATCCACCAAATTCCCTGCTGCCTTCAAAAAGCTTGGCATTCACCTCATTACGCGAGATCAGGCCGCATCTCAAAAACTTCCCGAAGCCTCTATCAACAAGAACACTGTAAGTACGAGACAACGCAAATGACAGACTTAAGTACAGTAGAGAGCACTCAACTGACCGGGAATCAGTACAGAGGAAACCTGCTCCTCACCTTCCCTGTGACCATACCAACATCTTGGCCTTGCTGGAACAAATCTTACTTCCAGTAAGAGCCTTCAGGCGGCGGATGCTGGGATGCAGGCAGAGTGACACTGCTGTGTTATAGCTGGGCCAGCCTGGGAAGCGCAGGGACGGGTGGGAGTATGAGATATGTACAACCAGCTCCAGCTTCGTGAGGCAAAGAAAGAAATTACCTGGAAAAGCAAAGCATGAGTGGTTGGGGAGCCTCCTAAGGCCCAAAAAAAGGCCATCAACAGAGTTTGAACTAAGTCACTGCTTGCAGGGCTGTTTCCTCTGCCCCCACTCAGTGCATTGCAGGGGCCAGGTCCTCCCGAGCAGGGCTGCCATGTGCCACCATGTGCCACCCCTTGTGAAGCCACTGCAGTTACTGGGCTGCTGCCACATGGCAGGAATGATGGGGACGCAAGCAGGGCTGACATTAAGATGATACAAATGGAGGTTTTTCACCCCTCCATGGCACAGGGTATCAGATGCAAGTGAAGGTGATGAGCAGATTCTGCTCCCAGCATCAGTCAGGCACCTCTTGCCTTGCTCTTCCAGCTCTTGTGCTGGCTTGTCCCTGGAGCTGAGCAGGGAAGAAAGAGGACACACTGCTGGTTAATGGTAGTAGGCTGTGCAGGGGAAGAAACACTCAACAACCTTCTCCCAGGGCAGGTAAAAACTGCAGCATCCCATGGTGTATACACCATGTTGTTTAGGAGCGGTACCACATCCCACAGGGAGCACAAGGCTTTCTCTACGCTTGCCATGCTGCTGCCAGAGTCTTTTTTAAATAGGCTCCTGCCTCTGCCTTCTCATTGCCCAAGAGTCCAGTCTCCCATCGAGTTTAAAGGCATATGCGCCATACGCAGAGCGAGCCCGGCGTAGCTCAAAGGGCAGCTTGCTTGCGGCCAGACGCAGCTCCCACGCTGCATGTCTGTGTGACCCCCACCTCCTCCTGACCCCCAAATAGCCCACAGCCACGGGGGGGACAAACGTGTGAACGTGCAAAGGACTATTCAGTAGCAAACAGCAACAGCAAAAAACAACAGTGTTCATAATTCACTAACAAGGTCTCCTTTGACCTATCGTTTCTCTAAGGGCCTGATACAAAAAATGCTTTTTTCAGAAATTTACTGGAGGCTGCAGAGAGCGAATCCTGTTCGGATGAAGATGAGGTCAGAAGTCTCATCTTGAAATTATTTCCACTCTCTGTTTGTCCTGTGTCATTTATTGATGTTGCTAATGTCTCTCACCTTCTAACCATTCATCGTGGTATTACTGTAGCCACTAATTATAAATGTATGGTTATACATTCATAAATGTTCATGTTTTAGCAACACATATAAATAATTTAGTTTAGCTTTGCCCCTCCACTTTCGAAAAACCTACCATTATCTCAAAGCTTGCCATCCCCCAACGAGACATGACATCATATAATAGGAGATTTTGAAATTAGTGAAATTATTGGTTTATATTGGAAGTCTTCTCACTCACAGATGTTTGCATGACTTTTTACTCCCCAAAATGCAATTTGTTTTGGAGGTGAGCTACTGAGATAGCATCAAGATACGCACAAGACAGGAAGGTGGGAGGCATTTGTACGTGGACACTCGTGAGCCTCTCTACATGGGACAGCATTTGAACAACCAGGGCTGGTGCAGACCAACCTCCATGCAGATCAGTGGAAGAGAAGCTAGAGGAGGACAAAAACTCATCACATGTGTTTTCCATTCCAGGAGCCTGAGTTGTATTTTACTGACCCCCAACAACTGCTGTCTATTTTCACGGAGATGGAGGAAGAGAACTTGACTTTCATCCAGAATTCCCAGGAGACCGAGGAAAGTTTGGAAAAGGCCCAGCACACTTTCATCACCACGCATGAAAGCACGTAAGTGTGATCCTGCAAGTGGTAGGAAAGACTCCTTGTGCCCTGGGCTTTCAAACACAAGCGACTCCCTCTTCCCCCGACTAGAACCCTGCCAGCAGGCTGCATGCTGCAGACCCCACGTCATGCTGCAGACCCCATGTCATGCTGCAGACCCCACGTCATGCTGCAGACCCCACGTCATGCTGCAGACCCCACGTCATGCTGCCCACACAGCACGCAAGAGAGTCTCTTTCTCATACCTGAGAGCCCAGCTGCAGCCCATCCAACTCACCATGCTGTGAGCTCCTAGGAAAGTGTCCTCCCTTCTGCGTGATTCAAGGGGCAGGACTTGAGCTCGGGACTAGCTCCTTAGTCCTCAAGGCACTGTCTGGGGGAGCTGATGCATTTAGCATCCTGGAGCGAACATAAGCCAGAAGTATCCTGTAATTCTCATGAAGAAAGATCAAAGGAAGAAAGAAGGTATGTCCTGGAGTGATCCAGACTAGCACCTACTCTGATTCAATGCAAACCCTTCCTAGAGGAAGCCAGCGGGGAACCCAAGCGTAATTGCAATATAGTATTTCAATGCCAGGTAGACACATATTCCCATTTAAAGTGCAGCTTATCCCCTTGTGAAAGTTCTAAATGGAATCTACCTCCCCCACTGACTTCCTAAAAAATCTTGAAGGTGTAGCTGTGCTCCTCCTCCCTCCCCCACACCAGCACAGTAACTGTTACTCCAGAAAAGCCCCAAGATCTCTCTGCTCTCAGAGATGTGGGTGCGAGTTCCCCAGAAACGGCATGAAGTGTTACCTCCATCTGCCGGCAGCAGGAGGGATGGTCCAGGATGGAAAGCAGCAGAGGAGTCGTGTGTTTCAGAGATGCCCTTTTCAAAATAACCTCGTTTCTCTTCTGGCCTAGGGAGAAGAAGTTGGAAGAGCTGAAACAGCAGGTAGCCACGCTCAAATCCTCCGTCGCCAAGGAAGAAGAGAGAGTAGCAGATCTGAAACTCAAAGTTCACCTCTTTACCTCTGGAGAACACAAAGCTGATGACCAGGTACATCCTGAGATCAAGACAAGGGGATTTAGCATGCACATAAACGGTTCCTCTCCACCAGCCCTATCCATCCTGGGAAGAAAGCAGACAACAGGTTGCGCTGGGGAGGGATCAGCGCTGTATCTCAGCACCGGAGCTGTAGTACGGGCAGGTCTGGGGCACTGCTGAGGCAGCAAACTGGGGCAAACGTGTCTATGCCATGCAGCTGCTACAAGGTGGGAGCAGGGCTTGCAGAGGCAACCGGGCAGCTGGAACCTGCCCCGGGCCACTGCAAAGCTGGGAAGATGGGACCAACAGAGGAACGGCTCAGTACAGCTGTCTCTCCCAGATACTGGTGCTAAGCAAACCGGGAAACAAGCAATTGAGTCTTATTGAGAGAATTAAAGCGCGCTAATTTCCTTTGCTTTTGGAGGGATGATGAGGTTCTACTGGGCAGAAGCCAGCTGTGTCTCTCACCATCTCTCCTCTCATCTCTAGGACAAAATGCTCATGAGCCTGAACAAAAAGGTGCTGGAAGTCTATTGTCACTGCACTGGAGAAAGTGAGACAAACCTGCAGACAGTGCAGATGCTAATGGTGATAGAAAAACAGCTCAATGATTTATTGGATACCTTAGAGAGAATCCCACCAGCAAAGATAGAACAGGCTGAGAAAGCCAAAAAAGCGGAACAGAGAATGAGGTAAGACAAGACCCTCTTCTGGTCTGTGTTTTCAAACGTTGACAGCCAAAAGTAAAGCCATCAAAAGAGCCAAATTTGTCAGATCAACCCAGGACACTGTAACAGCAACCTGAAAGCCCGTGTGACCAATACATCCCATTTTACCTCTGTAATGGTTTCACGTTCATAGTACTCTCATTTCCTGATCAGTAAGCAGTAGCCCAGAGCTACATTAGAAAAGACCTGGAAACTACATTAGAAAAGGGAAAAACCTGGAAGAAGAAAAAAGAGAAAGAAAAAAAAAAGAACGATCCTCCTGAGCAAATTAAATTATGAGAATCACCATTGAAGGAGGGCAATTTACAGTAACAATATTTAAACTGCTTAAATAGAAAATTGCTCCTCTGTAATTATTTAACACACAAAATCTGACATATTTTGTCAGCCTTCAATAGGTATGTAAGGGCACTTGTCAGCAATGCCAGCTTTCAAATGTTTATTCTACAAAACCATTAACTTCAACTTGTATTATTAAATAGCAAACAATTAACACAATAAAATCGGCTTCTGAGATAAGACACATTCCTCTTTGCTTAGTTACGCACATGAAATTTCCCATCGCAAACAGCGGAGCTGCAAGTGGACAGCTGATTCTGTCCCGATTCTATTCGGCCATCCCCAGATGAATCAGATCCAGCAGAGGAGGAAGGGGAAAAAAAAAAAGCAGTGGGAGGATTTAAAGCCAGAAGAGTGACATTTGCCTCCTACTTACTCTCTTTCTCTGAATCTTTCTTCACCTTTGTAGTAGAAAAGGTGCAATGCTCCTTCCTGATGTTCTGTAAATGGTTTTGCACTCTTAACTTACCAAAGAATCGACACACATTTATTTCACTCTGGGGATGAAGGACAAGAATTCAGGAAGGAATCTGGCACTTCCCCCTCTGTCCCCCCCCCAGCTTCCTCCAATAAAAAGCAAAACCAACCAAACAGAAAAAGCTTCAAAGAGCATTTAAAAATTCCCTGAAGATCACAAGGTTAAGAATTCATTTCCTCTCCGCTGCAGCATTCAATAGTTTGAGCCTATTTCCACCGGGACTGTGAGCCAGTTGACAGGATCAGCCTCCACTGTACACAGTTAGCTCCATGGGTGTAAAACCCTTCTACTCCCCTCTGTACGTTACAGACTTGGTTGCATTGGTGATAACTTAAGACACAATAAGCATGGTTCACCCACAAAGCTGGTGAGCATCCTGGTCAACTGCAGAGGCTTAAGTCACCTCCTGAAGGTGGTACAGAGTGTGTCTGTAACAGAACGCCCCGATACCTCCATTTGCAAAGCTTGGCATGTTTTTTCCTCCCCTCACTCCAGAAAGAGTAGGATCAACCGCACCACGTGCTTCTTTCTCACCAGCAGCAAACTCCAGCATCAGCTGTACCCGAACCCCTGCGCTGCAGGGGTCCTACGCTGTTAGACAAGCTGTCCATGAAAAGCACATTTGGTGTGGTGGTACATCACATCTAACCCATCCTTCATTTGCCTCCCTTCAAAAGGCTCAGAGAGGAAAAGCTCAGACAACAGAAGCAGCAGCAAGAGGAAAGATTGCAACGGGCCCTGGAAAGATCACAGGCAACTACAAAAAAACAGGTAAGTGCAGTAATCCATAGGCACACCTCACCTCAACACCCCGCTTCAGAGAAGCTGGGGGTACTGTCATATGACACGTTTCAGGGAAGAGCGTCACCAGGGCCCTCCATAGCTGGGTGGGAATGGCGCCCACGCTCAGGTGCATCAGTCCTGTAAACTGGGCTACAACTGAAGCAACTGCTGGGAAGCCAGTTGTGCTGGGACTTATTCCAGCTCAGTGTCCTTCCATCATCCTTCTCCTGTTCTTGTGTCCTGCCCACATGGCACCTCCATTACCTGCCAGTTTTCTCATTATGCTCATTTCAACTTGTTAACCTGGCAGTATTAAAAAAATACTTAATAAAAAATATTTTAAAAATATATAATATTTCAGTATTATGACAATCGGCAAAAGAGGCACAGGGCAGCAGCAGGACACTGGCTGTAGCAGCAAGCCCCTAGACCAGTTCAGCCATATCATCAAACCATACCTTTTTTTTTTGGTATACTCTGCATTACTCCAAACTGAGCTTTGGCCTCTCAGGAGGCACCATGCGGAGCTTCAGGCCATGGCTCCGGCTGCACGTTTCACAGGCCAACACGATGGCGAGGACACCCCAGTTCTGTCACGCACCAAGCCGGTGACAGCACGGGGAACTGAAAACAGACACCATAAATCCCTGCCCCTTTACCCAACATAAAATAAGAGGGTTCTACAGGGTCCAACAGGTATTTCTTTGGACTTCCCATTCTCTTGAGCTCACACAAATAAGGCTTTATTCAGAAAACAGTTGCAGGTGGAATAATATTTGTAGGTGGTGAAGCACTAGCACATGCATGGCCTTAAGGTGCTTGACATTTGTTTTTTAATAGAAAAAGGGCACTTAATAGACACACTGAAACCTGCCTAGAAAACAGACGTGAGGGGCCACGGTCCCCCACAGCTGCGTGAAGCAGCTTTGACAGCATCTGCACAGTTTGGACACGCTGCTCCTACACAGCACTGACACATGTGCCTCCTCTTCCTCTGCAGAGTGGCAGGAGGCTGGTGTTCCGTTCCAACCCACCTGCCAGGAAGGAGAAGAAAAAGCAGAGCCAAGAGAAAATGGATAAGGAGAAGGAAGAACAACTCTATTATTTCACCTGACAGCACAGCCTTAACCACAGCATGGAGGGCTGGTGCTGCTCGAGAAAAACGATTTTTTTTTAAATAGATGTACTGTCTGTTAACCTTTGCTCAGTTGATGAACTTCATGGTCCCATGAAATTCCCTATCTTCTCTTACCCCAAGATCCCAGGGAAAGCTCTTGTGTTAGGCAACCACTCTCTTCTCCCATTGATCTTCTGCCCAAGAAAAGAAATTTAAATTCTCTCATTTTGCCTCTCAGGCTCCTGCTAGCAATGCTTTTCTCATTCAGTTTTTGACACAAATAGCACTATTCCTACAAACCCAATGAGTGAGATTTATCACAGTCCTGGGTAACAAACTCTGTTATGGCAGGACTAAGCCAGGCACCTGCCAGACATTTGTTATAATCACAAATCTGTTGCAGGACTATAAAAGACAAAGGCTACCCTTTAATCCAAAGGATGGGTTCCATTATAGACTCCACCCCACTACTGTGGAGAAGAAACAATCGAAGGAAAAACACAAGCTCTGCAGAAATCAAGATGCTAACAATTAGCTTTATGGCAGATGCATCCATACAAAGAACAATACCCAGTCACAAACTGACCATAAAAAAAAGCTTTATTAACCCTTTTGCATCAGCAGTTCTCCAGGGATCCATTGCCAGCAATGGAGTTCAAGCCAAGTGATCCAATTTTCGGCCCCAAGAAGTTAGCACTTTACATTCACTTACAAAGCTGACTGAGGTACATTTTCAGAAGTAGAAAGATTAGGCTGCAAGTCCCATAAAAAGATGGAGTGTTCCTTGGCCATTTTAACAGATGAAGAACTGGTATGGTCCTTGAAAACAGAATAATGCAGGCATTGGGAGCTCAAGGTGTCTCAGCTTCCAGGAAGAACATGGTGACCACTAGCGCAAGACCCAGCAGCCGCCCTTCAGCACCATTTCTACTCAACCTCTTAGGAGCGGACTCCATGCTGCAGTCACAGCTACCAGGCAGAAGATCTCATCTACCAATTAGTTTGGTTTGGAAACCCAACCTGAGAGGGTTAAGAGATTCCCTGGACATAAGCTGTAAACTCAGGATGAGAGGAACAAAGAGACCTCAACGCTCAGTTAAGCTCAAGATAGAAAAATAAAACTGGTTCAACCAGAAGATAGAATACTGCCTACAAATCAGGATCTGAAGTTGAATGTAACCTGTATACTCTTTTTTTCCTCCCCAAGTCTTCAACAGAAAAAGCATTTATCTGGACACATACATAGTTCAAAAGGCACAGGAAGTAAAAGCATTTCCGAATGACCTCGTGTGAATTCAACATCAGTATAACTGTAAAATAAATAAATATGTGCAAGATTAGAAAGATCACAACCTTCTTCTGCATAACATATCTTATTTTGTAAAAAAATTACACATACGTGCATACACACACACCTCATTGAGAATAAAAACCAGTACATACAACCTTTTATCAAACTCCTATACATAATTTTATAGGCATTCAGTACATCACCATAAGAAACATTTAAATTACTACCTCAAAACATAACCCAAAGGTGTTGTATTTTTTCCTATACAACCCTATACTTACTTAGTTGTCTTCAATCCAGGTAAGTACAGTACATACAACCTCTCCCCCCGCCCCCAAGAGAAACTGCAGTTTTTCACTGCGGCAAATCTTCCTAGGTAACAATTCTTTTCCTCTCATAAAATACTCTTGACAACTGCATATTCTGTAAACCAGCTGGAAGCTCCACATGCATGTGACACTCTGGGATAGCAATAAAGAACAAGTGTTAACAGTGTTCAACTGAGGGCAAAAAAAACCCCAACACCAAAATAAACGGATAGTGGCCAGTTTACAGGTAACTTGGCAGCAATTTATAAATGAGATAAAATCAAGGTGCTTAAATTTACATGACAGTCAACATTCCTCCCAAAAAAAGGGAACACAAAGATAAAATGAACCTCTCTCAGATGCTGTTGGACTCTTAGCTAATCACTTACAGTAAGCACAGTTCTATTGCAGTTTCCTTTTTCAAGTTTTGCTGGAAGAATTCAGCAAAATATTTGGGACGCAGGAGCAAGGAAAGGAAGAAACTCAACATGAGCTACAAACTGATTCACAGCTAAGTTAACATTTAGAATCTAGCTTTCTAAAACAAAGATTTTAGAGCATCTCATTTTCATGGCATAGGACGTTAATTTTGTTACCTGTGACACTTTGTTTCAGTTTTCTGCCAAAACACAGGGACCAAAACAATTATACTTTTGTGTGTGAAAAACACTTGCAAATTTTAGCTCTTCATTCCTTGATGCCACTGGCTCCAGCAGGAGACCAACGGAAGAAGAGTTTTAACTGACGTAGGCAGGATTACAAATCTGTAGTTGTTAGCTGTAGAATACTTGCTTTCCTGTGAAAACAGTAAATATTACCTCAGTTTGAAGTTTAATACAGTACTTCTCCCTGAAACAACACTGTACAGCAGTCTGCCTTGGCCTCTCCGACCACAAGGCAGACAGGTATCTTACACAGGCACATCAAGTGGGATTTACATTTTTTAAGAAAACCTTTCAGCTGCAACTGTCCTTAGCAAATTGCAAAGACTGCAACCATAATCCAGTACTCATTTTCATATTTTCCTTGGAAAAAGACCCACAGTTATCTCACTCTGTCAAGACATGATTGCCCAATTTGTTTTCAAGTAGCTGTTCTTCATAATGGTCATTCCAGATCCTGTAAGTTTATTGTGCTTCCAGTGAACTGAGAGTTATCAGAACCTGCATCATCTTCAGCGGAGTTGTGTGGTTCCTGTTGAAGCAAACAGACAATATGACGAGTTCAGTGCTTTCACCTCTAGATGCTTGTAATGCTTATCAGTAAGATTTACCTTGACATTTACCCAAGAGCAGAGAAATGCTTTGAACGGTTTTGAGGAAACCCAAAGCTTTCCTGCTTCGGGGACCCACTCAAACAGCGCTGCTCCAGTTTTTCTTTGGAACACTTCCGATGAGCATTACTAATGGACTATTTGCTTTTCCTCTATTAACTCTCTACCCTGGCCAATGATCCTAGTACTTCTAGGTTTATCATAGAATATCAAAGCTTTATTTGCTATCCAGGAGAAGCACACTTGGTCAAAACCAAAGCCCCACATGGTCAAGTAGAAAATGTGACATATACATGCTAATCATTCACTGCTCCTCGGATCTCAGCTGCTCCTGCTCACTAACGTGCAGTTAACCAGAACAGCAGATAACAAAACATTTACGCAGGAAGTTACATGACGCTTAACTAGTTAACATGGGCAAGGAGTGAAATGAAAGCAAGCAGGGGGTTTAATCTAACTGCCATCCCCATATAGATACCACTCTGAGATCTAGGCTCGAGATTTTACTTCCCACCCTTCCTGTAGCCTGTTACATATCAATTCTGATCCTCTTTCTCGACCCACTTAATATCTGCAGGATGGGATCAGGAAAACAAGGATGAGGCACTTCAGAAATAAATGAGTAACAATTTAGTTTTCATTACTCAGTAACAGTGGAAGAAAACCAACCGCCTATGACGTGTCAGAGGTTGGTAACATACACAAGACAAATCTTGCAGCGCTCACCTGCAGCTCTCCGCTGACTACTTCTTCTAAGTGAAATTAAACTCTCAATGGAAAACAAGCTATTTTCATTAGGCAGAACAGCAGCGTTCACAGTAAACTTTCAAGCTAGGCAATAAAACCCAGTGGCTTTGACATGCTGTACCTGAAGTATGTGAACAGGTAAATCCACCGTAAGCTGAGAATGCGACGAGGAGGACTGAGAGCTCAGTTGAAAGGGCAAGTCTCCCTCTCCTGGGGAATCATCCTGTGAATGCAGAAACACGATGCGATTACAAGACCCCCCAAGCATCTCAGCACTACACAGCACATTTCACTCTGCCTCACAACCTTAACAAATCTGATAAAGCTACTGCACCTTCCTAGTAAGGCCTGGATCCACAAAGATATGCGGAAAGCGAACTGGTACTTCAATCCGAACCTAGCTCAATGTTCAACCTATTATCCTATCATAATCAACTCCAAAAACTGGCAAGATCCAAAAAGGAAGGAAGGAAAGAATGGATCACCTTCCTACAAATGTAACACTCACAAATATCTGACAATTTTCATCACATTCTGTGAAGCTGACACGTAACATAAAGGTTACAAACGTTTGCACCCATCAGAAAACTAGACAGAGGGAGAACTCTGCCTATTGCTTCCTCCATATCGTATGTTGTTAGGAATCCTAAAGTGGAATGAACTCACCATCTCTCTGGATACTATACAGATATACACCTGGACAAAAACTTATTGCCCACTACGCTCCACTAATCAGCACACATGTATGACTAGGTATTTTTAGAAAAAAAAAAATCTTAACATTTATTTCAACAGACTAGAGAAATAAAAGTTTAGGCTGAAACTTCATTTTGCAGGAATGTTTTCATGTCAATCTCATTTACCTTGTAAATGAGAGAGAGGTGGAGTAATGTGAGAATTTGGGAGGGGGGGGTGTCAACAAAGAAATGACTGGAGGAAAAAGTCATACTCCCATGCAAACCATAAGTAATGCACGCTACTAATCCTTTCCTTTTGGAAGAATAATAACCCCATACTCTGGAACAGGAATGTAGCATCTGTTTTGCTGCTTATAATTGCCTGGCCAAACTGGGAAAATCTTAAGCCCTGGAAGGATCACAACTCTCACATGCAAAATGGAAGTTTGCTAAAAGTCTTAGTTCCATCACAGTGTTTCTGCCATCGAGTGTATTCAGCCTATTAAGTTTACAGGACGTTCACTACAGCTTCAGTGCCTGTATGTTCAAGTCTGGATTGAATATTAGTACTAAACCAAATAAAAATATCTTACCCATTTCCACAATGCATCTGTTTGGGCCCACAGCAGTCATATGATTGAACCAGCTCTGTTTTCAGGCATTTCTAGACCTCTGTAAAGCCAGTTTCATACCAACTTCCCAGGAAAGTGCTTCTTGTGAGCAAATGCCCTAATGGCCATGGTACATACTGCAGATTTCAAGATCCCACCTAGGGGCAGGAGTACTCGAGTTCACAGATAGATCCTTCCATAACTGTGCCAGTTTGGGTAACAGAGAAGATGAGTATGTTTGTCCTCCTCAGCTCTTACCTGAAGAAGCTGAATTTGCACATACTGGGCTCCAGTGGCAGGGTCCCTTATTGTCAGACCTCCGTTTGGCAGAACTATGTTGCTACCCAGTCGACCGCCAGGATTGGATGATGAAAAGTTGGTAGGGCTTACTTTACCGCCCTTGCTTTTCCTCTGACCAGAGCCAGATGCCCCTAGAAGAGAGCAGTGTTTATATTTAGATGGTCAGAAGCAACCTGCCAAAGTTTCGCACTAGTATTTATCAATTTTCTGCAGTTATTTACATTACACAGCAAATGCCTGGAACGGTGCAATATAATTAAGCACTATCTGGTAATTGCTAAAAGGCCAGACGGCAATAAGCTGAACTCCAGCTGCTGACTGAGCATCTTTTTATATGAATGCCATCAAAACCACATCATAAACTGCTAAGCCTAGAGCTCACCCCTGTGGCAGCACAGAAATATCAGCATATTTGTGGAGTTACAGAAAGGAATTAGGAAGTAGCATTTTCTATTTTTAATTTTGCAATTCATTTCCCGAGAAGTCATGTACATAATTTTTCCAAACTGTAAAAAGTGCACAGTGAAGCTCATCTATTTCCAGAAAGATTTCAAGGACTATTAGGTAGAACAGGCTACTGAAGTACAACTGTCAGAACCTTAAGCATTTTTCAGTTTAAAATAAGATGAACTAGCTGCTTGCATCACAAGTTAAAAACCAAAAACCTAATCAAAATAAATGTAAAGATACAAGCCTGTCAGCTGTTTCAGGTTGGTTTGGGATTGTTTGTGTCTTTTTTCAGCTTGTTTTTTTAAATGTATAGTAAATAAAAGGCTTGGATAAGATCTTTTTAAACACTGAACTTCCTTTTACTGTGTTCATTGAACCTAGCTAAACCAATTAGAAATACTTTTTAGATCACTTTGAGAAGCACATAGTAGCACTAAGGCAACACCTGGTGAAAACTGGGAGTCTTCAGTAGGAAAAGAAATAGGAATTTTCTCAGGTCATTTTAGGAGACATGCAGACTAAGTGAAATCACCTTTTAAAACTAATGTCCAAAAGACATGTTTCATCATACCTGCACATGTTTGATAACACAAGCACACTTGGAACTAGCTTCATAAAGCACTTATCCTTCCATGTGATTTGCTGAACCAGACAGAATTTATGCAGGTGGGCCTTTTACCAATACAGAAACATGACAGCGCTCAATTCAGAACCTCACCTTAAAATTCAGTTCTCACCCCACCTTAAAATTTATGACCCTGATTTTCAGAGATGGAAGGTATTAAGAGACAGCAAGGAAGAACTAAGCTATTCAGATATGTATGATATTCCAACCCAGCCCCAAGGGTAGACACAACTCAGCTCAAACAGGTCTAGTGAGCCACAGACCACCTTTGATCTGATAAAGTAATTCACGTCAGACAGCTTTGAGTCAAACTACAGTTTAAAAAAAAGGGGATACATCTGAAATCATGACCTAAACCCCACCCTGCACAGGAACTCTCTACATGGCTAAAATCTGAGAGGTGTGAATTG
Organism: Rhinoptilus africanus; assembly: GCA_013400135.1. Classification (NCBI taxonomy): domain Eukaryota; kingdom Metazoa; phylum Chordata; class Aves; order Charadriiformes; family Glareolidae; genus Rhinoptilus; species Rhinoptilus africanus. The sequence continues at coordinate 571,113 of VXBO01011952.1, read as the reverse complement.
TCTACATAACTAAGAAGTACATCCATTAACACTGAATACGCACTAAGTGAAACACAGAACCAAATCCAGATGATGTTTTCATTGTCTGTACTGAGTAAAAGAGAACCCACTAAGTAAGACCAAAAGCATAAACAATGGAAAGCAAAGTGACCTTAGGTTTTTTTTGGTTTAGTAAGAAAATAAAAAGCAGATGAAGACATAAAGGGGTAGTGTCTTGTTAACAATCATGAAACATATGATGCTGATTTCTTTGTAAACTTACTGTGAATTTGATATTTCACAGAATGTGATTATCCTGAGTAACAGATGGTACACCACACGCATAATTATTTTAACTAGCAATAAACCAGATGGGACATTTAAGAATGTGCTCAGATACCTGCTGCTATTTCACTGCCAAAACACCTAAATAATTGCATTCATTAAACTTAACATTAAACTTAATAGGCTTCTCACCTGTGCTGCTCCCATTCCCTTTTTGTTTTCTTTTCTTGGCTAGCTGAATGGCTCTGTAGTCTGTTCTCGCAGACCCACTGCTCTCCTATTAAAAAAACAAAAAGCCAAGAGATTCAAGTTTTTTGAATGCAAAGACAATCAGCACAGACTAATGAGTTCTCAGTTGCACTTATCTTTTACACAGCAAACACTGATGTCTAGTTTCCCATTTCCTTCTGATTAAAGTTTCAGTAAATTCCCTGTATGTACTTATCTGGAGTTCCACAGAAGAGGAAGCTGGCTCCACGTGTGTAAGTGTCCAGATTTTAACAGGGTAAACATTTACTTTGTAATGTAAATAAACACTTAAGTCTACAGTGCCATAGTAAAGCAGAAACAGAAGAATACTTAGAAACAAGGACTGAGATGAAAATGTTTCAGTTACTCTCCCAGCGCAAATCTCTCCCTGGAATGAAATGCACAAAACATACCACCTATTCTTGCATATTCTTGTGAACTCCATTTCACCCTCAAACAGATGGCCGCTTATTTGTTAATGCCTTATCTTGAAAGGTCCTCCCTTAACTCTCCCCACCAGAATTCCAGTATTTCTTAAAAGAACTTATCACCACACTGAATCTACTTCTGACAATATGTAATTCAACATAACTTTCTACATCCTTCATCAAAAAAAGCCAAAACGCGTGTTCTGCAAAACCTTTCTGAAAGAAAGGTCTCCCTATAAGGTGTAAGTAGCAATGGATATCCCCAAAGTCAGGGTGTCTCAGTCATACAGGGGAAAAACGAATATAATTATTGCATACCAAAAATGAGCTGCCAGTCACTGGGCCAAGATCCATTTCTTTCTGTGCACTGTAGCTCCCTGGAGGGTTGGAGAAGACAAACTGCGTCACAACTTTGCTGCCCTCTTGTTGACCAACAACATCCGAGCTAGGAAGCAAATTCCGTTCCACTTTAGTTGGTGTTAGTAACTCAGGCACCGTGGTACTGCCAAGGCTACTAGAAGGAGTCAAAGTGGCTGTGTCGATTGTTAAATTATTGCTGGACGTCAAACCGTGCACATCTTGACTGGAATTCCTCATCGACAAAGATGCCAGTGAGCCCAACGCTTCTGCATTGACAGTCTGTACATCGTCCAAATTTAAAGTGCTTTGCTGTAGAACTGCTGCGCTGGTTCCCAGCAAAAGAGAGCTGTCCAGGCTCTGCGGCATATCGCCACTAGCTACCAGTATCAAGGGATCCACTGCCTGGCTTAAAGAATTGCTACTGACAGGGAGGTTTCCTCCAAGTGTTGAGCCCACCGAAGCAACATCGATAGTGACAATTCCAGAGTTCACTAGCGCCATGTCTGTTGCAATTCCAGAATTGTTACTAGACACGTTGGAGAATAGGGATACAAGGTCTATGTTGCTGAGATCGCTCTGTCCTGGACTAGTGAGTTCACTACTGGGCGTGAGGGAGCTGGTGGCTTCAAGCTGAGTTAGGAGATCTGGAAGAGAAGGGTTTGGTTATAAGACAGACCTTTCATCAGACGATGGGGAGGAATAATACAAACGATCAAGGGAGGAAGCTTAAAACTCTAGATTCTCAGCCTACTAAAAACTTCATGACTTCCCCGAAAGCAGATTTAAGGAAAACAGGCTTACTGAAATAAGTTCACTCCTTTACTCAGAAATTTCAGTTACAAAAGCACTTGCCAAAAGATAACACTAAGATGGTCCAGACTAAGTCAGGTTGTAAAGGAGTGGAAAAAGAAGTGCTTTTAGTCCTCACTCGTATTTTACAGATGGCAGGGAGAAAGACAAGCTCAATTTCACAAAACAGGTCAAGCTCAAGTCTCATTTTACAATACTTTGTTACAGGTCCCAGTGAAACATTTAGGGGGGACACAACCAACTCCAGTCTCGGTGAAGATTCTGCTATCCATATCAGTGGGGCTTGGGCATCCTCCTGCAGTTTGAAACAAACACTTTACCTGGGCTGAAGTTGTGCTGTTTGACCATATGCGTCTTCATACTGTGTTTGGAAGTGAACAATTTATTACAGCTGGATACCGGGCAACGAGTCTTTAATGAGTCCACATCCTGAAGATGTTTTTTGGAGTGAATATACAGACTACTTCGTGCTGAAAATTTTGCACAACAACCTGCAACAATACATACAAGGCTTTAAAGTTTCATCTAACTTCAATTTGATGTTCATATTTAGTATCTTAACAAAACAAATTAGAGTAGCTCTGCAGAACTCTATCTGCCATTCTGCAGTGCCTGTGCATATATTCAAAGGAATCAGAAGAAAGGCAACAACCTGTTTTGAAGTTCAACAAACTGTTTCTGACAACACGGAACTCTTAAATCATTCAGTGTAATGCACATCCTTTCCCTGCTACAGCGTATTAAATGTAAACTCTTTGTGGCAATTGCTGGCCAAACCATTAAAAGAGGGAACAATCACCAAGTAGATCTGCTTTTCCTGATGAAGCAGAATATTCCAGATCAGACCCAAAATCTTTGTTCCTGGAGTCCTGCTGAAGTGATGGAGGTAATGCTGAGAAACCCACAGAGCATCAGCGAGGCTCCCGTATGACCACCACAGGTACCATTCACACAGGCATCCACCACCCCAGCAGCAGGGACTACCACGGCGCTGAACCGCTGAACGCTCGAGATGACACGTCACAACAGCAAAACATGGCCTTGAAGGTGTTGGCCAGGACCACTTTTCATTACTTCTGATGAATCAAGTGAAAAAGCTTGCATGTGGGGAAAAGGCACACAACCTTCAGGCGATATACACACTAATAACCAGTTAACACATACAGGAGTGGAAAAATACCTTCTACAGGACACTCAAACGGTTTTGTACCAAGGTGAGTTATACTGTGGCCTTTCAAGTGTTCCGCCCTTGTGAATGACTTCCCGCAGCCTTCTACTGGGCACATAAACCTCCTGTCATCTTCGTGTTTCCTACAAGGGAAGGAAATTGCTTTAGCAATGATTAAATCCACTACTGCTTAAGTACCAGAAGAAAAACAAACAGGAAGTGACTTAGGACAGTATAATCAGAAAAGGCTACCTTTTATGTCTCAGCAGCTTGGACATACTGGTGAAAGACCAGCCACAACCTTCAAAGTCACAGATAAAAGGCCTTTCACCTTAAACAAAGAAAGATTACATTAATAATCTAATACAGAAATACATACTGCTACTAGAAAACCTGAAAAGCTGCTTAAATTGAATTAATTTAAGACAAGAAGACTCAATCACCCTCTTCTGCAGTTTACTGTGATGCCCCTTCCCTCTGGTACAATCTGAGCCTTCTTTAACTCAAGGCCCCTGCATCTTTAACTACGCATGAGGGAGCACAAATAATTGTCAATCCATCTCATAATAATTTCAGCTATCTTGAAAGTGAAGTATCCATTAACCAATAACAGCATTATTCAAAACAGAAACATAACTGAAATGTTTTTTTCCTGTTCTCATGGCCTGTGGAATACAATACAGTGAAGTATGTGAAGTTGGTTTCCATCACGTCTTACTGTGTTCACTTAACGAAAGTGATACTTTAAAAAACCAAAAAACCAAAACCCGCACTGTAAAGCCATGAAACTAGGAAAACGGAGGACAGCAGAGAGCACAACTAACTCTGAAACATTAAAAGACTGGATTTCAGCTTAGCAGTGGTCGTTACAAGTCAGGCGTGCTTGCTTGAGTTGGAATTTATCTTCTTGCTGTTCCAAACCTTGGTACACACATTCCACACATTCTGAGAGCCTTTTAGCCATTTGTTTTGACCAAGATTAGTATTTACACTATGTTTTCAATGTCTAGGACCTTGGGAATAGAGCTGGGATAATTTTTCTGAACAGAGCTCGCATGCTAAGAGCCACAGCTTTGTGTATCCATAGCCACTTCACATTTGGCAAGTTCACTGAGCAGACTCCTACCCCCAGAAGGCCAAGAATCAAACATTTGCACTGACACCAACTAACTCATGTCACTCTTTCTCCCTTCATGACTGCCAGTTTTTTCCAGCAAACTGAAGTCCACTCTCCACATATTATCTTCTGTGTACTTCCCCATCTACAAGTCACCCGTGTGAATACCTGTGTGACTCCTCATGTGGATTTTGAGCCGGCAGGCTTTGTCATACTGCTTGTTGCAGCCAGGGAATGAACAGGAGAACTGCTCTTGCTCTCTGAAGTGGGCTCGGTTATGGGAGAATAATGCACTCACTGTGATAAATGTTCTTTCACAGCCTGAGGAAAGAAGGGAAACAGCACATCAGTTTGATACAAAACTGACTCAGGAAAACTGCATTCTTTTCTCCTCCCTAACTTGTAGTGAGGGGTTTCATGGTCCTTTTTACAGGATGTTACATCTTGGCACGCAGGGAAACCAAGCAGCACAATCCTAAAGTAGAATACTCCCAGTGACTACAATTATTTAGACAAGGTGAGCAACCAAAACATGCACAGCCCGGTTTAAGGCATACCGCTGAGGATTTGTGCTGTGACTCAAGGCATTTCAACACACAGCCACGTCTAAGCGAAGGCTCAGCATCCTCCAGCTCCCAATAACCGAGGTGGCGTGGAGCCAGGGGACCCTCCTCAAGACCCCGAGGGTGACCCGGGGGCGGAAGGAGCAGCCGGGAGGAAAAAGCGAGCTGAGCCGCAGGGATCCCACCCTCACGTTGGAAAGGGGAGGGAAGGGAACTAAGCCCCGGAGGAGCCCCGGGGGCGGCTTACCGGGGAAGTCGCAGCGGTAGGGCCGCTCGGGCTCCAGGTGGCTGCGGCGGCGGTGGGCGGCGAGGCGGGCGGCGCTGGGGAAGCGCTGCCCGCAGGCCTCGCACTTGTGCGCCGCCTCCTGCTCGTGGGCGCGGCTGTGGGCCCGCAGGTTGTAGACGGTGGTGAAGCGCTTGGAGCAGCCCGGCGCCGGGCAGGCGAAGGGCCGCAGCTTGTCGTGCGAGTGCAGGTGCCGCCGCAGCTTGTAGGCCGTGGCGAAGGACCAGGCGCAGCCCGGGACCGGGCAGCTGAAGGGCCGCGCCGCCGTGCCCGCC
>VXBO01011952.1:447222-565453 GCA_013400135.1 Rhinoptilus africanus | reverse complement strand
GCGGCGGGGCCGCCATGTTGGGCGCCGGGCCGGGCCCGGGCCGCCTCCGCGGCGGGCAGCCCCTGCGTTTCCATCTTGGGGGTCCCTGTAGCAGCGGCTGAAACCGGAGCCGCGGGGCGGGGCCGGCGCGGGCAAGCGGGGAAACACGGAGCGCGGCGCCACGGAGCGGGCGCGGCCTGGGAGGCGCGGGGGAAACCCGGAGCGCGGGATCCGGGACGGGACGGGACGGAGTGGGGCCGGGGTGGGCAGGGACTGGCCCGGGGCTACTCGGGCTCCCCTCTGCCAGGGGACGGTTGCCCCCGTGGCTGTCGTACACTAGCGAGCTGCCGCACAGCGGCTTGCACCTTTAATTCCACTCGACAGCCAAAGTGGCAGAGTTGGAATTATTTCAGTATTGAGGGATTACAGGAGATCTCTGCTCTAGGGAGAGCCCACCTGGAGTGCTGCAGCCAGCTCCGGAGTCCTTGTCACAAGAAGGACATGGACCTGTTGGTGCAGGTCCAGAGGAGGCCACGAAGATGATGAGAGAGATGATGAAGACAGGCTGAGAGAGTTGGGGTTGTTCAGCCTGGAGAAGGGAAGGCTCCAAGGAGACCTTATATCCCCTTCCAGTACCTAAAGGGTACTCAGGAATGATGGAGAGGGACTCTAGCAGGGACTGTAGCAATAGGACAAGAGGTAACAGTTTTAAACTGAAAGAATGGAGATTTAGATTGGATAGCAGGAAGAATTTTTTCACGCCGAGGGTGGCAAGACACTGGCCCAGGTTGCCCAGAGAAGCTGTGGCTGCCCCATCCCTGGAGGTGTCCAAGGCCAGGCTGGATGGGGCTTTGAGCAGCCTGGTCTGGTGGGAGGTGTCCCTGCCCAGGGCAGGGGGCTGGGACTGGATGATCTTTAAGGTCCCTTCCAACCTGAACCATTCTGTGATTATTCCAGTGTCTATTTATTCCTGTTAATAGCCAGGAAGAAGCTGTGCCAGAGCAGCGCAATTCTAAGCGTGCAGCCACAGTTTGAGAGTTGCAATAGGTAAATACTCTTAGCAAAATACCCTGTGCACCTTCAGTGGAAATACAGAAACAGTGTTATGAACCAGCCCGGAGTGATGCAAGTTCTCTGTTCAAAGCATGGCTGTGCCACTGCATCCCCCGGGACAGTCCGACTGGCAGAGGACGTGGACCTGAGTGATGGGGTGCAATGAGTGCTGCACAGAGGGGAGTGGGCTGCAGAGGAGGGAGGGAAAAAGGTCAAACATAGACAAAAGAAGACTGAGGCTCTAAAAAGCCATACTGTTGNAATATTTTCCAGATGATCCTCTGTTTCTTCTGAGAAAGCAAAAAAAAAAAAAAACCTACAAAACAAAGTCAACTAATGCATCAAAGCTTTTTTGTTTTTCATGCTCAGCCAAAACTTTCTTTGAGAGAACGTTCATCTGCCTTCTGTCTCTCCAACACTTAAGAAAAAGGGAAAATTATCCCATATTTGATATGGATATGACACCAGTTCCCTCCTCCTGGGGGACTGACGAGCAGTCCCAGCAGATGGTGCTGTGATCCTTCCACTGGGCAAATTATTTCTTCTTTCCGCTGAGCAATTTAGCATCACATCTGCAGCAGCAAGGATGGGAAACTGCTGGCCAGGCACCCTCAGCTCCAGGGAAGCTGGTACTCCTTGCCATAGAGCTGTAGGTACACCCAGAACTCCACTGTGCACCTTCACAGCCGTCTGTGCAGAGTCTGAAATCCCTGGATGCTTGAGCTCAGCCTCCCCTGAAATCCCCCTTACCCCATTGCTGACTGTCACTGCATGTGGGTCACTCCTGCTCTTGGCTGCCCCTAGCCATCCTGTGGAGCCTCTGTGGAGGTCTTTGCAATACCGTCCTTCATGTTCCTAGAAAAAGACAGGTCTGCCCAGCACTTATTGCTTAAGACATAGGTGCATCCCTGATTGAAGGATGTCAATCCTGAAGGGGAAAAAGAAAAAAAATGGAAAAAACAAGCCACAAATCCCTTATGTTCGTGACAGCCTGAAGAGATTCAACAAGACCCTAACTAGGAGAGCTAAGTCTCTCATGTCACCTTTAAAAACCACTGTAGTTACAGACATACGAGTGTCCTGCATGAATTATCTTTTGTCACCAAGCTCTTGCCTCTATCTGCAATCAGGAACAAGCTTTTTGGGACAAGTGTCTGCGTTTTGAGGAAAGCATTGAGGTACTAGGATTCATAGGAAGGATGCTTCAGCCTGTGGCAATCCTGAGATTTTACTATGGAAATTCACTACCTCTGTATCCACTGCCTGGATCTCATGTGATGCCTACAGATGTGTGGCTTGAAGACTGCTCTCCCTGTGTTGGGTTTGTCCAGCAATGAGGTCAGCTACCTATCAATGACATCAGCATCCCCACAGAACAATAGGAAGTTCACAGTTCCAGCTTCTCTGCAAACAAATAGAGAACAGATAAAATGTGGCTCAGCAGAGCTCAGAAAGGGAATCTTCACACTGGTCTTGTTTATGGTTTCTGTGTGCTGGAAACCACCTGCTATTTCATCCCAGGCAGTAACAGGTTACCATTTCCCTGTGCCCTCCCAAAGGGATGGTAAAACTCAGTTCGCATTTGTTAAGTGCTTGAGATAGGCAGTTACAAGACCAAAGCAGATTTAAGTGTATACACATAACTATATGCTTCATAATTAGAATAAATAACAGTGAGTTGTTTATGAATATGACCAACCGCTCATCAGTTCACTGCTTTTCTGTAACCCATTTTGCCTTACTCATGCCCCCTAGTTGACAGACAATATTATAAACTTTATAGAAAAAATTATAATCCTTATAATCAGAACTTCACCTAGTAGCTCTTGAATTGTGCTCATAAATTCTGATTCCATGGCTTTTTACAAGTAGTCCGGAGTTATAAACTCTGAGGGACATGAGTGGCATTCAACAAGGTACCTGCAAGGTTATGTCTCCTGGTCAGTAAAGGTGTAAAGATGAAAGCAAAGTTCCTTTTTTGTCTGTGATGTAAAGGTTGAGCACACTGGCAGGTACTGCAGTACTAAAAAATACAAAGGTGAATAGGTAATAAATATTGCTGCAACATTTTGTCTTTGGTGAATTTTCGATTGGAATTAAGATGAATCTATGGAGCAGCTCTACATTCCATAGTACAGAAAAGCCAGTGTACTTTCTGGTTGTTCCTCACAACAAAACAGGACCCTGGTGCTTTTGGGCTATGAAGACTAGAGTTGTTTTGTACAGTACCAAGATACTAACTTTGGACCCAGTCATAATAGGTAATGCATAACATATGTCAAAGCAAAGGCTGTGAAATCTGGCTGACAACTACTCACATCTCCATCGTGTAACTTGGCAATGTGGGTGTTTTTTCCATAATATGAAGCGATTCCGATCAACTGCAGATTGCACTTCACAGAAGGTTCGGTTACAAGCAGATGCCAGGCTCTCACTATTCATCTGGAGACATGTACAGTACGTGAACAGAGTAAAGAACTGACTTGTGATTCAAAAGAAATGGTTTCCTTCACTTGGCACCAGAGGCAGAGTTGCAGAGTGTGCTCACTGGGCAAGTACCACAGGGTCTAACGGTTGTGTGGTTCCTTGAGTTCCCACAGTGCTGAGGACCACAGCTCATCACACCTCACCTGCAGCCACCAACACAGCTTTACCTGTGTAAGCCCTTTACCTTCCACGAGGCAGCGGATACCGTGCCAAGGAGACTGAGGGACAGGCCAGATCAAGCCCGGTATTACATGTGCACCGGGGCAGGGATTGCTGGTGCTCTGTGGGTCTGTCTGAATGGGGCCCACACACAAGGGCCATGCTTAGCATGAGACGTGATAGCTAAGAAGAATTATTTTTGTACACACACATATATACATGTGGATGTAAAATACGTTTCTGTAAATACATACATGTATGTATCTGTCAATACATGTGTGGATGGGGGGGTTCAAAGTAAGCCTCAACTTTTGGTTCAGCATCACAGCTGACTAGAAAAAAATACTTCAATGAGTTACTGTTAAAACAAATACAAGAGCAGGTTCAGGTGCAAAATATGAGGTTTCTTTCAGAGGCATTTAGGCACACTGGGCTGTGTGCCTTCCTCACTCTTCCAGGGAAAAAGGGAGACCAAAAAGACCTTTCTATTTCTACTTTATAATCACTTTGTGTGCAGGAAGCTCCCACTGTCTTGTCTTTGGTGCTTTAATTTGTTTCACATCAGTTGTGTTTTATTTCATAAGGAAATTCTACCATGGTGATTTTGTTATAGTGCTTTACTAATTGCACCACTCATCCAAAGGGGTGAGTAGCCCAGGTTTTTTCATTGAAGAGCAGCAGCCAGCACTAAAGGTGTAGACTTTCTGGAGGTTTCCATCTATTTAGAAGTTGCTCAGGTGCAATGGGCTTCTACAGAAGAACAAACTCATCGTTGTGAGGCAGCAAAGTGCACACATCATCAGATTCATCTGAATGGCACCATCTCAGACTGATCCAAAATTTGGCTCACATTAATTTATCATCAGTTGTTCCATATTTTCCTGGCCTTGCTATAAGATGTTTGGAAATGGTCTAGTACTTACTGCCCTCGGGCTTTTCCACCCACTTAGCTGGCACTGCATTCTCTTCCTGCTTGTGGAGAAAATCTTGGGTGAAAATTTCAGGGAAATTGCAGGCTAGCCACGCTTAACCACTTACAGTTTATCTGTCGCTTTTATGGCAATATAGAAAAGCTTGAGTCTAGCACATGTGATATCAGTACACCCTCCACCAGCTGAGGAATACATTTGGTTACACACTCACATGTTTGGCTACTGGATTTCATGGCTCTCTGCTGATAGCAGCAGACTTCCAATTTCCATTCCATATTTGATCAACCAGACCTAAGAGTCTCCTTAATTTATGAGTTATAAGGAATCAGTGAGTATTTTAATTTTTTTTCATTTAATTTTCAGGGAAAAAATTCCAGTTCCTCTCCTTACAATGTATAGTTTCTTATTACAAACATTGTTCCAAACATGTTAGTGAAAAAACTGTTCCTGACATCAGTGGAGCTGTCACAGAGAGATACAGAGAGATTCCCTCATTAGCAAGTTAAAAGGGGAAAAAAAAAAAAGAACTCATGGAAGAGACATTTGCAAGGCTTTTATCATTTGGACAGAGAGCAAAATAGGACATCAAAGAAGCAACTTCAAATACATCTGCAAGGACAACACTGCACTAGGAATACCATTAACGTTTCAGGGCTTGCTCCAAGATGTTCTCGTCCACCACCTTGTGAGGGAGAGTCACCTTCAGTGCGCCATTCTCTTTCATTGCTTGGCAGATCGTTTCATAAGCATAGTCATTACCTGACCAGCAGCGTCTGGCGACCTGTCAGACCAGAAAATCATTGGGTGTAAAAATTGTACATTTCTCTTACCACATCCATCTTACACAATATTTGCGCAAACACTGGCGCCCGATTTCATGCCAATAAATCTTTCAGCCCTCTGCCACTTTCTAGTTTCCCCAACTGATTTTGGCAGTAGTTTTTCTAATACCTACTTCATTTTTATGAGTAGTATTTGGATAGGCTTGGTACATTTTCATGCAGAAACATAACATTGGACAGATAATATTGGTAGAGCTAAGTACCTTATGAACTTCATAAAATTCTTTCACTAAAAATAATTGTGCACTCCATCCCAGCTCTGTAAAACCACCGCTTGCTTTAGATAACAGTAGCACTTAAGCAATCAATGCTTTTATATTGGGATAAATGTTTAAAAAGGAAAATGTCACTCAATGCATTTTCAAACTATGAAATCAAAGAGAAAAATTCTCTTCTGGCACATAAGGATGAAACTCTATGGATAGCCAAGGAACTGGTAAACTCTTCTTTCAGCTGCAAAGCTCTGCATATTGATCTGTGTACAAGCAAGGTTCCCCAGATGAAAAGAAAAGTCAAGATTTGGCACAAAGAAAATAAGTCCTTCCCTCTATCCAATGCCTTGCAAATCTCTTATGAATTGCAAATCAGTGTCTGAAATATTGAGACTCAAAAGTGTTCAAGAAAGAAAATACTTAGGTTCCAATTTAGCAAAATATTTAAGCATATGATTAATGTAAGCCTAATAAGTTACCAGAATCAGAGCAGTAATAGCTAGAAATGACCTTTCAAGCTAACAGCTCAATTTCCCTGCCACTCACCTATGATTTTTTCCTGGCAGTATATTTTCAAGGGTAAACTCCACTTTCTTTCCAGTCTTGTATATAATACGGGTTCAGATTGTCCTTTTTCAACATGTGTGTGGAGGAGCAGGGCTTTTGCTTGCAATAAATCAGAGCAGCAAGAGATTTATTGTGCTTTTAATAGGCTGTCTCTGATACACAGTGCATGTTAAGGGTTTGTCTTTGTTACTCTAATCTAGGAATTAATGTAGTTGTCTTCCTCCTCCTTCCTTAATAATTTACTAATGTGTTGTTTCAGGTCTGGGACAGAGAATACATGCAAATTGTTCCTCTTCTACCCCTAGCCATGCCAGGTCTTATGGAGAGAAAAAAAAACGTTTAGGTCTCAGACAAGAAGGAATTCTGCAATTCTTGTGAAAAGTAAAACACAACAGATCACGTCAGCATCGGCAAGCAGCTCCCTCAATACCTCAGGTCCTTGTGAGGTTTCGTGACTGAAAAGCATCAGGTTTTGTCCTTTAATTGGAATATGCATCACTACGTGCTGCTGATGAGGTTCCCTTCAAGTATTGAATCAAAACCTCTCTGCTGCTTCAGAGATGGGATCCTAGTCTTAATCCTATTTCTAAACAGGATCTACCTGGACACTAACAGAACACAAAAAACTCTAATGGTAGCAAGGGCTGGACGAGCTGGCAGTTAAATGACAAACCTTTCAAGATGCCTAGATCTCAAAGTTAGGAATAGACAAGGCTAAAATTCATATAGTTGTCAATTGTATTACATAGGCAAACAATAATGTCAACATAACTAACAAAATTATCATAAGCATCCTTGCCATTCTGCTTAAAAAAATAACAAAACACCACACACTGAGATATGTGGAAACTATTGGGCTCCAATATATTGTAAAGTCAGAAGGGGTACTTCTGACATTTTACAAGAAGTTCCTTACCCAAGAATTATTTAGCCTTTTTTATTGACTTCAGTCCTCTGAAGTTGAAAAAAAACCCCAAAACCAAACAAAACAACTTATTGGCTTTAGTGGAATCAGACTCATAACCACCCATATTCGCAGCAGAGAAGAGAATGAGTCTCTCAGCCCATTAGGATTATTCTTGGGATATAGAAAGACAGATCGCAAAAAATCCTGCCTGAGTGCTCATACTCCTATTCAGTTAAAAACAAAAGGAGCACTGGAACCTGAGTACCTAAATAAACATGGTCCCAGAGGCAGGAAGATACTAAAGTGAGCATATATAATGAGTTTTGCTTACTCCATTGGAAACATCCCAGCTGAGCATCATCTTAGCCCGTTCTTCAGCCTCTGTGGACCCATCCAAAACCAGGCCAAATCCCCCATTGATCACTTCACCCCTGAAAAATACAAACATAAGAGAATTAAATCAAAATAATTCAAACCGATCCCAAAAAATTCACAGGAGTTAATTTGTTCAGTTGCACTGCAAGAAAGAACCTAGAAATGGTGCTGATTAAGAAACACCATCGGTGACCTTTTGTACTCACAAAAAGAAAAAAAGGGATAAAAAAGGGAATTTAGCAGGGCAAAGGCCTAGTTTCCTGATGTGCAGCAAACGTATCCCACCTTTCTTGTGATGCCCAGCTAGCAGTCAGTATCTGCTCCAAGCAGAAGTGTTAAAAATTAACCTTATGCTGCGTCTCCTGAAGACTGCACACTGTATTGGCTCTAGAAACAAGTCAAAAAAGCTTTTCACTTCCGATGGACTGAAGACTTACCTATCTCAGGGTATTTTTAAAGGTTAAGCCGTTCACGTTTACTACACTAGAGCCTGCCATATAGATAGGATCATGAAGAGAACTGTGTGCTTATTGAAGCAGACAGATGGATCTATTTATATTCTCTTGGGACAAATGAGAGACCATAAGTATTTTATTAAAAAAGCGCTAACCACCACTCAATGCACATCTGCCTCGATCATTTCAAAAACAGTCTTTCATTTTGTATGAGATACATAGATGTTTAACGACATTGGTGCCAACTTTTCAGGAAGCAGACATACTGGCAGAAGACGAACAGAAATATGTTAAAACTAACAGATTATACTTGGGAGAAATACCAGTCTGGTTTTAAAAGGATAGGGAAAACATGTAGAGCAAAACGTCTTGTCTGACTTCAGAGTCTGGTCTGCTCAAGTTCTCATTTCATCACATATGGTGAATAGCTGTGAATGCAGTTGGATAATTATCTGTTGCTGTAAATCTAAGAGTTCTGGCACTATAATTCAGCATCAGCAATACCTGAGGGACGGGGCATATACAACAACACACGGTGGAAGAGGCTACTAATGGAGAATCCTTTCATCCTCTGTGATTTATAGCTAATAAGGTGAGTAAGTTTACAAAATTTACATAGAATAACATATCCATGAACCAGACAGGAGTTAAGTGTCTTCTAGTCCAGGAAGGAATCATTTCTTACTATATGTTTTCCAGCAGTAACTTGAGCTTCTCAGGAAATGAGGCGACATTGGAGCCTCACAGACCTGGGATCTACTTCCTGAAACTAGAACTCACATTTTCTTGTTTTCAATGTAATGTTGTTACTTATGTGATGTTAATTCCCTTTCACTAGTTGTATGCGTTACTTGTTTGCTAAGGAGGAGCCTATTGCGTAGCTGAGCAAGGAACTTGGAGCTGCAGGTCTCACCATCACGGTGCCATTCTGTGAATTCCCTCCACTTCACCATTATTGGGTGTATCATTATTACAAATGCATTTTCTGTTAGAAGGCACAGTTTTCTTGAAACTGACACTTCTCACAGCAGAATGTCAGTGAATGAATCTGTTTCTTAACAGGAGCATTTGAAACAAAGTCGGTGTTTTCAATTGAGATGTTCGAATATTGCAAGCTCTGACTCTTCAAAATAAAATGTTTCTTTTTGATTGATGCTGTCAACACTTTTCAGCCTGGAATTTCATTCCCAAGATCTTTTTATATGAAACCTTTCATTAGTTCTGCTCTTAGTCTCACTTGACGATGAAAATAAACATCCAAACATCTGCATTTCTTGCAAATTCTACTTTTTGAATAGCTCATGTTGTTACTGTTTTCTCCAAAAGAGGGGACCAGACTGGATGACAACATTACAAATGTAATTCTATCAAGACCAGGGCCAGTTACCTCACCATACTCTGCTGTCTCTGTGTACAGAGACCAAATTGACACTATTCTTTACTGTCAGAGGACCAAGCTAGAGCACTCTTAGAATGTCAGTGATGCCACTGCAACGTTACTGGGATCATAGTATTAGCACATTTCGAGACAGCCTATTGGCAATATCAGATAAAATCAGATCTCTAGACCAGACCTTTATAAAGATATTCCACATGGTAAGATTATATTCTTCCAGTGTCAGAAATCCCCCCTGTGCACAGCATCCCAAAGAGCATCCTTTGAAGCTGAGGCATGAACACTGAGTGTCTGATCTCACTTGCACTCTATAAATTTAGAGCCTCTCCATTGATTTCCATGGAGTTACTCCAGTGTAAATCAGAATCACTCATCAGAATCTGTCCTACTGCCTAAAAATCACTCATAAATTAAATGCCAATGTTTGTTAGCATGATTTTCTAGCAAAACCTCTCACTTTTAAAGGAACTCTCTGCTTTCATTAGCATTGGGTCACATTTTCAGGTAATTAAAGAAACATGTGGCATTTTGACCTAAGGTACCTCCTATATTTTCCAGATGTCCCCTTCTAAGGTGATCAAAGAAAACAAGGCCTCTTTCACAATCAAGATGTCACACTATCAACAGTGCAGTTCGATTCTTAAATTGCTTCTGCCTTTTTGTTACTACAGGTTACTCAGGCTCCGCGCTAATATGCATTCTCCTCCGAATAAACAGGCAGCAAGAAATGAGTAACATTCATTTGCTGTAATTATAGTCAAGACTATGTTAATCTTAAGTCTCTCAAACAGCACATGTGACGCAGATTCCAGCTAAATAAATATTAATCCCGCTTTTTCTGTTTGTCCCACAAGGCCATAGCACAGAAAAATCAAAGCAGGTAAAAGGCACTTCTGTAGTCTCATGGGAAGACACGGCAGATGTGGCAGCAGTTCCAGGCAAGCCCAGCCTCTGCAGGGAGGGCTGGCAGCTGAACGCAGCGCAATTGCCATTTCTGAACTCCCTGAAGAGAAACTTGCCAACAACAACTTGATTTCTCTCTAATCACATGTGTATTTGTTTATAAATATATACATGTGAGATTCTGCATGCGCTTTCACATTTCCAAATCGGCTGATGACAAGAAGATTTTGTCAGGCACACGGAGATTTCTTTATGGCAAAGTCAGCTGAGTTTTCAGCTCTCCAGAGAAAAAGAAAAACAGGGTCCTAAAACCTTAAGGCATCTGTCTCTTCCAGGCAAAACCAGTATTTTGTTACGGTTGGGGGTTGGTTTTGCTTCTTTTACCAGCTTTAAATTATTCTTCTTTTTCTCCTAAGGCGGCAAAGGGGCACAGTGCTTTAACTAGGCATGGTGGTGCCGTGATTAGTTAAGCAGAGCAGAACCACCTGCCGTGCCATGGCTTTCGGGGGCTCTCCAGACCACGGCATCTAATGACATGACATTGTGACCACATTGGAGTCTCAGCATGGTGGCTGATTAAGGCTCGTGCAGACACAGGCCTAATTTTCAGGCTCCGCATTCTTCCCTGAAGTGCAGTAATTTAATCACAGGGGGCTATGGCTGCTCCTGAGAACAAGGTGAGCAGATACAGTTCCACAATGACAAGCCACTAAGCAGCCATAAGAAAAGTCAAAAAGGATAACCAAACCCTGTTTTTCCATTGATATTTTGATTTCAGTGAATAGCCACATGCTAATTTCCCGACCCATTACATAAATGACAACTCCTTTGCTCTGCCTTGGGGAAGAGCTTCTTTCTAATGATGTAACTCCGCTTAAGAAACAACTCAAACAATACGACTGAAATTGCAGTGTGGTCAGTGCCAGTTTTCGAGGAAGGGCAGTCTCGCCATTCAGCCAATCTCTCTTTGAATTGCTCAGAGGGATAAAAATGTGCAGGAGGGATTGGCTTTACAGAGGCCAGAGAGACAGGGAATATGATCTTTTGTACCCTTAGCATTAAGCAGCATCAATGCACAGAACATTCATGGCATAAGCAATTGGTTTAGCCATTGTAATAATTATAATTACCATAAAAATATTCCAAATATTTTACTCAACAGGTAGTGGAAAGTTATTTTCTTTGCTTGTATTTCGTAAGCAGATATTTTAAAAGTGTTAAACTCTGCTAAGGCCGTTCAGACCAACCTAGTCTGCTGCTGTCTCTGGAGTCTAAGACTGAGATGTCCAGAGTAAGCAGATATTCTGGTATGTATTTTCCATTCAGAATTATGGAATTTCTGAATAAAATCCTGGTCATGGTGGTTGTTATCGCTGAAATCAATAAAGTCAGATTTTCACTTTTTGTGTCTAAGCCCTTAGAAAGCTTTTTTTTATCCCACTGTTTAATTTTGCTCTCACATACCTTCTCTTCAGTAGTTACTTCACTGAAATGAAAGGAGTTAAAGTACAGGAGAGGGAATTCTCTATCTGGCTTGAGGGATATTTTCTAGATCCAGCTCATCCGGATGAATAATAATTAAGTATCATCAAGTGTCTCTGAGGATAACATCTGCTACAAGTTCTTTGGCTTGTGGTTGTTCGCATATTCCAGAGCTGGATGGAATGAAAAGTGGGAGGATTCACTACAGTATTTAATAGAGAGTTGTGCCCCTTTTGACTGGTGACACCACAAAAGGAGGACATGACTGTAAATGGGAGAGACTTTGCTGAACTCTGCTGGAAGGAACAAACCAGAACTGACAACTGCAGAGTGGCCAGGCTCCCCTTTTCCCTACACCTCTGCCAATCCAGAGTAACCTTTTCGTGGCATATGAAGGAGATCCATTTCCCTCTCCATGCATGATATTTCTTTCACCCTGCTTCTCGTTTTAGGCATTTCTCTTAGTTGTGCATCTTATGTGAAGGAGGTGTTCAATCCAGTCCTTTCTTGGCTGTGGTCTTTTATCCTACCAGGCATGAGCAAGGGGAGAAAGAAGACTGGGGGGTTTGCTGGCACCTGGGCTGCTTTGTATCAATAACCCCTCATTGCACTTTAGCACGTGGGCATTTATATTGGGGTCCTAAGGTCACAGATTTAAATACAGCTTAAGGGGAAGCCTAAACATAATCCATCCACTAACACTCTGGCTGTGGATGTGTGAAGACAACTTTGGAAGCAGGATCTGTTCAGAAAGACCAAGGCAGACCGTCCTTGTTTGGCAAATGAAGTTATCCAAACTGTGGACAACGTCCAAAACACTTTTTCTAGACACATGGGCATGAATTTAAAAAGCCTTACACAACACCACACTTAACCTTATTGTACATCCTTTCAGCCCTCGTGTCCAAACGCATCCTTCCCATGATCGTGATATTGTACTACTCTAGTAATACAGACATCTCTTCTGCAATTCCCCTGCTGCCTCTCCTCCCCACATGCACACACACAGCAGTGGTAAAGGGATTCAGAGTCCAGCTTTAGAAACATAAATAAGTTCTTACCAGCCAACTCCACCACCATTGTGCAATGCGACCCAGGTTGCTCCTCTGAACGCATCTCCTACAAAATTTTGTACCGCCATATCTAGGAGAAGAAAGGTGTTATGGCTCTGACGTACTGCATTCATTGGTGCTCACTTCTTCCACTGGCACCTTGATTATGGCCGTGTGAAGGCAGTGTTTACTTACAGCTTCTCTCACAGATATACAGTGAATCTCTAGTTCTTGGGAGGAACAGGAGGGAAAGATTTTCCTCCCACTCTGCCCCTACGCGGCAGATGCCAAGTTCACACTGTGGGTTGTGAAGACTCAGGTGCTTTCTGCATTTGTGATCCAATTCAAGCAGTTGAAGAACCTAACTGCTCCTCAGCTGGGAGATACCTCCTGAGGGTGGAGAGAAATACAGTCCTCTCCTTGGGGATGCCTCAGTCATGGGAGAACAGTCTGGACACATCCACGTAGAGGGTTTCAAAATGGAGGGGACACCTGGAAAACTAAACACCTTGCAATTCTCAGAAGCCTGATCTGACAGTAATTCAGGCTTAACTGCAGGGTTAATTCAGCCCTGTGTGGAAAGCCACTATATAGCTAAGGAATTGCATTTTGGGAACACAGTGGGGATGAAAGTGATATTTGGCCCCAATTCTCTGGACACAGGGGAATTTTACCCTGAACATGAATGGCTGAAATCACACCGGAGGTTCCTTTTGTTTAAAAAAAATAAAAGAAAAATAATTTAGCAGACAAATGTCATTTGACTAATGTCATATGCATTATTTCTACTGAAATATTCACTGGAATTTTGTATGTTCACTAGAATTTGTGCTAAAGGTGGTACCCAGAGAGATAGAAAGAGGTACACACAGAGGATAACAGGGTAAGATTTACTGAAAATGTTTGTCCAGATTTAATTCAGGACAGATTTTAAAGATCATTTGATGTGCTTTTAACAGCAAATAATAAGAGAGAAGCAGCAATATCTCCACCAGCCGCATTCACAGACCAACAGTTGTTACATGTTTGATGGAAAAATGAGTTTACTTGAGCACTAATCAATGCTAAACCCTGTCAAAAGCCCCATTATGGCATCTTTCATCTGGCATTATGTCACTTTAATAACCCAATTATCATAATTACAGTGCTGTCAAGAGGGAACAGGAGAGATCAAAATCCCCATATTCTAAAAATGCACAGATTTTTTTCCTCAGTCACCAGCATGGTAAGAGTGGAGGCTGGACAAGAAGCACGGCAAGTGGACTAATGATGTAGTAACATGCTGCTCTTTGGCTTCGATAAAGGTCACAAACTGTGCAAATGTCTGTGCTGGACTTCACTTTGCCAAGCAGCGATGACCTCTGTTTGCCAAGGATCAGGCTGAAGCACTCTGTGCAAAACAAAGTAAGGCAGGGGAACACTCTGGAAAATTCCTGTGTGCTAGGGAGGAGCCAATTTCAACTGAACCAGCTCAAATGCAGTGTTAAAAGAACAGGAAAGAAAAGGAGAGAGGAAGACCTAAGATGTTCTTTTATTACCTCCAGAGGCTCATCTGGTTTCAAACCAGAGTTAGGCCTGATTTCAAAGACCAGCGAAATCAGTGGTCAACAGGCTTTACGTAAGTCCTTGGAGAGGCAAATAATTCATGTGAATCACAAAATGCAGAGAAAAACATATAACGTGATGAGCAATGGGGCTTTAGCAAGCCTTATTTCTATTGCCCTCTTCTGAGGGCATTGGCTGAGGTTTCCTTACAGTGCTAAGCCCTTTTGTGGAAGCACTGCCTTGGATTGCTCTTCTCTGTGCAGCTGCACCATTTTCTCACAGCTTGTCAGAACCAAACATTATTTGAGGCATCGATCCATCTGGCCTATTAGAACTAGCCAACATACTCAAAAAGTGTTGAAGTGGGACTGATAGACACAGCTAAAAGCCTCATTTCATCAGGAAATCCAGTTAAGATAGCAGGGAACTTTCCTCAAAATTGAGCCATAATTTGGTTCTATTATGAATTTCCATAATGGAAGTAATTCAATATGCTCAGCTATCTCTATCATAATTTCTCCTTCTACAGCAGCTTGTATCCTCCAATCTCAAGACACTTTGTGACTGTCAGTTTGTGACATGTGGAAACACTACTGGGCAAAAGCTATTACCATAATTTACACTTTAGGGATGGAAAATTGAGGAAGATTTAGGTTACAAATTGCTTAGTACTTCACACATTTTTTTCAGGTCTCCAGTCTGATATTTCTTGGGTTTGTTTTTCTAATATTTCACAACTTAAAAGCAGAGTCTGGTAAGCTCAGGTCAGGTGTGCAGAATTAAAGCCTCCTTTTGTATAGGAAACCTACATAATTTACCCACAGTCACACTGTAAGTGAGCAACAAGTCTTGGAGTCTAATCCGGAATGCCTGACTTCCATTCTTATGCTTTTACTATCAAAGTATGTTCCCTTATGACCAGAAAAGTTCCTTTCAGAAACTCCAGACTGTCAGGCAATGAAATGAACACAGCTGTGAATCTTTTTGCTTTAAACAAAATACCATCATAGACCTGATTTTGATTTGTGGATCCCAAGGAAATACAGCTGTAATTCTGCTCAGATCAGCTCCTTGAAATAGCGAGGTGCAAAATTAAAATCAAACAGAAGATACAGTCCTGAGACAGACTGCTCTCCATTTACATTCAGGTAAATCTGGTGCATCTTCACTGATTTTTCAGCATTGTTCTAGACCTCTCCTATTTAATTAGCTCCACATTCATGTCTGTATCACTATTAAATCCCACAAAGCTTCTCAGGAGCTTGGGATTAAAGGGTTAAACAAAAACATTTTTAAAATATTGCATAAAAGCCCAGTTTCTTTTTTAAAGCAATTTCCTGGTTTGCCTGGACAGACAAGCCTCAGCTGCTCTACTGACCTGCACAAAAGGCTGATCCATCGTAAATGTTTGATGTTTCTCTGTAAGGGCTGTCAGTCCCACTCACATCATGGTGATCTCTGCTGAGGACTACTGGAGCCTGCAAAAAGCCAAGGATAAGGAAATGGAATCATTCATGGACTGTCAATGTTACCAAGGATCATCACTTGCTGAATTCATGTCTGTCATTTCAAACCCCAGCTTTGTCCCTTCTCCTAAACCCCCTGAAACACATTCTCTGACTGCTATTATTTATTATAAAACACTTGTTCACATACTGTTCATGAAAGCCACCATCCTTTCGATAACTAAGAACAAGAGCTTGTTTTTATGCCAATGTCATCCTCAAAGGCGGGCGGGCAGAAGAGGGGAAGCAGTATGGCTATTTCACCTGAGCATTTCTTTGCTGAAATTTCAAAGACATCTCAGTGTGCAAAAATCTTCATTCAAAAATAGTTCTTATTTGCTGTTAAAAATGAAAACTAACAGAAATTTTACACTTGTTCATTATTTTGGAAGATGTCAAGACTAAAACTAAGTTAACAATGAAAATCAGTGATTTCATACAGCTCAAACAAGTCCTTTCTTGGTCTGGAATTTAACTGACAGTATGAACCTAGACCAGCTTGCAGGTCTTCATTATCATTTGCCATGCACAGGGTTTGTATGAGAGTAATTCACTCTTGGCATGGTGTGGTCTGGAATTAGCTGTCTCTGGTTTATGCCGGCAGTGAATTAGAAAGTCATTGAAAATAGACAGGAGCATGCAGCTTGCGAGGGGAATGGAGATTTGCAGAAATGAAAAAAAATAGGGGATGCAACAAAAATCTAAAGGGCCTGGGAGTGTGACCTTGTCAGTCATAGCTCCAAGGGAATGCTCTGTCTGGTCAGGTTTATTTTTTGAGACTAGCTTGCAGTGACATTCATTTTGAATCCTGAGAAGGTCAACAGCATTTGAAATATTTTAACAAACGCTTTGAGTAACAAAAATCAGACCTTTTCTAACTATAATCCATTCTAAGTTTTACTTGAGTTTGCCCCTCTAAAAAGGGTAATTGTAATTCACCTATAAAAGAGATGGAGATGAATGAGTGAACATGTCTTTGATGCTGCAATACACACAGCAAGTAATAAGTATAATTATTGAGTGGTACCTTCAGGATTTTGGTCCCCCAGGATGTCACATTGTACACCTACCTACAGTACTCATGAAGAACTTAGAAAATCCCTATATAGTCTTGTCCATAGTATATACATTTACCACCACCACATATGGTCAGTGGGATTTTATTCAGATGGTTAGGATATTACTCGTTACACACCAGATTGACAGCATCAAGACTCATGATTTTCTTCATTCACACACGCAATGCAAATGAAAATTGATTGCAGAGCTGGCTGTAGTCTTAATATGGCTGAACGTGAGGGACAGAGGGCAAAAGCACTGGGGAGTGGCACAGTTTCTTATACATTTAATGTCTGGAGCACTGCTAAGGAGTTACACTCCCTGCCCTGCATTTTCAGCAAATCACAGCAGGCTATGTTGTGCTTGTAGATGCCCAAATAGAAAATAAGGTATATTCCCAACATGAAATAAAAGGTAGCATATTTCAGAAAGTTTCTAAACCCGTGTCTCTTCTATTACGTGGCACAATACCGGTAACAGGCAGAGAGGAAGACTGAGCTCTAATACATGCTAACAGAATACTGTTCCCATGTAAAAGGCAGGCACTTCTGCTCTCACTGGTTGAAGCTTTGTCCTTTCACACTCGCCACCCCAGTCTCGGACAATAAACACAATTACCGGTCTTTATCAAGGCAAATAAGACAAACCTTAATCCTTCCTTCGGAAATTGCTCGATTAATAGCCACAGCTATAGACACACGACCTCTCTGATCAGAATATAAGATTCTAGCTTGAGAGCCAACAACCTGGAAAATAAAAATGCCAGAGCAATAAGTTTCTCTGTGCAACTTGCTTATCTTCAGGCCACAGACAAACGGAGTCACGGGACTGACCCCTTCTGTAGGAGAAAGTGCAGATTATTTCTTCGTCAACATCCAGTTTCCAGAAAGAAATTAAAGTCTCCCTTTGAACTGAGGTTTATCTCCATTCACACAATCAGTGAGATGTATTTCTGTATTCAGTTGCTACTGTCCAATAAATCCCATTTTTTAAATCAACCTGATTGCTAGGTTATAATCCCTCTATCAACAAATCCCTTATCAACAACAGAGAAGCGGAGGTTTGGAACTGGTGATGGTGGGCTGGAAGGGAAGAGAAATATGGAAGGACAAAGAACATCTGTGCTGCACAGCTCTGCTCCTCTCCAGCTTTTACCCCACAGACCAATCTGGCTTCCAGATGAGAGCACATGTGAGCCCAACAGTGTTACCGGTTATCTTCGCAGCGAGAGCCTGCCCTAAAAGAAAAACAAAGGATGCTTCCCTGGCATCCTGCTTCCCACAGCGCAAAAGGGCGGCAGTTCTTTGGCCTCGCCACCTGTTTTAAAAAGGGTCCTGGGCACTGCAGGCATGAGGAGGCTGGGGCAAAGCAGTGCCAAGAAGGACATTTTGAATAGTGCTCTGAAAGAAAAGTACTTACAAATGAGGTGGAGGGGGAGTCATTGACTTGCTTCATTCCAGATATAAGACTAGATATTGCTGTGTTACTCGAACATTTTGAGATGAAGAAAAGGGAAAAAACCTGCTTCAGCTCACCCTAAAACCCTGCTGTGGAGAGGTGTTTAAGTTCTCTGCCCTGGGAGTTACAGAGAGTGTTTTCATTTGCAGCCATTCCTCCTTTTCACTCCAGCATTCCAAAACTGCATTCTGGACCAGGAGTAGTCACATGTGCTGAAGGGGGCTGTGCACTTACCAAGCCATGCCTGCCAGCTTCCCGAATCCAGCGGATGTTGTCATGGTACTGCTGCTTCACAGATGTGCTCACTTGCAAGAGAAAGTAAGAAAAGAAAAGAGGTTTTGAAAGTGAGTGCACTCTAAATTTAATTTAATTCATCTGACAGCACTAGGAAGTCAAATTCTACTCTCAGATACAAGCACACATGTAGGAAATGATATATAGAAACTTCTGTGAAGCTGATGCAGTAACCGGTATGATATATTTAGAGGAAGGAATGAGATGTTGCCCAGGAGACAGCTGGAATGGTAACTCCCATTCAGATCTTTAGCAAAATAAATTAAACCTTGAAATATGGGTTACTCACAATGTTTGGTTTTGGTCACCTGGCTTGATGCCTACTAAATGCCCAATCCCTTTCTGAGCCTTTGCTAAATTAGTAGCTTTAGCAAACTGTGTGACAGGGGGTACTACAGTCCAGTCTTGAATCAGGTAGTAAATAATTCCTTTGAATCATCCAGAAGAAACTCTCAGAAGCAGCTGGCAATACATACTTGAGGCTAAATTACACCAATGCTGAGATACAGATTTACAGTAGAGCAGTTCCTCTGTACTAAATGGCCCAAGATAAAACTGAGGTCTCTTATTCTACAAACTGAGGTATGCTGCCTCGCATCACTACAGAGCACAAACTGCACAGAAAAACTTTTTATGGAGTAGCTATTTTATGTGTAAAACCACCTTCCACCTTGTTTAGATATATATGTTATTATTTAAGAAGAAAATGATATATAATGGTTTTATATTTTCCAGCTTCTCTTCTCATTTATATCTGTGCCATTCCATCCCAATCAGCCAAAGCAAAGAGGAGTAAGAATAAAGACATTTGAAGTGAAAGACAAGTGAAATATGGCATGGATCAGTCAGATAGGTGGTGAGCTCAGTACAATCAGCTGCCTCCAAAGGCATGGCACCATCTGCAGCAAGTGAGTGACAAAAGGGAGAGAGGGTATGGAATGGGACAGAAGCATTGTCTGACTGTCTTCATTTGGTGGGCTTTTACAGTTAGGCCTTTCCACGCAGGCTGTGTGTGAGCTCAGATGAGTTGCAGAGGCTGAAGGAGTTACTACCCGTAGGCTCTTTCTCTGGGGACTAAGCTACATCACATTGCCTTGTCCTGAGAGATATGGTCAGCAGCTGGGGCCCAGCTGGCGTGTTCCAGCATGCTAAGGCACAGCAACTCGCTCAGGCATCAGAGCTTCAAGTTATAATCATTTCTGCAGATGCCAAGATAGTGCGTTCCCCATCACTTTCCAACTCTCACCCATTTCACATCTCTTAGAATCATCTTAGAATCATCTTCTTAGCTTCATCTTATGAATGTTTCCCATTCATAAGCAGGAGATAACAGTAATAGGCCATTTTCAGGGATAGGAGAGAGTGAAAGATGGTGTAACTCCTAGACACTCGAGTAGCACACAGAGCCATGCAGATATTCCAGATTGGTTCCACCAGCAAGCAGAAGCAGCTGTCAACTTATTAACAAATGACAAAAAAAGAAAAACCTCAAAATTGTAATCACAAATAAATGACACTGGATGGAGCACCACACCCACGAAACGTGAGTTTCCTGCCGCTGATCTGCTAGCTAGCCTCTTAAAAACCTCCCTAGATTCCCATGCCTCATTCCCTTGTGAGACAGGTGCAAAGCAATTTGACTCCTTTAAAAAACTCTTGGAGACCTGTTGATGAAAGATAGTGTTTGCCTTAATTTTCAAGGTGACAAAGTGCAGGAAAATCTGTAACAAATGAAAAGAACGGCTCTTAGCCAAAACTGCAACAATAGCTTTGGGATCAAGAACCTCTCTACATGGTGTTTTTACATTTTACCCACTGGTCACACTCCTTACAGGAGTTTGGAGAATAGCAAGATTTCCTGCCCACACGGAACAGGCAAGAGACTGCTTTCTATGGTTTCAGCCAAAAGCTAACACACATTTCACAAGTCTCAGTTTCCTTTTCTCCCCAAAAGCATCCCTGGTGACAGGGCTATGGGATGGTGTCTTACCTCCCTGGCGTATAGAGTCCTCCAGCACAGACATGGCAATTGAGTCAGTGGTGGCAAGATCCTGCGGGTCACCTGAGGTACAGACCCAGCGGAATGGCCCAAATCCCAGGGAAAAAATGTCCCTGGGAAGAGAACATGTTTCATTAAGAGATAGTTGAAATTCTTTCCTTATTTATCCTGGCTGCTAGCAGTGCTTTTCTTTCATTAGCTGGAGATGGAAGAATTTGAAACATTTTCAATGAACTAATCTAAACAGAAGCATCAAGGACCATTAATTGAGAAATTAAACAGTGCTGTTTCACGCAGCCATTGACTGGTGTATAAGAATACAGTCAGGCCAGAATTCTGATAGAAATGCTGGGCAGTTCAATCAAACAGGTGCAATTCATCAGATGAATTGCAATTTTTCTTTTGTTTTATTAAATATACTCTCCCTGCTTCCTGGTCTTTTTTATCCTTAACCCAGGCTAACTCTGAGTACATTTACACTGTCAGATAAGTGTAGGTTCTGAACAAGTGCCTAAGTCCAGACTCATTTGCTGTCCACATTGTTTACACACAACAGTAAGACGCGCTTCAGTTGAGTTCCAGAAGAAGAGATCTAATCTGGTTGGTGCCATACTCTATGCTCAGGCTCTTATTCACATGGTACAGGCAAGTTAAGCGTGAGTCAGAGGCAAAAGGTGTTATGAACCCAGACCCACAACAGATCTCCTGAGCTCAGCTTTTTCTACAAGCAGTATGCACAGCTTGGGTAGGAGGTACAGTCAGCAACGTGGGCAGAAGAGCGTCCTATTTCGGACATGCTTTTAACTTCAACATAGACACAGGCTTTCATGATTTGGAATTGAGCTCTACTGCTCTGAAGAGACAAGCTCTTCATTTTTAGCACCTAGAAGTGAAGTTGCATATATTTACAGTTTGAGGCTGTGACTTGGGCTATTCTCTTGCGCAGAACTGCTTAAGGAAAACCGATGCAAAAAAAAGAGAAAATGCAGCTATTCATGTAATGGAGTGAAAAGTTTTGATTTGCCAATGTTTTAGTTTACTGTTCACACATCTGGTGTCTGCTTTCATATGACCTTTTAACTCTAAAAAGGATAAAGCTTTACACCAAATTATCAAGACATGCCATGCCTTTCAGGACAAAATATTAGCAAAACCTCTGCTGTCAGAGTTTGCTCATGTTAATCACATACAATACATCCCTCCAGGTCTGGCTCTTCTGTTCCCCTACACACAGGAAAATGCAAGTAGTAACCCTAAGGAAGTCAAAAGAAAACATGAGCATGAGGCTTACAGCCGTCAGATTATCCTCCTAAACCACACTGGCCATTACTCCAGAGAGGAGAAAAATAAGAACAACTCTGGCATAACGCCTGTGAGATCAGTTTTCCTACTGCTACTGTTGACTCCTTTTCATGATTTATAGTACGCTGCAAGATTTGCAGTAAGTGGAATCTCTGTATTACTTTCCCCCTCAACAGAGGGAGTCACAAGACACCCAAGTGCTTTATTCCAAACTCTCACCAACATACCCCATGATGTGCTGAACATAGGAAGGATATCGAAATTCTGTTTTATTGGCTCCTTTTTTCTCAACATCAGCACCTATAAAAGAATTGTATTAGTCAGTGACTCGATGAATAAAAACTATGAAATGTAAAAGCAGACTGCACCTGGGTTCCCATGAAGGCTCTGTGTCTCAGCCACAGAGGAGTTCAGGGGTCTTAGAGAACGAAAGAGACTAAAGAGTCAGCAGAACACAGCTGCCAACCCTATCCTACCAAAATATACAGCTGCGAAAATGCATACAGAATTGTCCTCATTTCCACCTAACAACTCCAGGATCTACTCACCAGCCCTTTGAGCTTCCAAGAGAAAAGCATTGCCATAATCCCAAAAAAACATGCCCTTATCAGCTAGTCTGTTAATAGCAGCCACCTGTCTCTTCAGACTGAAATAAAGAAGGAAAAAGTTATTGATGAGATTGATAAAATATAAAAAAATAATAATTTCATGAACTCACTAAAGGGAGTAGGAGGAGACAGATGGAAGGGAAAGATCCCATAGAAATTCAGACATAAACCCATAAGATATCAACTGAGATGCTTTCAGTCTCTGTAGCATGTGTTATCCCTAAATCTTGAAGTGATTTACAGTTATTAAGGGAACTTCATTAATTAGCAGAGAGGGGTCACAACTTTTAGCAAAGAAATGCAGCCAGCTCTGAGGTTGAAAGGCAATAACAAAAAACAGCCTACACAAAGCTGCAAAACAGTTTAAGAAGTTCACAAGGAAAGTGAGCAGAGACAGAAAACCTGAAAATGGCTAAACATCACTGTTCTGGCCTCTCCCTTGCCAAAACAGACCAATTTTTCCTTTGTTTCCAGTAGTGAAGCATACTCTGGACTGCTCTCTGTGATACCATTTCCACTTATTTTATTATCTAGTTATATTACCTTGTTCTAATCTCAGTGAAGAGTTGCATATGGAGTTGGACATGCAGAGGTGCAACCTCTTGGAACTCTAGAGAGGTAAATCAATGCCTACTAATGAAATTGCCTTTTTTTGAGGTCATAGCTAGCTTGTTCAAAATTAGTCTCTCCCAGAAATTTACCTTTCTGTTACCCTTGTCTTAGAGAAGTATGATACGGAATTGGGGAACTGGAAAGGTCCTTGTAGGTCCCTCATCGGAAGTCAAATAGATTATATGCCAATATTCTACCTTCTACTGGAAAAATTTCTTGAGCAGAATTCGCAAAATTTGCAAATTTGTCAACCAGGAGTAGCTCCCTGAAATCAAGATGCTAAACAGAACTTAGTTTCAGTTGCAGCAAGGTGGGAGCCGTGACTGGGGAAAATTGTCCCCTCCTTGTATCCTTCCCTAAAGAACAATTTCTGGCCACAGCTGGGGGCATGGCAGCCTGGTTGGACTTTCTGGCTAACCCATTGGGATTTTTATGCGCTATTCAGTGAGCCTAAATCGACTGGTAGACTATGTGGAATTGTACTTACTGTCCCAGATTTTTAAAACCAAATGCAATTTAGGAATTTATAGAAGTGAAATAAATCATTAGTGTTCAGACTTCTGACATTATACACTAGAGACTATTAAAAAAGTGTTGTCTGCCAGATTCTGAGTGATAGCTGGTAGTTGGGAGTTATTAGTACTGCAGCTCTACTCCAGATTTCTACTGAAATATCAAAGAACACGAACTTCTTGCAAAAAAGACAAAGATTTGATCACTTGATGAGCAACTAAATTTAAAGGTTAAGAACATATATGTCCAAAACATTTACCTCTCTTGTACCAGGGTCCGGAACTTCCCTGGATTGGTGGAAAGGAGCTGCTTTGCTTCCTCAAAGCCAAGCTGTACCGGATAGTATCCCCCGCTGAATGGGTTATGACATGAAGTTTGGTCGGACCCCAGATCAACTAGCAGCTCTCCTGTTGTGTCCAACTCATATACTAACCTCTCCCTGGGGAAGACAATGGAGTGTTTGAGCAGAAGCTGTTATTTCACATTCTAGCTCCTCTTTCAGGTGAACTTCTTCCATCCCAAGAGGTTGTTTGTAGAAGTATGCCCTTGGCAAGCTAAGTCCTTGTTTTAGCAGAAGGAGGTGGGAAACGATGGTGATGAAGATTAGGTGCAAGTTTTATACTTCATGTTTACCTGTTCAGGAATGCTGATAGGTAAGTCAGATACCAGTATGACATACCAGTCTTATTGGTCAGTCTCAGCCTTCGGTATATGGTGTGACAGCAAGATTTACCATTGGATAAAGCCTCAAGAGCACCAGAATTTCTGTCCAGTATCTGATTATTTTTATTCAATCAATACTGTAATCCTTCTATTCTTCTCTGAAGTCAGACATTTTCTTGTGATGCAATTAGCAAGAGGTTAGAAGGAAAAGGATAAATTCTTCATCTAAGGAAGAATCTTAGGGATTTATTTCCCCAAGAAATTCATTGCTCCGTAAGAAAAGGAGAGGGTATATGGGAAGAAACTGGAATTGGAACCCCAGGATCAAGACCCCTCTTTTGACAATTCAGCTTTTTATAAGCATCCAGAATAATGAACACAGCAGCAGATTTAATGCCTCTTCTCTTCCAAGTTTGAGAAGTAATTCCAGTTTGCCTAACAAGCAAGAGCATTAATATATCCATATATACTACTTACCATAGATCTACCACATTCCCATGGTAACCCAAACTAAGGGCAATTTTATTCTTTCGTGCATCTCTAGAATAGATTAAAAACATTGGTTGAAGAAAATGCACCTCATGTAATTCCGTCTTGCAATGTACAAATCACAGATTCAAACCCAGCAGAAAAGTCTATATGTAGTTTCCAACACTCATCTAGGCAACAGATCTTTCAACCTTTATGCCATTGCTAATCACTGATCTCAGAAAGCTTGAGCAATGCAAGCGTAAAATTATTTGTAATTGCTCTATGCATATTCATGAAACTTAATGAAGACACATTTAACATACATAAATGATATGAAGCATTGGTAGCGGCTTGCAGTAAACATTGGTAGTCACTATGAATGACTGCTGCTGTGTAGAAGGATGGATTCATGTTCAAAAGCAGACCTGGAATAAGGAGGTGTCCCTCAACCCCTTCCATATGCACGCTAGAATGGCACAATGCAAAACGGTGTAAAGTGAGGATTAGAAAGCGGAGATAAATCCATCAAATTATGTTACAAGTCATACCTAAGGCGAGCAATGCAATGATCCAGGTTGTTAGAGATTTCCATCAGCCATCCCTGCTTGTGACGTTTCAAAAGTGCTGCTTCATCAACCTAAGAGAAACAGCAGAGATTTTAAAACTCCTGTTTCCCCTATCAAATCACTCTTACCTTTAGTTTTTCAATTAGCCTGCAAGAAAGAGTAGCAACTAGATAAAGGGAATAGCCCTGCCTTGGCCTTAGGAATATGGAGTGATTGGTCAAACGCCCATTTTTCACCTCTGATTTTTTTTTTTTTTTTACACTTTCTCTTCTCTTTTACTCCAGACTCAAAGCAAGAAAAAAAAAGACTCGTTGATACATCACTTCCCAAAATATTTTACAAACTCAAAATTATCACTAAAATTGTACAAGAGGTAATATTCTTCTGCCAATTTTAATTATTGTTTCTTTTCATGATTACAGTGAAAAAAACTACAGCCAAATTTTTTCCAAATTTATTTTTCAAGTCTGGTTATTTTCTGTGAAAATAAAATTTCTATTTAAGGAATTCTTTTTATCAGCTCAGAGATAGACATTTCTACCAGGGTGAAGCAATGGTTTGCTGAGTCAAATTGACTGTCACTATTGTTCTTTGACTGCTGGCTGAAATTCTCAACCAAATATGGAAGAGAAATGAGGAAAGCATTTTCTTGTCCCAGCTGGCTTATGCCTCTGAAAAATGGAATGGATCAAAACAAAACTACATCTTTAATTCCCTCTTGTTTGAACTTTGAAGCTGCAAACAAGCCCAATCCCAAATCTGTACTCTCTTCTGGGCTCAGCTTCTGTGTGTGTCAGTGTGTATATGTACAGGAGACAGCTGGATAAAAACATAAATGGATAGACAAACTGTGGAGGCTTTGGCAGAGATTCTGTATTAATGGTTCAGTGTATAAACTTGCACATCATTAATAAATTTATAATGAGTTATCACTGGCATAAAGCAAGTGGCAAAATTAATTCAAGCCAATTTTCTGTGGTAGCAATGGATTTAAACACCCACAGTGGTGTGTGTGCCTAAGAACACATAACCTGAGTATCTTCTAGTATTTCATTAAAGCATTTTTACTTTTTATAATCCACCTCCATCATTTTCATTCTATTATTTCTCATTAACAAACTATTTATATGTAAATTAAATAAGGTCTGTATTCAGGAGTCTTTTGAACACCAGGAAACCTTTACTTTCCTAATTATTCTTATCACGAGAAACCTTCAATCATTTCCTACATCAGTAATAAAGGCTATCCTTCCAAACCCCCAGATTATGATAATATCAGTGTCACTGCCAATGGAACTATTCAATAAAGTCAGGGGCCATGGGGGACAGCTTCTTTGGGAGTTATGTAAATCAGCACAGAAAGAAAAATATTAAATGGTCTGTATGAGTTACAGGAATTGGTTCATTTAAAACTCAGTATAACACAGATCAGATCTATTTAAATCTGTTACCACATCCTACATATTTTACTTCAGCCCTCTCTGACAGTCGTAGTCTTTCACAGACTTACTAGCATACTCCAGAAAACTAGCTTCCTTCGAACCACTTTCAAAAATATGCTCATTTTTTTGATCAGCATCTCAGTAGTTTAAAAAAATTGCACAAACTGGATGAGCTAACGTCACCTCCAGTGTAACCCGAGAGAGTTTAGTGCAGCTCAGAGGAGATAGTCTGGCCCTCCACACAATTATTTCATAAAATTACAGTCTGCTTCCTGTCAAACAGAAGAGGTAAAAGACTTGCACCATTAATCCCTTCTGTCTGAGCTTCAGAAGCCCCGGCTGACAAAATGACATCTCTTGCACAATTCATCAATGTCATTTGCATAAATAGTTCCTTAAATAAATAATATGTACATATATATAGCTGTCCACATGTGCTCCTGAGACTCATTTCCGACAAGGATCATCTCACAGGAGATAAAAACCAGGCGATATTCAGTCTCCTGAACAAAATCATCTGTAGCTGTGGAGATGAAAAGGACAAAGGACTGCTGTGAATTGCACTCACTGGAATCTTTCTTTTGTATTCTAGCATTTGAAAGATCATGATGACAGCGTAGAAGCCTGAATAAAGACAATTTATTCAATAATAAATTCAATAAATTTATTTAATCTGCAGGGAGTAACTGATGAGATCTCAATTCCATGCAAAACTCATGTGCTAACAAAACCACTTTTGCACCATCAATGTAAAACAGATGAAACTCTAACCTTCCATGAATAAGACCTGAGCTAGCCAAGGGAGGTCACATTTACTGCATGCCACGTGGGCAGTTTGACCCATTATGTTTTCAAGTTTAATTACCATCGGTCAGGCTGCAATATTCTTACCCTTTTCATCGCAGCAACATGTCCACAGCAGAGGTCTGCCAACTAATTCTCTCTATAAATGACTTTGGCCGAGAAGGCTAAACTCCCACCCCAGTCAGCTCCCACTGGAGTTTACTTCTCAAAAATCTCTCTTCCGCTGGAGCAGTAACAAGAGCTCATCAACTGCAGGTAGTCAAAAAAGCTCAATGCATTTTGGTCTGTCCTGTATTTGCACCACCAAGAACACTCCCCCCATGTATTGAATTCAAAGGTAGTCAGGAGGAAAGAAATGCAGGGAAACTTTTATTGTTTCTCAGCAGTCGATATCATTGTAGATATTCACTGCCATTTTCACAGAACTGCAGAGCAACATTTTCTGTTAAAAATTGTTGCAGTGTTTTTGTAGTACATCCTTCCACCTGATTTGTCAGAACAGAACCCTGTGATAAGCATAATAGCTGAAAAATGCAGGTATTAGGAGAACCTAATGTTACTTTTTTATACGAACACATATTTCACTCAAAACTCACAGGCACATATACTTAACCAAGCTTATGATGTTGGTCTTCTGCATTATATATGATACCTTCGGAATATCTGTGGATCCAGTGGGTGCTATGATACACTATACTGATTGCTTGGACATTAGCAACCTCTGCAACACAGATGGTTATTAGATTCTCTTTGTTTATGGGAGGAAATAGCTGGGCTATTTTAATATATTTGGAACAGAGAAACATTACATCAGGATGAAAGTCTCTCTGAGAAGAATATACGCTGTGGGTGAGCTTCAGGGAACAGGGAAAATGGCACTACAGATCTTCTCCCCCTTAGCAGAACTTACCTTCGTTGTCTAGAAACTAGCATTCTTCAGACTGAAGCCAACCTTAAAATTCCCAGTTTTACAAAACCCCATTGACTTCAAAGAATCACAACACCAAGAAGCTTCATTAGTCCCAACCTTGATGAGTGAATCATATCAGCATTTTTAACAGGTACTTTCCATTGCACCTGATAAGTTTGCCAGAAGCATTGAAGATTAGTAACTAACACCTTTTTAACATAGACTCTTTGGGCACTAAGAGGCTGCAGTTTCCATGGGAATTACCTGTGGATGTTGCACCCTTTCACATATGAAATGAGGGAGGCTCAGGCACTGAGAAAGGCTCATCTGACAGCATCATTCCGCATCATTTGTGAAGCAATCATAAGAAGATACAGTCCATACCCTTACTGTCTGATCCAGTGAGTGAACAAATAGAGGGTGAAATAGCAGTGAAAAAAGCTCAGGAATGAGAAGGACAGACAGACCTTAGAAGAGAGTATGATTTTTTTTTTAGGTTGACTTGTCAGGGTTACTTGAGATCAAGAGAACGAGGGTTCTGATTTAGCACAGGAAGGAGAAATGACAAAAGGAAAGCAGCATTGCTCTCACCTCCGCAATGATCCCCACGCACCCAGCAATGACGGCAGCCTTGGCTTGAGCCCCGCTCATCCCTCCGAGACCAGAAGTAACAAACACCTTTCCAGACAGGTCTTCTGCCTTCAAGTAGCGACGGCCTGCATTGAGCACTGTCAGCTGCACACAGCACAATATAGCAATTATAAGGAGCTGTTTTTCCTAGAGTCCTTAAAATTGAAATATTTTTATGTTGCTTTTGCAAACAGAGCTTGAAACTCAGGGGTCACTGGGCCCATGAAACTGTTTTAAGCTTTTAGGAAGGAAACATGTTACAAAGTGAGGTCATGAAACCATCTGTCCTGATTATGTTTATTGCTCTCACCATGAAATAGAATAATCAGTGGTTCCCAACATGCTGCTTTTGGGGTATAGAGGCTTATTTAGCCTGGCTGCAAAAGACAGCTGAGCTAAACAACTAAGAAAACAAGCTAAGAAAATGTTTTTAACACATTTGGTTAATTCATACTTCACTTATTGTAGCTAGATATGAGCTCAGATTGAGGACTTGATTGCAGATTCCTTCAGGTCTATGTTCTGGATAAGATGCCATGGACATCCTTCCTAATTTTTTTAAGGAGCAGGCAACAAGAATTTTTTTGGTACCAGAATATCATCTCACAGCAATCCAATCCACTCCAGTCACTGTGGGAGAGACCCTCCTCCAAAAGGTATGGGACAAATAGACCTTTCCCCAGTTTCTTACCACAGTCCCATGGACTATTCCCTGAGGCCCAATGTAGCAGTAGCTCCCAGCAGTCATCTGGCCGTACCTAGCAACAGCAATGAACAGTTATACCACACGTTACTCAGGCTGGAATGAATTCTGTACACGTCTACGTATGTTTCTAGTATAACAAAAAAAAAATGTCTGTGCTTTGGTTCATTGCTAAAGATCTGCTATTATCAAATTCCCAACTTAATTGAGTTTATTCATTAGCAACACCAACATGTTTTCAGAGGATCATTTAGCTCTTAAAATTGAGTTCAAAAACGCATGGAACAAAAAACTGAGAGTAAAATTTTTCTGGCATTTAGCATAGTGACTAGGACACAAGGATACTCCTTTTCACATTGTTGGTATCTTCATGCTATTGGTTTTCAGTGTCACTCATGCTTCTAAGTCACATTGTCACTTTTGAGGTTGTTAGCTCAAAATGGTTGCCCACATTCCTATGAAATTCCCAGAAAAGTGGCAAAGGACATTCTCTATTCATATCCATTCTTCCAGCTTCCTTATCTGTATACACTCAGCTCTCCAGTGGTTTTAATTTATTCTGCTCATGGTATACACAACAGAATAATAGTTCTGCTTATCAACTAGATGAACAGTAAAATAGTAGGTAAATAATTCAAAAAATATAAAAAATTATAACTTTCTACTTCAAAGCTGTCTCTTAGTGCAAAGGAATGTTTCATAACTTGTGTTTTCTGTAGATTGCAAAGCAACCACTGCAAAGTGGAACGAGCCAGGGCTGTATGTTATGATTAAGGCTTCAGACTGTAATTCAGCCAAGTTCCACACATAAACCTAATGCTAATTCCTAGCAGACCTCAATTACATCCTTCTATATATGGCTGAACGTAACTCAAACTCCTGAGTAATTCCATTTAAGTATGCATTAATGCTTTGTAGCATTAGGACTTTATGCAGCACAGTTGAAATCCATCTGCATTAGAAATTTTAACCAGCCAGTGCTTGATGTCTGAATTACATTTTAGTTAAGTATTTGATCTATTTTAATAGTGAGGTATCTTCTTACATTGTTACTCCCAAAGCAAACATCTTCTCATATTCATCTCTGGTGGAATAGTTGGGAATAACCTAAGAAAACAATCAAAAGAAAACTCAGATAAGCAAATCAGAGATGTAAGCAGACCTTCTTAACAACCTACATTTCCATATGTCACACACACATGAAAACAGTGAAAAACAGGAAGAGTAATTCAGGTGGTTTAGTCCATGCTTTCTAGTATTAGGAAAAAAATATGCCTGGTCTTTCTGGCAGTGTGACTGTCACGAAATCATAGAATTGCCTAGGTTGGAAGGGACATTTCAGATCATCTAGTCCAACCATCAACGTAAGTCTGACGAAAAAAACAGCACTAAACTGTATCTCTAAGCACTATGTCTACCCATATCTCAAGGGATGGTGGCTCAACCACTTCCCTGGGCAGCCCGTTCCAATGCTTAATAACCCTTTCAGTGTAAAATTTTTTCCTAATATCCAGTCTAAGCCTCCCCTGGTGCAACTTGAGGCCATGCAAGTTTTAAGGAAGGTAGTTCTCTAGACACAAAACTAGCCTGCAGAGAGACAGATATTGAATGTATCAAAGGACTGGCAATGAACCAGTATGTTCACTTGTCCGGCTTTTCTTCCAAGCAAAGCAGTCCAGATATCTGAGCATCTGATGCATACACATCTGTCTGCCTATTGAGGACTTTTAAATCTTCCAAACTGTGCCTAGATGAACTGTTTTGGTCAATAACATGCACAGCTCAGGCTCAGTCAGAACAGATGTCATTTAATAAGAAGGTTGTTCCCTCCATCGCTGCAGACCAGCACCCTTGAGGTGAGAGTGACTGTACTGGAATAAATGCTGCAGAATTTGGACCCCAAATTCTCCCGTGTGCTGTTGTAAGTTCAGGGAGTATAAATAATATTTTAATTCAGCAAACACCTAAAAATTAAAAAGAGGAGGAGAAAAAAGAGAAAACAAGATGCTAATACCTACCATGCCATTAGTAATGATTAATCGAGGAGCACACTTATGGCTGGGAAAGAGTCCCAGAGGATGTCCACTGTACATTACTAGTGTTTGCTCTTCAGTCATCTCTGACAAATAGTGCATTACCAACCAGAACTGAAAGGAAAAGCAAGGAAAGTGAGGGAATATGTTTCCATCTTATATGTATGTTTCTTTGTGAAGCTGCTAAACTTTGAGTATGAAGACAGCTATATAGATAGTGAGGTATATTCACATATGGAATAACAGCCAGAGCTCTCAACACATTTTTGCTTTTAATGAAGTCCATTAAGAGACATCACTCAGCAGGAAACATAAATCACCAAATAGCAACAGTCTGAATAAGTTCCAGAATAACTCTCTAGTACAAACTCAAGAAATCCTTCATTTTTAAAGCTGTTCTAATTTTATCTTGAGGTTAACCATTTGGATCTAGCACTTTTCTGGCAATCTTTCCAAAGCCAAACTGCAAAATTTTCCCTATAAAGGCAATTAAAATACACATGCATATTGTTGATCCTAACCTGAAATGGATAATTCAGCATCTTCTGGTGCTTGTCATCATTTCAACAACTGGATATTACAACGTGCACTTTAAAATAAAATAGTTTTTCTTCTCAAAGAAAAAAATCAGCTTTCATTATTGCCAGTGAAGAAAGTCCTTGAGGCACTCAGGAGGACACAAATAAATGCATCTCAAATTTGTCCGCATAATTCAACAGTCACTTGTGATGTATGCCAAAAAGTAGGCTTTGTCCATCTAAGCTGCAGATTTGTCTCACGTCCATCACTGTCTATCACAAAGCCCATTGTATTCCACAGGACTTTTGGTATGTGACAACTAGGCCTGAGAGGAGCTTTCCCATGCAGTGTTGGAATTCAACAATAGCTTGAAACTAGAATTTCTGTAGGGACACAGAGAGAAAGTTTTGAGGAAAAAAAAATGGAATTGCTGATCAAAGAGACAGCAATATCAGTTGTCATGGACATTTAACATCTCTCAGTCTTTGATCTGAATTAAAAATGGTAGAGATTTGAAGCCAGTCCCTTGTAACCCAGCAAATTTCTAAGCTGCAAGTTAAGTTGAGCAGGAAAGAGTTACTAGAGTTACTGTCTTGCTTTTTACGTTTTGGTTTTGTTGCATGAAAAATGCTGAATAATCAAATTCTGGTTCTAGAACAGAACAGATAACTACCTGAACTCTCAACCCTTCAGCTGGCTGTGAAAAACACTGTAATAAAAATAAAAGTTGTAAGACAGTTTGTAAGATCTTGTTGCATTGAAAGGCACAACTGGGAAGAAGGAGGCAAAAGCCTTTCCTTGCTCAAAGAACAGTTCCATTGTCTGCAGACCTGTAAAGTTAGCTCTGGGCACAGTTCTTTCTTTTAAAATTATTCAGAAAAAAGCACAGGTCTGCGTGAATGATATAGAGCCAACTGAACCTTTTCACTAGGAACTTTGCAATGACAGATTTCCAAAAAGCATGTTGTTTTCAAGCCACAAACAGAACAAAATGTTCTGTCATAACCGAATCATTCATGTGATTCCTACTCTAAGTAAGCATAAACAAAAAGGTTTTGTTTGTTCTGCTGTGAAAAAACTGCAGGTCATAGCTCTGGCTTGGATGAGAACAAGAGAAAAGAGTATTTTTGACTTTGGCAATGCTTCTACTTCACCTTGCAGCCCAGCATCTGCTTAAGGCATGCGAGTTCAATACAGGCTACTATATAAACGGCTGGCACTGCCCACATAGGAAATGCTGCAAAACTCATGTAGTTAACAGGCATTAGTTAACTGGCATTTACTAATTAATAAATAAAGAAATGGTGTGCAGTGCTGTGGCACTTTTCTTTTTGAAGTCAGAACAGTTTTGCCTCAAAAGGTGCCTAAGACTTAACTCCCATTTACTAGATTAGGAAGCTGAGTTTTCTCTCAGCCACAAATGGAAAGTCAGAGTGGGGACTGGGAAGAACATCCAGGTTCCATGCTACAGTGAGGAATTCATTCCTCTTCCCTAATTGTTCCTTCATTTATATGTTAGTTTTGTTTGGAGTTTTTAATAAGCAAGAGGCTAGATTCAGGTAGAGCCACAACAAGGTGCATACGTGATTCTTTACGAGAGAATTTGGCTCCTTAAGCCGGCTTCTGCTTATGTAGGCTACACAACCATAGAATGGTTTGGGTTGGAAGGGACCTTAAAGATCATCTAGTTATAATCCCCTGCCCTGTGCAGGGACACCTCCCACCAGACCAGGCTGCTCAAAGCCCCGTCCAGCCTGGCCTTGAACCCCTCCAGGGATGGGGCAGCCACAGCTTCTCTGGGCAACCTGGGCCAGGGGCTCACCACCCTCACAGTAAAGAATTTATTCCTAATATCTAATTAAAATATCTCTTTTAGTTTAAAACTGTTACCCCTCATCCTATTGCTACACTCCCTGATAAAGAGTCCCTCCCCGTCTTTCCTGTAGCCCTCTTTAGATTCTGGAAGGCTTCTATAAAGTCTCTGCAGAACCTTCTCTTCTCCAGGCTGAACAACCCCAACTCTCTCAGCCTGTCCTCACAGGAGAGGTCTGATCATCTTCATGGCTCTCCTCTGGACTTGCTCTAACATGTTGATGTGTTTCTTATGTTATCACTGATGTACCTGAAGAAGGTTTTCTTGTTGCCCTTGAGATTTAATTCTATCTGGGCTTTAGCTTTCCTAACCTGAACCCTGGCTGCTCAGACAATTTCTCTGTATTCCTCCCAGGCTACCTGCTCTTGCTTCCACCTTCTGTAGGCTTCCTTTTTCTGTTTGAGTTTGTCTAAGAGCTCCTTGTTCATATATACAGGCCTCCTAGAGGTTTTGACTGACATCCTAGGTTGGGATGCATCACTCCTGAGCCTAGAGATGATCCCTGAGTATTAGTCAGCTTTCGTGGGTGTCTTTCTCCACAGGGCTTTATCCCATGGCACTCTACATGAAGCAGACACCTGAAGAGGCCAAAGTCTGCTCTCCTGAAGTCTAGGGTAGTGAGCTTGTTGTGCACCCTCCTCATTGCCCTAAGGATCTTAAACTCCACTGTTTCATGGTCACTGCAGTGGCTTGAGATTCATATTGCCCACCAGCCACTCCTGTTTGGTGAGAATATGGTCCAGCATCAGAAGATCCAGAATCAGAAACCAGTACCTTCCCAGCATTCAGGAGTGATACTGCCCTTCAGGGTGATGTACTTTTACCTGTGCCATTTCTGTTCTGCTCTGCAAAACTCAATGTCACATCTCCACCTGTCCCCACTCTGTAGCCTTGGGGCATATCAGAGGCTGCGGGAAGTATGTGGTTTTGGCATTCACAATAACCCCATTTATTCCTTTCCACAGACACTCAGGATGGTTTTTCTTTACATGTTCCTTCTGCCAGCACACACTTTAGAGCATTCAGACACAGAACATTTTTTTTTCTTGCGAGAATAAATTAAGCTCATACAAAACGTAAGTCTAAATATGTTGCTGATGATAAAGATCTCATGAAAACGTTTCCCACGTGCATTTTGCAGTACCTGGATTAAAGCAACTTAATTTATTGCTATTTTTGGATAGAGAAGGATAACAGAGATTATGCAACCACACCTTAAACACCCCAGCTCTAATTTTTGACAGGATTTTATCCTGTCGTTATCCTCAGAAGATCAAGGATAGTGTTGCTAGGCCTGACAGTAAAGTGCACTATGATCTGGCCAGCTAGCATGTAAATATTTACAGATAATCTGATTTGCCTGGAAAGTGACTCAGGATTGCTCTTGCTTAAATCAAAACCTTTTTTTTTTTTTATTCCACTACTTGGTGTGGAAAATGTTGCAAAAATACCAGAAGCAAGCAAGCAAAAGATACACTTTTTGGTTTCTAGAATTCATTTTGACTCTAAAATTATCTGTGCAAAATACAAAGATGCACACAAATGCATCAAAAAAAAGACCAAAAACTGGTCTTTACATCATCACACACAACTTGGTATGTTTATGGTGTTATGTTTAGTATTTCTGTTGGACTGTCTGTGCTCTCCTTACTAAATAAAGCTCTCCCCGTCTACGCAGTTCGTAACTGAGCATTCCTCTATCCAGACAGGATGTTTTGGAGTATTTTAGGACAACGACTGCCAAGAATTATCACAAGCTGCCTAAGCAGAACATGCTGGGGGGAGGGTGAAACTGGTTTCATGAAACAAGTTGCAAAAGCAGCAATGTCCTACCTGTGCCCAGTTGCTGAAGACCTGCCCATTTCCACCATAAGTTACAAGCTCCTGAGGAAACTGCAAAAGACAATTTAACAATAAAGTGAACACTTCTGTGGTACATTTCACTATCTCCAAGCTATGTTTTTAATCTCAGTAAAGAAATTGATAAATAAATACATAAATAAATAAAAAGTAATAAATCTTTTCTATAGCTTATTGCATCAACACTTGAGATTCCTGAAATCAGAAAATGCCATCATAGAAGCAATCATTTAAGAAAAAAATAAACATTCTTTTTCAAAAGGAGATGTTTGTTATTGTTACAATGGTATCTTGGATGCAGAATGCTACAACGTGATTCCCAGACTGCAGTTTCTGTAACAAACAGACTTCCCAGTAAAATCCCTTAAACAGGGACTGAGTTTACAGTTTGGTTGCTACTGGCATTTACAGTTGGAAGACTCTGCAATCAGCAGGGCACAGATGCATGGCCTCTCCCCTGCCATTTGCAAAATGGGGAGTGCTTGTAAGGATGGACTTCGGTCCTGTAATCATCTGGTAAATCTGTCCTTGAGGGACGAGATTTCAAAGATACGGGAAGCATTAGCACTAATTTTTTAACCTGTGTTGTAGGAGCAATGAACTAGGGCTGAGTTCTACCTGTCTCACAGACAGTGACCAGCCTCGTGTATATGGTGGGAGCTGGCGTGAGCCCTGTTGGTGTTGTAGGAGACCTCAGAGGTCTGAGTGAAGACCAGGACCCACTGTGCAGGACTAACAACTGCACACAGCAGGAAACTAAAGAACTTAACACAAAAGACCCCAAACCTCAGGAATCGAAACATAACCACAAGAAAAGTATAGAATCAACATTAGTCCCTTGCAGGCTTAGCCTTGCAGAAACATCCATTCTAGCACATCGCTCTGTAAGGAGGCCTTGGCAGTACTGAAACTGGGCTGCTCAGCTAACACACAGCAGCCAGCTCTACAGGTACAGGGACTGGCACGTGCCTTGGAGCACAGAACCAGCAAAAAGCCTATGAACAAGTAAAATCCTATTCAATCCATGGAAGAAGGATCATGTGCACGAGGATTAATTTCACCTATATGCCTACATTCTTCAGTT
Source organism: Rhinoptilus africanus (assembly GCA_013400135.1). NCBI lineage: Eukaryota > Metazoa > Chordata > Aves > Charadriiformes > Glareolidae > Rhinoptilus > Rhinoptilus africanus. The sequence continues at coordinate 528,199 of VXBO01011952.1, read as the reverse complement.
TTTATGTGAGAGCACGCACAGGAATTAACTTGTACATTTGCTGCTGCCCTATGAATCCAGCTTCCTTATTTTCACTGTACCTTACCTGAGCCACTGAGGGATCCAGATTATTCATGATCATCAACATAATGGCAGCAGCTGATTTGGTCTTGCAAGGGTAGTCTCCTATGGGGTATGCTCTGAAACAGCAGTCACAAAAGTTTAGGAGAGACACTCTGACTCACAAAAAGCACACCCCACAGAAATATCCCTGCATACCAACACATTCGTTAAATTGTATTCAGCTTATCATTTGTTGAATCCGTCAGTCACAATAGGTTATAAATATGGTGACCAAAAGCTCTCATTGCTTTTTAAAGGGATTTTTTGGGGGAATGCTGGAGCCTGCCTCTGTGATGCAGTGCCAGGCCAAGCAGCTGAGTCCTGCAACACTGAGGAAACCAGCGTCAGTGGAGGCTGCCTTCAAGCTTATTGGCCCTTGTTATTTAAGATCCTATCTAAGAAAAACACCCAGCTTGAATTTCAGTCCAAAAAAACCTCTCAAAAACTGAACTAGTTAGGAGAAATATGGGTCCCTTTACTGAATAAGATGCATTTCATCCAGAAATTGAGATGTGAGGTATGGGAAACCCTCACAAAGGTGTTCTGTGTAAGGTTTCCTAAGCACTAAAGTGCTTCAGTGCCAACTATTGTGATCATGTCACTGTTATCTTCTCCCCCACCATCTGTTGTATCAAATTGCTCTAAAATTTCTAGTCCTAGATTTATACTGTAGCTCTTCAAGGCAGGGAGAGCTCCTTTGCTGTGTTTGCACAGGGCTTAGTACAATTGTGCCGAGGCCTCTAAGGTATGACCCCAAAAGGAAGTACAACCACTGATCACGAGTTTTGCTCTTTCCCTTTCTGTATTCAACACCACCATTACAGATGCAGGAAATTCCTAAAGGTAGATAGGATCATTTGACATGGTTTCTAAATTATCTTCCTTTTATTGGACCATAGATCTTCAGTGGCTGGACACTTGCTTCATACAGGGAAGACAATGGAAAAGGTTAGGCTAACAAGTGCCATCTACAAAAAAAATATTGGACATCCACTGACCAGCTCATGAGCCAAGATCTGGAATGTATATTCTACGGATTTAGCAAATGGACTCCTCCCATGATCGTATGCACTCTATCCCAGGTTTTTACACCAGGATACTAAACCAAATGCCTTGTAGTCATTGCCAAATCAGGAGGGAAAGTATTTGAGTTTTTCCACAACACTTTTTATTAGTGTTTTCTGCTTTTTTAAGCTTGATGTGATAAAATAACAGGATTTCTGTGGAATTATAACAATTCATCAAGAGGAGCTATTTCCACATAATTTTGCTCGGAACATAAGAAACCCAAAGTTCAAATATCGGCTGAGTGTGCTGGTGTGGGAACACTGATGTCAAATGGAACAGAACAAAGTTGGGCTGTGCTCCCTGGGACATACAGAACAAAAATCAAGTACTACCAGACTGCAGAGAACAAGAGGAATTTTCTTAATCTGAGACTGTAAGAATCTATTAGAAAGAGTGATCAGTGAAATGATCACAAAGAAAAAAAATATATGAAGCTATCTAAGAGTCACTGATGCCAGTGATGGAAACAAGTTGGTGGACTGTATCATCCAAGCCTACATGGAAGGCATCCTCATCTGCAGTTCAGGACTAAGGTCCTATGAAGTCCAGCTTTGCACTATCTTTCAGATAGTCTTCCAGTTGTCCTACCCTTAGCCAAATTTTGCAAGTGCAGACCCCAGACTAGGATGGACAGCACAGAAATATGGATGTCTGTGGAAATCTGAGTGCTTTCTAGTTGCTTGCTTTATTCTGTACGGACATTAACCAGGCCCCTGCTGGATGCAAAAAGGAATCAATCAGTCTAAAAAAAGCAGCTAGCCCCTGGCAGCCCTCTCTGAAACTGTTCTGCTTCACAAACATTAGCCCCATCAGCCCTAGAATGAAGCGATGCTCCAAGATCAACAGGCACAGCATATTACAAACCAGGGTCAGATACAGGTTCCAATGATAGAAAAACGTACTTTCTTTTAAGCCCAGAAGGCCTTCTCTGGGACTCTGGGAAACAAACAGCCACCCAGAGCAGGTCTCAACCCATCCACCCATCCGATCTCACCTCTTGGTTCAGTTGAGACTTGACTTGCAGCAGCTCAGGACTAATGCAAGTTTTCTATCCAGGTTGCAATCAGAGGTCTCTGAGTAATGACTGGCCTCTAGAAACTATGACTTGCCATGGGGCAGAGCATTTGGATCTCTGGGTATGTAAAACTGGCATTACCAAGCACACAACCTTGCACAGTCCTTTCCCTGTGTTGAGTGGTGCTGAGCTTTCCAGCAGTGAGACTGTCCTGGCCCTGCCACAGCCTATCCAGAAGGGCACACACTGTCTCCCTGCCAGTCACATGGGACTGTCATGAGGAGAGAGAACATGATGGAAGATGGAAGATTGCTGTTATGCGGCTTTACAGAAAAGCATCCCAAAACATGCAGTACCCCTCACTGAAAATGAAACCACTGCTATCTAATGACACAGAGAACATCCAATTTATTCAGATGATGCACTTCATTAATATGTTATGACATGACTTCTACAACAGCTAAATTAGGAAGCAGCAATGCCACTATTTCAAGGTCAGATTCACAGGTGAAAGCTGGTCAGCAAATGGCAGTCAAATACAATGAGAACCATCCAGTCCTTACCTCATCTCAATATCTGGAAAGAATCTATACATATAGATATGGCCGTACAGCCTGAGTTCTTCAGCAAATTCCAGTGCCAGCTTCTTCTGTATTTCAGGTGGGAAATAACGCAAGGCATTGTGCAAAGCCAGCTGCCAAAAAAAAAAAAACAGACACAAATATCGAGGTAAAAGAGAAATGGAGGTAAATGGGTGGCCCTGAATTATAATCAGGCTCAGCTGGAAGCCTGCCTAAGGTATCACAAGGATGATATAATTTAAAAAGCCAAGCCCACACCAGGGGAGTTCCATTGCTGCCTTCCTATTGAAGTGTTTCCACCTGCATCTTTCCTTGTAGATACAATTGCTCTACACATTTAACCTTCCTCTTCCACCCTTTCAGCCCCAAAATTTGCATAGTGAGACCTTGGAGATTTGTAGTTAATCCTATCAATATCAGACATGGATGAATTCCCTCTCACAGTGCTAGGGGGCACTGAACTACCAAGGAAAAAAATGTTCCGAAATCCTTAGACTGAGACCCTGAACTCCTAGAGACACTGAAGACCCTACTGTACTTTCCATTCAAAAAAGGATCTTAGCCCTGCGTTATGTGACATACTCACCGATAAAGATGTTCTTGGGCTAAGTTTTGTTAAAGATTCACTACATTTAGCATCCTAATGCATTGCAAAGGGTGGCGGTTTACACTATTTTATTGATGCTACATGTATCACTTCCAAATTAGCTAAAGTGATTGCTGAATTAAATTCTGGAGATGACACTATGTGGCTTATATTCCCTATTGCCTTCAAAGATGTTACCCATGGTTTGCAAAGCACAGTATGTCCTTTTGGACAAAAGAAACCATAAATAAATCACTATCTTTAGTAATAGTGTGTTAAGTCATGTCTCTGTATTCTATGTTCCATTTGATTAAAACCATAATGAGAATAAAGATGTTGTAATCTTTAAAAAGCCAATTTCATGCAAACACGTAAAAGATCTTGTATGTTCCCTGACAAATGGCGACGCTATCTGAATGACTTTTAGTTGAAGAGATTCACAAATCATGTGGAATTTCACATCATCTTTAAGCTCATTTTTAATGGCTGTGGAAAGGATAGAAAGGGATCAAGTTTGCTTCCAAGTCTGATAACAGTGTACAAAACAACCAGGGAAGCCCAGTTTCGGAGAGGGCTGAGTATAGTGAGGATACCCCATGCTTGTGACACCTCCCGCTGGCAGTTCAAAGAGTTATGGAAGCAAGTATTTTCTGTAGGAAGTAAAGGGGTAGGCTGTAGTGCAGGAAATAAGTATCTACAACAAAGGCAGGTAGAACCATCCAGTCTAGGTATCACCACCATCCATTCTGGTAAGAAGTCCTGAAAAGCTCTATGAAGCCCTTAGTTCCATAATAAACCTCCTTGTTCAACACGACTGTGGTCTGGCTCTTACGGCTAGAGCTCTCCAGCCCCTTCATTTGAGCATGCTGGTCTCACGCACCTTAGAGCAGACAGGAAGAACAATATCTCTAAATCTAAAAATACCCAATACTAAGAGAGGGTTTTCTTGGCATGCTTGCTACTGAACAGGCATATGGACAGGCTTCAGATCCCTGAAGCTAATACTGATTTATTAACTGAGAATCAGATGAGTAAAACTTTACAAATTAGATTTGCTGCTCCACACAGAGAATGAAAAGGGGGGAAACCTACTTATCAGATGAGCAAATGCAACTTTGATTTCCAAATACCACCTTATTCTTCTCTAGTTAGATAAGCAGTCATTTTTCAAGGGCATGTTATTAATAAACACAAAAAATCCCAGCTTTATCCACACTATGATATGTAGGGATTTTCAGAGTCAATCTCAGCATCAAGCAGCCATCACAGTGGGTTCTAGATCTAAGAAATTTCTAAAGTAAGAATAAAATCACCTGCACCACTTGCAACAACAAAAACATTGCCACCTTCAGCATTTTGTCTGCCTAGGAGAACTATCAGGATGAGTGTTTTGCTTCCAGTCTGGCAAGGATCACCCAGTCTCTGATCAATACGTTATTTGTATTATAATTAAACTGATGAGCAAATATTTTTCTTCACCCCCAAAATACAAGCAAGCTAAATCCAGTTGGATTTTCACATAAATTCACTTAGACCTAGCCTCTCTCCTATTAATGTTATACATTGGCAGAAGCCTGAATTTTGATGATGCAAACATTAATGAAACATGAACTTGGATGTTATATGAAGGGAGGGAAGGGTGCCTTGGTTGCACAAAGAGAGCTGATCTTATGGAAGAGGACTAAGGCTGGGGCTTGTTTAGCTGAACGGAACAAAGGTGACATTTTGATAGCTGTCTCACTGCAGGATAAACGTCAAGGCAAGAAGAAGCTTCAGAGAAATGCTAGAAGAGGAATAAATAGCTGAAAATTAGCCATAAAAATGTGGTCATGAAATTAGAAGAATTTAAATATAAGAGATTCTGAAACAGTCTCTCAGTAGAAGGGCTAGGGCACTCAAAATTGCTTAGATGGAGCCTGACAGCTTTATGAAAGGGCAATTGCCATGTGCATCAGGAATAGTTTTCCATATTCATTATTGAGTCATAAACTGAATAACCTGAGAAAGGCACTCAAGGAGCAAATTCAAACCGGCTGTTCATCATGCTTTTGTAGAAAGGCAATAAAGAGCATTATTTCTTACATTTCATTAAAGCACCATATAAAACATTATTCTGACCTTTAAGTAGGATAGATTTTACCTATAACTGACACATTGCATTCTGAATATTAGACATCATGCATTTGATATTTAGGTGTTCTCCCTGTTCATAACTTCCACGGACAGAAGCTTAAGCTGCATGTGCTCAGTGCCTCTGAAAAACTAGGTCCAGAGTTCATCACTGTCTTAAAAGAAAAATAATCAATTGCACTTGTACTCCTGAGCCTGATAGGCTGTTTAAAAAAAAACCACTCTGAATTTGCTGAGTTACTGATTCAGTTCAGCTCAGCACAATGCAAGCATCAGGTGCAAAATCTTCCTCTTAGATCTGCCAGCTGGATCTAACATTTGATTCTTGTGTTTAAGCTCTAGCCACTGGTAGGGTGTCTCTTTTTTATTCACTGGCATTTATACAGCAAAACATGATCTTGCTGCTATTTAATGAAGATTCATACCTCACAGTCTCAAGAAATGTAGTCAAAAGAACACATGAAATCCTGCTCCTATTGATCATCTGTAAATATCTTTGTTGCAAGACTCTCTTGAGAAATCGGGAATAGTAGCCTCTCTGTTAATTGATGTTTACTGAAGAACTAGTGCCTCCTCAGAAGGAATGGCATTCATTTCCCTTTTCTAACATCATCAGGACTTGCAATTTAAGGATCTCAAGGCACTCAAACACTAAGATTTGCAGTCTCTTTGTTTACTGAGGAGAAGGAAAGCACACGGCGAGAAGTGATTAACTAAAATCTACAACAATTTCATTCTTAGTTCTTCCTTCCCAGTGGAGATGTTGCTTGCCTCCCACTTGTCCTCTTCTGCCTGGCGATATCCACGCCCAGAATCCTTGCTGGCACTGTTCTCTAAACAGCAACTGTAAAAGCAAGATGGTTGTTTCAGGTATTATTCTTCCTGATAGGTCACGGTTGGGATCAGCTCAGTTGAGAAGCAAACATGATGTCTGACAGGACACTGCTATAAATGCCCTGTGGGCTGTGAAAGCTTAACCAAGCTCTTTATCATCCAGACATTCCAGAACAGGCAACAACAGGTTGGCCTTCCCAATCCACATACAAACTTTTAAAAGCATCCTCATTTCTGGATGCATAAAGCTACCAGTAAGCTCAAATGTCCTGCTTCTTCTCCAGAAAGTTCAACAAGAACTCCAGGTGCTGTGCAACTTCACAGGCTCTGGTTTTGAGCTCTTTGTACTAGGATGTCACGAAGCAGCAAGGCCCAGCTGCTCCCTCGGTGGTATGGAGCCAGGGTAACACAGCCAGAAGGACAGGCATCCCAGCAGCCAGGGTCCAGCCCCAGAGTACCTGAGGGGGGTGAGCAGGGCAGCCCAGAGGTGGCAGCCAGGTTCCACCAGGAGTCCAGGTCATCAGGCAAGACATCAGATGTGCAGGTCTTGGGTCAAGCTAGGAGTGCAAGTCAGGATGAGGTCTGGGATGGCTTCCAGAGAGAGGCAAGATCACTAGGAAGATCCACAGTGGCGAGTCAGACCACAGGCTAGAGACCAGACCAACGCAGTCCATAACTAGGCACAGCGATAACCTCTAGCAGAACTAGAGACAGATGCATCTCCAGCACACCTAAGGAAGGAGCCCCAGGCCTGAGCTGAAATGAAGCCCCTAAGCTTATGGGCAGAGGGCAGGGGTGGAGACCTCAGCTGAGGCTCGTCAAGGTCATCAAGGCGCATTACTGACCCTAGGGCTCTGTGACAGAAACACAAACGATACTGCAGTCAGGTAGCAGATGATCATGCTGGGGTACAAGAAGACTGTAACATGACTTGGCTCTAAGAGAAGTGAGGGAACTGCTGCAGGGATGAAGACATGCCATTTTTTTTCTGATTCTGAGCAATACTGAGAAGTGCACGTTCTTCCCAAGCTGCACCAGCTTTACTGGAATATCAATGAGTGTTGAACACGCAACATCCTTGTTCTGCAAAGGACACACCACGCATAAAATTTTAGGGGTAGTTTCTTTGTAGCATATTAATATTAAGATACAGATGCTAAGAAAGAGAAAGCTAGGGTTTCCTGAGCTGTGGAGGGAAAAAGAGAGGATGTGGCTCTTTCAGGCCTCAGGCGAAGAATGACAAAGGAAGAGAACTCAGGAAACATATAAACAGAATCAGTTCTGGAAAATGACTTGATTTATCCAAGAAGATTAAAGTTGGTATGATGGGAAGAATTATATTATATACCTCTTTGGCAAACCCCAAAACACACAGAACTTTATAAATCTCACTTACAGGATTTCTATTATAAGCACAAAAGGAGGCCTAAGAAAATAAAACATTGGCAGCGCTAAGGTTTATTATTGTAGAAAGGGCTAAAACTGGAATGAGGGCATATGAAAAGAGGGACAAATTCTGACAAACTTAGCAGAGCATTAGTAACTTCACTTCTGTCAAAGCTTCCCCTAAGAACTTCAGTCAGAAAATGAACGCAGTGTCACACATAAAGTCAAGCCTCACAATATGCTCAGCATTAGACGCTGCCAACAAAATCTGGAAGCTTGTCTCAAGACTTAAAAACCACCTTGTAGACAGACAAACTTTTCTATAGTTGTCGTCTACATGCTTTTCTAAGCATGGAACACCTCTTAAAAAAAAAGAGATTTGACCTTTCAGATATAAATACCAGCTAAGCCTCTAACTCTGTTAAGAGTTTAAGGTGGAAGATTAAGAGTAAAATAAATCAGAAAGGAAGCTTTTAAATCTGTAACAGTCTAATAAAAAACCCAATGAGCATGACCTCTTATCACATGTGGTAGATAAGGAGAGATGAGGGCAGAATGTTAGACAGTAGACTGGGACCAGAAAATCAGTCTACTGCACTCTCCTCGCAACACTTAAGGAGGCAGGAAAATATTCCAGTCTCTATATTGGAAGTGAGGACTTTGTCATTACCTTTCTCTTCCCAGGTAGAGAGTAAGGTTGGCATCATTTTGAGAGATACCATCTTCTCTCCTGCAACACGGACTCCTTCATGCTATAGCAGACTTCTCATGGGGAAAGGTGATTTACCGAAGGCAAGGGATAAAATGGAGATGACTGGCAATGTTCTGACAGGCGGTGAAACTCACTCCCTGCTCCTTTATCTTCACAGCCCCCACCACACACCACAGCCCCCTTCTGCACATTTAGTAGCCACACTTCCACAGCTCCACTCAGAGCTGTCCCAGGCACACACAGGATGCCTCAGCCATGAATGCTCGTGACATTGAAGTATATCCTCTTTGGACATCTCACAGCTGTTCTACCCTTTGACTAGGCTCTCCCCTGCTTGTGGAAGTGGACTTTGAAAGAATTTGGCTGTTGATGCCAGCAGGGAACTCCCACGAAGGCAGGGAAGTTGCGTCCAACTTGTCAGTGGGGAAAGAACTTCTGTGTTCTGACCAGAATGTCACACTTTAAGTGATGTTACATGGGATGAAGCACAGACTTTCAAACTAAGGAACCCACCTTATCCTCTCCCACACAAATTCCTAAAGATGTCCACCTATTGCCGATTATTTTATGCTGCTGATTTTTAAAAAATCTCTAGCATGAAATAATGCAATGATTACTTTAGTCTGTACATAGACTATTCAAACAAAAAGAGACAAGAGAAGAATTACACAACTAAAGACAAATAATTGACTCAACTCCCTACAAACTTGCCTAAATTCCAGGACACTTCAGACTACTGGTTAAAATAAATTATCTTTGGATCTTTTATGCAAATATACAGATGTGTAGCTTGTACTGTGATGTTGACTCACCACCTTTGATGTTTATTGCATTTGAGAGGTTAGCTTTCACTCCCATACATATGCAGTGCTTTTGCAACAGCATTCATAATTTCATCTCCAAGGAACAATGATGGATTGGCAGCGCTGAAGTCTAATGCCTCTTATTTAGCCATTTAAAGTCACAGAAGCTGTTGTGCAGCACATCTCCCTCCTATCAACCTGCTTATCTCTGGGGCAGGAAGAAAGCAAGCAAGCAGAAGAGTTTCCAGTATTTTGTTCCATTACTTGCTGTAATTATAACACCAAGGAAATACATTTGCCACAAAGTTAGATGCACACTCAGAAAAGCATTCAAGGCAATCAGATCTGCTGCCCCGAGCTGCATTTATCTGAAAGGAAGAGAAGCGAGGCCCTGTGAAACCCCATGTTACCTTTTTCTCCTGAGCAGTGAGATTAGGGGTTCTCACGGGTGCATGGGGTATTCCTTTCCTCCGACCTCTGTTTTCAGGCAAAGGGGATAGAGGAAGGCCACGACAGATTTCCTTCAGGCTGGTCATGGCTGCTGAGGAAATAAGAGGAGGAAAGGCAAGGCAAACCGGAGAGGTACAAGAAACGAGGAACGAAGGGTGCAGGCAAGCAAGGTTCTAAGCGATTGAGGTACGCCACCACTCTGGGGTGATCTCAAAGAGGACAGCCTGTCCTCTGGCTTTCGCAAACAGGCCTGTCGGGCAGAGAGGGCAGGCGGCACAGGTGACACACCTCCCCCCTCTGTGCCATGCCATTGGCTCTTCCATCCTCCCCAAAATGAATGATTCACAGTTTTGCTGTTTATTCTCTGGGTGCTTTGTCAGCTGATGCTGTGCTAAACCATTAGAGCAAACTCAGTCCCTTCCCAAATCCTCTGACTCCCCCAATGTCCCAGTGAGAGCCATGGTCTGCAGCATGAACCTTGGCTGAGACCTCAAGGACTCTGCATTTACATTTCTATAGTTTGGGAACTAACTACAGTTAATCATTATTATTCACGCCACTGTTCATACACACTGTTCAGCTAAGACGGGTGTTCGCTGTTTGACACCTCTAGGTACGGGCTGTTCCTCAGATCTCATCAGTGTGTCTTCTAGACAACAGCGGCTGTCAATGATAACAGAAAATTTCCCCCTTAGGTGTCAGCTCCTCTTAGCTCACAGGCATGAATGGATTTTAGTAGTATTTAACTGGAAATGTACTCATTAGCACTGATAATGGCTTTCTCAAGACAGGCAATTACTGGGAGGAAAAATTAAGGCTTTCAGTTCTAAGTCACTTTCATACCCTACAGCTAAAAAGTTTTATGGTACGGCCATTCAGACATCACGAGTAAATGAATATACTTCATTTTGATTTTCCACTTACAGTGCAACATGAACTTTTCTCTCCATTTTGAGTTGTTGCTTAAATTATACAGGAGCTTCTTGACCTTATTACATCCATGGAACTACAACTCGTGGCCAGGAAATTTTCTCAAATGCCACAGTTTAAGCCTGGTGAAATTAACTGGGAGAAACATTTCAGTTAGGAATGAGCCTAAAAACTAGGAATAAAAAAATACTGCATTTTCCCACAAAGGCAGCAATCAACAAGCGATGACAACAAAGCACAATTATTAAATGACAGCATCTCATTAATGTCACATTGGCTTTAGCTCTGGGACATACTGCACATCCCCAGCTCCCACCGAAGACGCTTGAGTTGAAAGAACTCAGAATATCCCCGGGGAGCTGAGCACACAGCGAACTCAAACCCTCTGAAGGATGCTAACTGTCATTTACGGCAGGAGAATTTTGTTTTGCAATTATATAGTATTTTAGCTGTTTTCAAACAAAAGGAAAAGTCAAAAAGGATAGGAAAAAGCCTGCTTCATATTTTAAAAATTTCTATTGGGTTTTCTTACTCAAGACATACAAAAAAGGAAGATAAGGGTAAAGTCAGAAAATTCTACCCCAAACCCTAGATAAACAACCCTGCCTTACATAAATACCTCAAAGGAAAATAAATCTTTCCTTATTCTTTGTATGACCCACATTCTCCAAATCCCTCTAAGGTCTGATCCCGCACACACATGGGCGCAAGGATAACCTCGCCTGCATTCGGACTCCCACCAGACCTGCTTCCCTCCATGACATCAAGCAGAAGTTAATTTCGTTACATGTCTGTGAAAGCTGAAGAGAGAGAGAATGAAGCTGGGGGGTTGAACTCACTCCCTGAATTAAATTTCTTTCTAGGGCTGAGCGCTTTCACCCCCGATCGCTGCGTGCTGGATCCTCTCTGTGTCCCTGGGAGCTTTGTGTCGAAGTTTCCTGAGCAAATCCGAGTTCAGGGGGGAGGCCAGTGCCGGCGGGGGCAGGCAGGTGTGTCACTGGTGGCAGAGCAGACACCCCAGGGTGCCACAGGTCCCCGCGCTGCCTGGCTCGTCCCAGCTCGCGTCTGCGATGACGGAAAGAAGCCCGGTGCCCGTTTGTGCACCCTGTGAGCCATACCCAGACCCAACCCCAAAGGCACCCCGCTCTCCCCACGCCCTGTGGGTGCCCGGGTGGGCGCCGTGTCCCCGGTGTCATGTGCCGGGCGGGCTGGCAGAGGGTGCTGCAGGGACAGCGGGCACCGGCCGGGCGGGGGCTGCGCGCACACCGACACACACAGACACACACACACACCTCGACACACACACAGACACACACACACCCCGACACACACACAGACACACCACACACACACACACAAACACACGGGCACACGCACCGGCTCCTGGCGGAGAAGATGCGGCTGGAAAACAACGCCTGCATCTGAGCGCAACCAGGGACCAGCCCAGCCGACGAGGAGAGATGCGGAACCGACACCCATCCTCCTCCTTCTCCTCCCTAAAAAAAAAAAAAAAAAAAAAAAAAAAAAAAAAGCAAAAAAAAAAAAAAAAAAAAAAGGCACATATAAAGAACAGGAAGAAGATCACATGTTATAGTAATCCCCTTTGCAGCCGGACAGGACCAGAGAGGAGAACGGCCCAGTTGGGACTGAGAGATGCGGTAGAGGCTGAAAGGGAGGCAGGGACAAAACTTGGAGATAACTAACCAGCCCTCGGGAGGGAAGGAAACCCCCAGCCCTAATTCTGTAGCAGGAGAAGGAAGGATCCCTCACCTCCCTCCTCCTCCCTTCCCTACCCCCCCCTCCTCTTCCCCAGCCTGGGCGCCGGGCATTGCCCCTCCACCCCCGGGGAGCAGTCCCCTGCCCTCGCCTGCCCTCCTGCCCCTCCCCGGGAACTGCAGCCCCTAAATCCCGGCCAGGAGCCGCGGTCCAGCGGCAGAGACGGCAAGGGATTTCCCGGGCACCGGCACCGGCGAGCTGGCGTTGGGTTTGTTTTTTACCCTTATCCCCTGGCGCTCTCTGTGTGAAGCAAATCCCTCGGAGGTGGGGGAGAAGTGGCTTCCGTGACAGCGGAGGGAGGAGGGAAATAAAATAAAATAGAACGAACCGAAAAAAAAAAAAAAAAAAAAAAGAGAAAAGAGCCAAAAAAGACAACANCTCATCATCTCTGAGGGAGAAAAGCCAGCTCCGTTCTTCTTATGACCCTCTGCTGCCAGGAGCGAAGGGAAAGGAGAAGGCTGTGGGGCAGAGCTCCTAACAAAGCAGGGGCCAGGCTGCCCGCACCCCATCGCCACCCCGGCTAGCAGCGGGCGGCGGAGGGGCGGGGGGGCAGGGAAGGTTGCCAGGGGGAGCCCAGAGCAAAGCCAAAACGAAGCTCCACCAAAAGCAAGGAGCAGAAATGAAAGTTTTGAAATAGCATCCAAAGAACCGCAAAGGACCGGACCGAAGAGAGAGCCCTCCGCACCCCACCGGCCCTCGGTGGTGCAGTCGAGGGGCTGCGTCAGGGATGTGACCGTCCCCGGCCGGCTGCATGGAGAGGGGTAAAGACACAGCAAATCCCTGTTATTTATTTATTTATTTGGAAGCAATGTACGGGTGACACCCAGAAGGCATCTGAGCCCTGGAAAAAAAAAAAAAAAAAACAACCAACAAACAAACCACTTCTGGACCCAAACGAGAAGACGAAGAATGAGACAGCAGCCTTGACCCCTACGCTGAGAGGAGGGTGAGCAGAACGGAAGAACGAAAGAAAATACAGAAAAGCCATGCAAGCACCAAACCTGTAGATTACTGCAGCTCTTTTTGCCTTCGCTGAGGACAGATATTTTACTGACAGCCATGCAGCAGAAAGGCATCATGCTGATTGTGTTCTTGGAATATCTTTTTTCTGGCCATGGGGAAGCAGGTAAGCAAAATAAATCAATATTTCCATTCTGCAGTGATTTATCCCAAGTTTCACATAGAGGAAAGGAATAGAAATCAGATCTGTGTGTTAAAATACTTTATGTCAACATCTTTATTTTAGATTGGATTTTTATAAGGAACCTGGGTTAGTCAGTATATGTATAAATGCTTCTTATTCCCTGCAATACACAGCTTTATAGCTCAGTCCCCTCACAAAGACTTATAATAGGATGTACAATTTCATACATCCTTAAAAGAAAAAAGTGTATGATTTTTGAGAATGAGGGAAAAGTAAGAGAGAAAGAGGTAGATAGATTGAGACACGCTAGATATTTGTTTTGAAGATGAAATCCTGCCTTCCTACGCAGGACAGGAGTGAAACGACAACATCCTTGGACAGTATCACTATAGGAATCTGAATTATTCTCTGTTAACTTAATTTTGCATCATTAAAAGTCAGAGACACTGTTTAGGAATTACTATTTATCCAAGACAGTCCATTCATTCAGTGTATTCCCTGAATTCATAGTTAACATGCAGTGGACAAGATTAAATTAGCATTAGAGGAAAAATGACAGAATGAGAAGTTGATTAGTTGTATGTGTAGGTGAGTGTACAAATAAGCATACATAGGAGTGATACAGATGTAATGGTATTTAAATAGGGTCCTACAAATACCTGAATTATGTTGTAGAAATTGCTTAAGGAAAAGGAAGCAAAGCACTAGTTTTTTTTCTTCCTGCTGTGGTTTAATACATCTTTAAGTTTAAAAGAGATGAACTACAAAGATCAGGTCAGAAAAATAAAAATAATTATTGATAAAACAACACTACATCCTTGGTGAGTCTTCCTTTGAGATATTGGCTTGGGATCTCTCTTTCTGTATAGGAAAGCGTATCAGTGGTTTGCATTTCACCTGTGTGCTCAGAGTATTAGGACAGGAACAACACTCGTCAGGTAGAGATCTGAAAGTGACTGAGGTGTTCAGGTAGCCTGCAAGCTCCAGTAAAGTCAAAGGCAGATCAGGTGGCTTCAGTTCAGATTATCTCCCAGCTAGAACCATTTTGATAACACAGACATCAGATTTCCATGACTGCAAGAGATATTTTCTTAAAAACTGAAAACAGATCATAAATCTACAACCCTGTCATATCATCCAGTGACTCATTTGGGTGTCTATAACAACCTGACAGGGAACGAGTGCAGGGAGGACATGTACCTTAGTCTTTTTAGTGTCTTTTCATGGGCATTCACTAGTTTCCTAGGCTAAGAGTCTCCCTATAGGATACATATGTTGACACACAGCACAGAAAGGTTACAAAGATATTTAATAAAGTTGCTGATGCTGCTGTGGAAAGCAGCCTGTTATAAACTAGCCTAAATTTGCTCTGCATACAATTCACAAAGTGAAAATGAATCTTCAAGGAAATGCAGCCCACAGCTGACTGCTTGGTAAGTGAATTTGAGGGGAGGGAGTGTGTTCTGTATGGAGCTAAACACACCCAGAACAATGGTGTAGGACATAATGAATAACAGCAAAATAATTGGATATTGAAGGTGATGACACTAAGGATTCAATGTCACTTTAAATAAATATACACTGCTTGGTCAAAAAGTTGCACAAACCATCATCCTGTCAAAGCACAAGGGTTACCTGTTAATTTATATTTTTTCTTTTTTTTTTTTAGAAGCAGTATAAAAATCTTGAATTAACCTTGAATCTTTACAGATTCTGTTACAGGCAAGGTCAGTAGTGCTCAGACTAAGGTTAGTTCGGACAGTGCTTAGCCCATCTGTATAAAATCATTTGGAAGCCTCAGCCCTTTCCTGAGCAAGCAGAGAGGTGTACAGGGAAGTATGTTTTTGACATACTTTATTAGCCTATAGAATAAACTCCCTTTTCAGCCCCATAGTTGATCCCTCCTGGTCAGAAGTGAAACAAATTGATGCGACAGTTGTGTGGGGAGTACAAGAAGCACAATACCTGTGGCAGTACAATATTTGCCTTCTGCCACCTCTGGGCAGAGAAGACAGTCCTGCTTGTCAAGACTCGCTCCTTAGATCTTTAAATATAATGCCAAAGATAAAAAAAACCCAACACCAACATTAGTGGTTAGGCTGGAGGAGTCACCTAGGTTGCATATTGTGAGATGTGACACTTGGGGGATCCTTTCCCTAGTCTTATGCAGGTGGAGGGCACTATTCCCCTCAAATACACTGCAGTGGTCTGAAAACTCTTGCATATAGGAGCAGTTAATGGAACTGACAACAGCTTGGGCTCTTGCTTCAGCCCCAGCCAGCCCCAGACCTCCTCAGGGGAGCAGTGCCCCGGGGAGCAGTGCCTGAGCCAGCTCTCCTCCTGATGGCAGTCCTCCAAAGAGTGCATGGGGTGGTCAATAATGGCCATTTCTAGCACCGAACTTAAAACCAATTGCAGGACCTGATTATCAGCAGGGTTATTCAGCTCATCTGCAAATGAAGCTGTAGGTGTTGGAGTCCACTGTTGCTCCAGAAGGGATGGGGGCAGGCAAACTGCCACTGGCCACAATGGAAGAGAGCCCAAATCTGGGATCTTCTTCTTCTTCTGTCCATGCATCAGGTCATGGCGGCAGGTTGTTTTCATAGCATATTCAGAACTTCACCTCTGGGGTGTTTATGAAGGCTGGCTCATTAGCTCCAGTTGTCAGGGCTATTTTAGTGCAGAAATACATCAGGCTTCTCATAAATGGGGGAAGACTTGCCAAACTTATTGCACGTTGGCCCCAGACAAACCAAAGGGTTGTATAGCACTTTGGTTGCAACCAGCGTTAAGGGGTAAAGTTCTAGGCCTGATTAATAAAAGTTCAAGCGACTCATGTCCCTAGGGTGGTTAGCATTAAAAGAACATTTAAAAGTTTTTGGTTATTAAGAAAAAAGTTAAACAGATACAGAACAAGTGAAATCCAGGTTGGACATACATGCTGAAACTGCTCCATCAAAAACATAGCAGAAGATGCCCAAAGGATTTAATGCTTACATATTGCTCAGAACTGTGACATTTGTTCTCTTGTCTCACTGTGGGAGACTTGAACACACGAAGTCATAAATTTGCATATGGAAAAGAAATAAAAACTTCAATGCAAATCACTCAGAAAATATTAGGCATCTTTCCAGTCACATCGGCAGGCTTTGACTGAGTTGCCATATGACCTTTCTTCTGTCGGGTATCCAGTGGAGGGTGAAAAGACCTCTAAAAAATTGAACCTGTCTTAATTAATGTCTACAATGTTCTCTTACATTACAAGGCTCTGAAGTCAGAGATCTCTATTTGAAATGGTGTCCCAGGAACATCAATAGTATCGCCTCCCTTGAACTGTATGATTCCCTAATCATCAGATAACACCACTGATAAAACACGTGCCGGGCAGGTGCCATTGACCTGCCACTTTGTGGCACAGCTCTGAGGGACCAGAAAACAAAGAAAAAAATTAATCATACCATTTATGGAGCCAAGCCATCCTCCGTGTAGTAAAAGCTAATCTACTTCATAATAACATGCAGTATCCATGCACAATCAAAGTGTTTAGTACTTTATGAATTATTCAATGAGTCCTCCTGGCAGTGGGGGTAAGTTGTTTGTTTGCCTGGCTGCTGTTTCTCTTCTGCAGCCGTCCCCCCTCGCTGCCCAGATTCAACATTTCATGTTGTTTCCACAAAATAAGTGAGTGATGGACGGCCACGCTATCCTTGTGGCCAAGCAATGTTCTGCCAATTGATTTCTTTAAATGCAAAGCTTTTAATCGACTGCAGATTTTGCTTTCCAATCACTCTCCTTCTTTCAAACTCTCTTCTGCTAATTTGCACTTTGTTCTTCTCCAATTTTCCTAATGACACAGCAGTTCAGACAGGAACTGTTTATTGATGTTGCTGCATTAGCAGGCAGAGCAGATAAACCTTCTTGTGACTGTTGTTCAGGAGAACAACTGTTTTTCTTTTCCAGGTTCAGATAAAAACATCTGAAAAACTCAATACAAGACTAATAATCCATTTATGGAAAATATAAAAAGCAGCCATTTCCTTTAAAAAAAGTTTCCTTTTTTTACTTTCTCACATTCTTGTCTGCAAAGTTTCCCCTATACAACTCCTTAGATTTAGAACTCCAGCATCCCATTTCCTCCATGAAAGCTGCAGTGGTGTGATCCATCAATAGAGATGGACTTTGTTTTAATTACATGGTGTATTTATCCATAATCCAATAGCATTTGTAACATGGACCCATGCTAAATCAAAACTAAGTAACCTGACTCTTAGTCAGAGCTAATGCTTGTTGAAATCTCAGTTGTAAGATCAGTCCCACTTAAATTCCCCAGAAGCAAAGATGACATCTTTTTGCAACACTACTTTAAACACAGAAATTGCTGTGCTTTCCTTATTTCCAGTATGTTTTAGCAACAACTTGGACATGAACGTGAACCTAAATGCCACTTGCAAAGACATTCTTGAGGCAT
The DNA here is from genome assembly GCA_013400135.1 of Rhinoptilus africanus. Classification (NCBI taxonomy): domain Eukaryota; kingdom Metazoa; phylum Chordata; class Aves; order Charadriiformes; family Glareolidae; genus Rhinoptilus; species Rhinoptilus africanus. The sequence continues at coordinate 510,214 of VXBO01011952.1, read as the reverse complement.
GCAGTTGTAGCTCATTATATTTTTGTCGATGTGCAAGAATAGATTTATCCTTATTTCAAGAATTCTGCATGATTCAGTGAAATTCACCCTCTAGAGAAGTCAAAAATTTGGAATTTCTAAACAACTTTTGTGGAAGAGCAAGTCCTCTTTCAGGACAAAAAGACCCAGAGAAATTGCAAGAAACATCAAAGATAAAACCTATGAAGCTCCTGATGTTCCCCTGCAACCATACTAGGCTCATATGAAATACGAAGGTCATAATCATAAAGAAAATACACTGAAATGGTCATCAAGCAGTCAGGATGGTTTGAGAGCTTGATGGAGGATCCACAGTAGTGCTAAGAATCCCCTGCTCAGTTGAAGTTGAGGAGCAAAGAACAGAACTGATAGAGACAAACATCCCCATCTTCTCTCCTTTCCTCTCCAACTGAATCCTGCAACTCCTCTCTCATGAAAATTCCTCTCTGTCCTGGCACAGGGAGTGGTGGTGGCACTGAGGAGGGGCAGCTTTCGTTGCTTTGATCCAAGGACTATTAGGTGCACAGGTAATTCAGGTACTGCTGCCCACTAAGCTCTGCCAGTCTCCTACTGGCATACTAGAAAAAATCTTGGCCAGTTCATTCCAGCCATTGGTGGAAGACAACCTCCATCAGGAGGAAACCTACTGTGCCTCCAGACAGCCCCTCTTTCCTTGTGGTTGCTGCTGCTTACAATGTCTGTAAGGCAAACACACATTAAGTCCAAGTTCCTTTGAAGGTGGCTTCCACCTGATTCTAAGAGTAGTCAAGAGCATTTCTGGATGATCTGCTTGCTTGCTAACTGAAGTTTAAGACTACCTTATGCTGTAGGTAAGCTGAAATGGCACACACCATTGTTCAGTGGGATTCAGTGGACATAGAGCAACTTTGTTTTGTGTCCTAATCCTGGGAAGTAAAACACATGAGGTGTTTTCCAAAACAATGTCCATCTCTGACCTTTCTCTTCTGGCCTGTGCAGAAACGTCACAAAGGAACTAAGGACAGAAGCAACTCAGAGATAAAACCTTGCACACTGGACACATTTTTTCACCGTAAACATTCCTTTTGGAAAGAAGGACATCAGTTTCATCCAACTACATTTACTCTTTGAGTAGTTTCATAAGGCTGAATTAGAGAATCTTTTCTTTGACTTAACTTGATTTTAAAACTAATTTTGCCTGTGGAAAGGCTGAATATAAACCAAGTAGGGATTTAAAAATTTGACCTAGAATGCTGAACTAATGGTGATGTTTGAACTGTTCCTAGATTACCCAGGGTTTACGGTCAACCTACGTTTCATTGGAAGGGTCATTTCCTGTAGGACTTACATCCAGTCATCTGATTTGTGACCTCTTGAATTAGATTTATGACCTTGCAAGGTCAGTCTTTAACTCCTTCTACACTGTTTTATTGCAAAGAGGACATTGTATGTCATTAGAAAAGCAATTTTCTCCAGTATGGTAATAAGGTTTTGGAATGACCTTTAATTCCAGTGTCACAAAACACTACTGATTTCTAAGAAATATTAAGACTTTGGACTTATCCATACCTTTTGTTAATTTAGAAATAAGAAGGTATATACGCTGAAGATATCAAAAATTTGCCAGTATTTGCAAACCTAGCAAACAAAATATAGTCACCTACCTCCATGTAAAGGTCTTTAAACAAAATAGAGACTTGATTTTCAGCTCTGCTAAGTACTAACAACTCAAGCTGATCTCAATAGGAGCAGTAAAATCTCAAAACCTCTCAAAATTATGCCAGTAACAAGTAACTATAGAAATACATGCTTTTTTCATGTATTTGTATGTGTAATTAGTTTCTGTAGTTTTTTGTGCAGGAATCATCTCTTAATGTATCTACAGTGTATAGTACAGTTTGACTTCACTTTCTGATAGCGATGAAAATAAATGGGGAGTATATTGATAGAACATGGTGCAATGGCCTTAGACTGAAAGAGGGTAGATTTAAATTGGATATAAGGAAGAAATTCTTTACTCTGAGGGTGGTGAGACACTGGAACAGGCTGCCCAGGGAGGCTGTGGTGCCCCATCCCTGGAGGTGTTCAAGGCCAGGCTGGATGAGGCTTTGAGCAAACTGGTCTGGTGGGAGGTGTCCCTGATCTTTAAGGTCCCTTCCAACCTGAACCATTATGTGATTCTGTAAATGCACTGAATAGATTCAGTCCTCAGATGCAGTGCTATACTAGAGTGAAAGTAAGAAAACACAAGTAGTTAGACGCAAGTGTATTTTCATCAGAAATGAAAGTTAAGTGCCATAAGCATGAGTTTTCTACAGACCTCAGTTTCTGAGTTAGGCATCAAAAACAAGGACTAGATTCATTTAGAAACTCCCTCCAAACTTTGTGTAAAAAGATGAAGTAGCTCTCCTTAGAAGGAGTCCTCTTGGATGTCTATCCCCAGATTAGGACTCCAAACATTTGCATGGTCACCTGAGATACAACTTGAGAACTATTTGAGAAACGTGTGGGGTTTTTGCCTGTCTTTCAGATCCCATAAGGCTACAGACCTTCCGCTGTAATGGCCGTTCTTGCAACCCTCCAGTGGGAAACCTTGCAACAGGGAGGACACCAGTCACCCTCACCACATGTGGCCAGAACAGTACGGAACTGTACTGCTTCTATCCAGACCAGAACCTCCTCCATCAGCTCTCCCATGGCTGCGGGCAGCCTCGCTGCACCAAATGCAATGCTAACCAGCCAGACAACTCCCATCTCCCTGCTGACATGACAGACGATTTCTTTGCAAACCCTGTCTCCTGGTGGCAGTCTGCCCAGGGGGTACACAGGGAGGAAATCAGACTAGATTTTGAAACAGAGTTCTACCTGACCCATGTCATTGCTGTGTTCAAGTCCCCTCGCCCAGCTGCGATGGTGTTGGAAAGATCCCAGGACTATGGGCAGACTTGGAGGCCCTACAAGTATTTCTCTATCAACTGTACAGCAACCTTTGGACTCCAGGATGATCTCATTGAGGAGGGCTCCATGTGCACTTCCAGGTACTCAGATGCAGTGCCCTGCACCAGAGGAGAGGTAAGCAATAACTGAGGTTTGGACTAAGTTTAATGTCAAACAGCTGAAGACTGGCTGAAAATCAGAGAGTGTGTGCTCCAAGAGGTGCTGAGAAAGGTAACCCATCCACAAAGGCTTTGTGTTAAGAAAAAAAAGGGGAAGAAGAAGAGAAATTATATATCAATGAAAATGAATGTAAATGCTTCAACTAATTTCTTTTATGAGTTGCACAGAATAGGATTAACATTGCCTAATTTTACATTGCAGATGCCAATAACTGAACTAGAATTCCAACAAAATAGATGTAAGGAAATACACATTTGTAGAGTCTGATTTATCCAAACTGTTTTCCTACTTTAGGGTGACATGAACTGCATGGTCTTTCTTTTTTCTTCTCCATATAAAAAGTCCTAGATTATTGGATGACTTTCAAATAGATCCTCTAAGTTTAGTGTAACTTTTCTTGCTGAGGGAGACTGATCTGATTGTATCAAGCTTTAGGCTCCAGAAATGGAATCGTTCAGAAGCAGGAACTGGGAGCAAGCAGCAGGTTTCACTATTCAACAGTGGGAAAACGCCCTTCCTTGGTATGAACACTGTGATGTGCTATTAAACACATGCTGAATGCTTTCTGTCAAAATAAATGTACAATTGCTCTGATGAATTCCTCTGTCAAGAACATTAAAGACTGCTTAGTAATCAGATACTTAGTTTAGTTATAGCCTTTTTCATTCATCAGTCTTGAAGCAGTTTAGATAGGAAAGACGGTAAATATCATTGGTATCGTTTCACAGAGGAGACATAAAGGCACAAAGGGAGATCATAAGATGTACCTATAGTCACAACAGAGGCTGGAACTCTTTCACTGCCTTCTCTTTTCCTTAGAGAAGTCCCAGTCCTCTTGGTTTCCCTGTCTGGAAGTGATCATGCAGGTTTGGCAGTAATACTTCACTGCAAATTAAGCTCAGGTGTGAGGTGAATGGTCCAGATGATAGGTTTCAAAAACACAGGGGTTTAAGCAGTGCACTTCAAAATGCACTTGAGTAGAAAGAAACCAGTGCACTATGCCCAAGACAGGGAAACAGCAATAAGGAGAGACTGAGTTCATCTTTCTGCAACAGGCTGGGAAACATCTCTGCATATTAGAAGTCTGCAGCAGATCATCTGACTACTAAACTGTCTTGTTCCTGGAGTAGTAATTCTGCTGGTCAGTTATCATGATACATTTAAGTCAAATACATCCAAATGCCTTCTGTAGGGAGACTACAGTTTGCCACGTCAATATAGAATCTAGGCAACTAATACAATTTTCCACTCTTGTGTGCCTTCCAATCAAAAATCTGGAAGTACTTTGCAAGATCCCTTTAATGATCTTCAGCACACATATCAGGGTCCTGTTGTCATTTCAAGATGGGGAAAGAGCAGCACAGAGAGGTGAAGTCTTTCATGGTAGAACAGGACAATTCTGATTGAGTACGGAAGGGAATACAGGGTCTGAGGCAAATGCCTTGGCCTTATATGCAAAACAGCTCTTCCTTCCCTAGTACAGTATCCCCTGTTGCCCTGCACTACGTTGGCTTTTGTGCTTACTTAACCTTGGGAAATATCATTAAGACCATGTGTTGCTGCTACAACAAATCTGAGAAGTGGATGGCAGAAAATCAAATAATAAAACATTCATCCAATACAAGCCTTTGTGATTACAAGTGTCAACTTGGGCAGCAACTACACTGAAATGAAAATGCGTATGTTTAATCAGTCTACGCGGTCGCAGTAGATGACAGAAAACAATAGTAATAGTAAGAACAGTCATATATTTACAAGCCATAGCCTTGCACATCCCAAATACTTTCATGAACTGTTACATGAATTGAATACACACTTCCTCCACAGGCCAGAGAGCTGAAGCTTTAAAGTAGCAGGCAGGAGTCTGTACGGCAACTTAGTAGAGAACAAGACAAATACTGTTTCACAGCACATTAACCCAAAAGGATTCTGAAGTTCTGGACAGACTTTACAGAGACCTTTTAATCAATCCATGAAAGGCCACTATGTCAAGGGTGCAAAAGCATCAGGCTTTTCAGGTCAGCAATACGACACAACAGATTCTTTTATGAATGACAATAAAGGAAGGCAGAGTGCAGTTATTTAGAGTGATACCTGATCAGATCTGCCTGAGTGACGCTGCTATTCTTACTACAAGTCCCACAGGAGCTTTGCTCACACATCTCAGACCTACAATTTTATATCTTATTTTAAAGATGTCATAAACATCACTGGGGCATTCCCTCAAGCACTGACTCACAACTGACTTGGAAGGAAGCTGACTGAAACCCCAGCGCTACTTTGTGCAGTGTTCTCTGCTTATCTTTCACCTCCACTCTGACCTATCCAGCTACTGGCTCTGGCTAAGCCTTGGATTGCAGAAGAGCTCACAAGATGACAACATTTCTGAAATGATCAGCGTTACAACTTAAGTGTTAATTCATGCTCTGACATAAATAATTATTTTTTCTACTGAAGGGCTTAAAGTAGTTTCCACTGCATGACATTCAGGTTTTTCTAGGGCGTTGTCCTACTCCTTTGGAGAGGAGACACAAATTCCTTTTTAACAGTGAACAAAATGAATCAAAAAAAGAGATGGCTTACTAAGAACACGTAGATTTAAAACCTGTGTGGGACACATCACGAAACAAGATTTTGGGTCAACTGGCTTCCAGAACTGAGAATGTAGGTGTGAAAGGAGAAGGTGGCAGAGCTGCAGTAACTTTCATGTATCTATAAACTGAGATGCACCTCCCTGAGCCAGCACACTCTGGTGGCCCTCTAAGACCACTGAAAGGGGTTTTTCCTGGGAGCGCAACAGGAAACTTGGCAGAAGATAAATTTTAGGAGACTAGAATGGAAGCAAAAGACATTTGAGTGAGTGATGTGACAATGTCACAACAGAACATAATGTATCACTAAGTTATGGTGTAACCCTCGTCTCTTGTAGATTATCCCTTATCTTTCAACTCTGACAGGGTCACACATCTTCATTCCATCTCAGATAAGATACAGCTGAGACAGAAAGTGTCAGGCATTGGCCCACAAGTCCTGTAGAAATGCAAGGAGATGTCTTCCTAATGTCTCTTTTTCAGTTTTCTTTTACTCCAGCATTTATTAAATCCCTTACTCCTGTTCAGATCCAGAGTACTTCTGCAGCTAGAATCTACCTATCTGAGATCCTGCATCCTCCCATCTTAATGCTTCTGGCAATAAACTTGCTCTATTGATGATTTCTGATCGAGAAGACAGAGCAATTCATTCACTGCCGATTGCCTACACATCATTTGCTTCATATGAAGCACGACAAAATCAACATCTGACTTTCTATGCTTATAAATGCTTTTCAGTCAAAATTCTCCACTAGCATGTCTTAAGTCCTGACTGGCCTGTAAAGTACCCAATGTTTTGCCTGTTGACTTCTATCACAATAAGAAATTACGTATTAAATGGGAAACAAATGCTTCTAGTCTTCATTCTATCCTTAAATGAGAACATTCTTAACCATTCTTAAGCAGAACAGTTACTACTATGCTCATCATCTTCAGTACGCCAACCTCCAACATAACATCATGAACTAAAACCAACCCCACCTTTTTAAGGTTCATCTACTGTAAGTGTATCGACAGACAATGCTTGCATGGAGTCATTCATCAACTGTGTCCAGTTCTGGGTTCCCTAGTTCAAGAAAGACAAGGAATTATCAGAGACAGCCCAGTGAAGGGCTCTGAAGATGATCATGGGACTGGAGCATCTCTCGGACGAGGAAAGGCTGAGAGACCTGGGTCTGTTTAGCCTGGAGAAGAGAAGACTGAGAGGGGATCTTATCAATGCTTATAAATTCAAGGCCAGGCTGGATGGGGCTTTGAGCAACCTGGTGTAGTGGGAGGTGTCCATGCCCATGGCAGGGGGTTTGAACTAGATGATCTTTAAGGTCCCTCCCAGTCTAAACCATTCAACCATTCTATGATTCTAAATATTTAAAGGGAGAGTGTTAAGAGGATGGGGCCGGACTCTATCAGTGGTGCCCAGCGATAGGACAAGGGGCAACAGGAACAAAATGGAACACAGGGAGTTCCATCTGAACATGAGGAAAAATGTCTTTACTTTGATGGTGACAGAGCACTGGAACAAGCTGCCCAGAGAGGGTGCAGAGTGTCCTTCTCTGGAGATATTCAAAACCCACCTGGACACAATCCCATGCAACCTGCTCTAGGTGAACCTGCTCTGGCAGGGGATTGGACGTGATGATTTCTAGAGGTCCCTTCCAAGCCCTATCATTCTGTGATTCTGTGACTCTGTAACTGAGACCTTTTTAACCTACTTGTCTATCCATCTGTTTTTCTAATTTAAAAACACTGTACTGTGTAGTCATGGAGCCTAAAATAAGCCTTCAGGTCAGCTAATGTAAACCAAAAACTCTGGCCCAAACAAAAGGAGAAACTACCACAAGGTTGCATCAGACATTACTGTGACTTACAGTTCAAACATCACTTGAGGGAAACAGGGACCGAAATGTTTCAACCTGCATCCTGGCAGCACGTTCACTCAAGGATCTGAGAGATTAAGAGCACATTTTTAATAAACTGGAATATTGAGAAATGAAAACAAATGTTCTCCTCCATCGAAGATGATAGGAAGACATTAGCATGCAAAGTGGGGTAGAATACTGACCTGCTTATAACCACCAGACCCAAAAGGAGACCCTTCCCCTGTTGGGTCTAGCTAGTGGAAGGGAGTTTTGAATCAAAGGCTGGTTCATTTATGTGAGTGTCTGTGTGACAGATGACACCAATGAAGTGTGATATAATAAACCCATTACTGGAATTCACTGGGGGCTGGAAGAATTGTGTATGCCTGAATTAAGTAACTGGTTTCTATGGCAACATGTCAAGTGTGCCTTGTGCAGGAGACCTGTTCATTCTCCATTTTGTATCCTGTGGTGACCTCTTTAGGGACAGAAGTCCCCAGCAGCGCCTTTTGTCAAAGATGAGTGGTCTCGCTTTGTAGCTAAAAGACTTTTAATCACTCTTCTAAACACACTCTGTGAATGCCAGATCAAGACATGTTGTGATGGGATGCAGTTTTGTCTCTTCAAAAGCCACCAGGATGTTCAGACAGAAGTCACTGTCAACCTTATGGAAGGCCTTTTCCTCTGCACTGACACTGGAGACCTTTGCTGCCTTTCTCCATCTACAGGGACTCACTGAGCAACAGTTATGGCAGAGGGGGACCGTTTCCACACAGACACCAAACCAGGCCAGGGACAGGGCTCTGTGTGGAATGTATGTGATCCTGTTTCAAGGACCTACATTTTTTGCCGTCTTTTCTCAGGATTTTCTTTTACTGTATTCATGCCAAACCTTTTGATAAACAAAGAAGGATTGCCTGCACACACACATACCTCATTAAGTAGCAACATCAATAATTCAAGAGATCACCACTGTGGCTTCAGTGTCTTCTTAAAGGTTTGATCTCATATGGCAGTGGGGTCACTGAAAAGAAACATGCTTAGCACATCACAAGGTTGAATTCCTAGTAGGTAAGATGCAAGGGCAGGGTCTTGCACTGCAGTGAATTGTCCCACAGTCGTCAGGACTGGCCTCTCAAAGTTGCATGATGCTCGGGTTATTCCGACTTCCAGACGGAAGAGATTCCAGGAGGGATTAGTCACTAGTGGAGGTAAGTGCCTGAATGTTATGACTAGGGCTGTCTGTTCAGCATTTCATTTAACATGAACTGCAGAGGAGACAGAATGCAGAGGCGAGTTGAAAGGAAGCAGTTAACACCAGCAGTGTAAACAAGCAGATAGCACTGCCAGGCCCTGCTTCCCTGGAGGAAGAATTAAGGGGCTCAAGGATTTGTCTCTGAAGGGAATTTGAACTGACGAGACCAGTCCAGCATTCCCATCCCTGGCAAGTGAACTTCAGGAGGGCACCAAGTGTCCTCCTCTGACCTCGTTTGTAATGAGCCATTTCAGAGACATTTGGAACCTTATAAACGAGACCAAAAGACACAGTAGGGTTTTTTTGAGCATTGCTTATGCATTTCCTGAACATACAAGGCAGCAGACATCAAATGAATTTTTCTTCTCACCTTGTTTTATAAAACCTTAGTGCAGTTGCAGCCATGACTTTTTTTTCAAGTCTCAACTGTGAAAAAATTCTTGTCTAAAATTCCATGAATCTTAGAGACTCATTATTGTCATTTTCAAACTCCAGGCAAAAGAACATTTAACTGTTCGCTCTACAGTTGTCCACACATCACTGTCGTGGTGAGACTATACACTTAGCTATGTCTGTTCACATGTAAGATTTCAGTGAAATCCTAGAGATATAAGTGGCTCCACCTACAAGAAATGGATGCTCTCCCATGAGCATGCAGCTCGGTTGACATTGGTTGACAATGACAGTGATGAGCTGTTATCCCATGCCCTGATAATTCAGCAGACAGAGTGAAATGAGTCTCCTCGTTCTCAATCCACTTCCCAGTCGGGCTGTCTTCATCACAGAACTCCTTGTGCCACCCTTTGCCATTTCACAGCAAATATCATTCCTCATAATGAAAAAGGACATTGCATTTTGTGGGAACATGCAAATGTTCTCACATCCCCGCGTAAGGCAGTACTATGTAGAATGGAAGAAATTTTGTCCATTCCCTGTAAACAGACTTCAAGCTGAAGATTTTGTGACCAATAGCCTAGATTTTGTACTGCAACTACATTACCTGGCTTGGTAAAAGACACTGCTTCTCCCTATAAACCTTGCCTTTCTACACAGATGTAGAGATTTACATCTATGGATAACCTGAACCTACATAATAAGTTTTGTTTGAAGAAGAGAAAAAGTCTGCATGGCTCTTCAGGTTTGTCTGCCTCTAACTTCAGTTGTGTAGTCTTTCCCCACCATCATATTGGCAGCAATGCCTAAATATTAATATTAATGCCACACTGACTGGATTACTGGAAGAGTAGCAAATGCACTCTTCAAAGCAAATGCAAATTGAAGGGACATTGACTCTTTCTGTTTTGGAAAACACAGAATTCATTCAAGATGCCACTGTCTTGGTAGTAGCTGAGTTTGCCCAGATCAGAGAAATTTTAAAAATCAAGTGCACAGTTCTTTCTTTGACAAACTATCATAGTCTATACTGACTTCTAAGTTTTATGCTCTGAAAGGACAGAAAAGCACTGGATCTTGACTAAAAAGCACTATTCCATGAATCATCAAAATGGGCCTTCTAATAGCTAAGAGAACAGCTAGACTTTATTTGTGCTCTGAACAGTATTTCAAAACAGGAAAGAGAGTACTTCTTAGTAAAGACTACTGCACCACAAAATGGAAGAATTAATTTTAGTCAAGAGGCTCCATTAAATACATTAGATGGTATTTGCCACTGTGTAGGAAAAATTTAGAGACAATTGTTTACTGTTCCTTTAAGAACAAAATCAACTCACATGAAAAGCTCTTAATGAAGAGGATTTAGGACTGATGAGAGTTTTTATTGCAGCTTCCTTCTGATGGGCCTAGTATAAGCCCACAGGCATTTCTGATCTCATTAACCTGATTGTGTGCAACATGATCAACATAGCTTAAGGATGATCTGTAATATCAAATTCTTGTTCTGCACAAGGATCTTCTTTTGCAGAAGGCCATGCATTGGCACTGCCCTCCATTTATGACTCATATTCCTTGACCTTAGGCTATGAGCTTGCAAGGGGGAACCTTTGTTGTGTCCATATCTTTTCTGACTAATACTGTCTGGAAGATCAGGTTAAGAAAACAGAATTATCTGCAACAAGAATGTAAAAGCAAAACATATGGCAAGAAATCAAAAATCTGAGGCACTGTCTCTGGAGTGAAGATGATCTCCTGATTGGCGATAAAACATCGCCACCTGTGCCAACTTGTGTACAGCAAAAACAGTCCTCTAACAGTGGCTACCTTTTTTTAGCCTTGCACACTTAGAGCATTTTCGAAACTTCCTTGCTCTTAGAAAGGTCAGGAGAGGACAGGGTAGTCACCATCTTTTTGAGGCGCAGCTGACTGACTTTTGAAAATGAGAATGACAAATATGCGCTTGATAGCAGATATGCAGATAAGCATGAATGTCCTACTCAGCATTCAGCTCCAGTGGCAGCTCCTGTTTATAAGGGAAACTCAGGACGTTGGATGTATTCCCACAAAGGGTTGAGACTATAGAGGTGCTGAATACCGTCAGCTTCTACCCAATTCAGTGGAAGTGGAAAGATTTCTAGGATGTACCTTAGCAGACTTAATCACCATCAGAACTTCTTCTGCAGCTGTGCTTATGCTACTTTTATGAAAGCTGCACACTGATATTCAGGGAAATGACTGGGAGATTTCAGAGCAGTCTGTTACAGCAAAAAAAAGAGCAGAGCTTCCACAGACCTTGATATCAGATAGAGATTTAATTAGATGAGAAATAGCTCTACAGCGAACGTCATGGGAAACTCTTTTCAGAGCTTGCATCTTAATTATAAGAACACACTTTTTCATTAGACTCCCTTCATGTCTTTTACATGAACACAATGGAAAACTGCAAATTTGCACGGTATCTCTGGGAAATGAGAAATGAATCATGTTTTTGCCTTTCTGCAAAAGGCAGAAGTGAAATGTCTATCTGTATAGAAGGAATCTGCTTCACAGGCTCCAGAAACACAAACCCTGTGAACTAAACCAAAAGGAACAAATAACACAGTGAAAAGATGGAGTGTCTCTTCTCACAGCTCATGAGTCTACGAGTTCACTAATACTTAGATCCATTTCTAATCTAATCTTTAAAACATTTATGCAGAAATGGTTGAGACAAGCCAAACTCATACCTTTTTACCTATTATTATTATTATTAAAATTGCACATATTGATCATCCATTTTTAAGTGTTCTCAGAGAATTTTACAAATACAAATTTATTAGTCTTCCTTCTGTTCCATGAAGTACTTGAATACCTGTATCCCATTTTTAAAAAAGGTAAGCAGGACATACAACAGACTTCTCCTACTCCTACTGAATTCATTGGCAATCCAGAACAGCATAAGGCTTAAGTTACTTGCCGAGTGTTATACTGGACATTGCGCTCGGGCTTTGAATGGTTGCATTCCCGACTCTGTATTTTGGTCACAGTGACATCTCTTCCTTTTTTACAGAAATAAAATTCTTAACTATACCATATAAAATTACCAACCCGTATATGTAACGGCCAGCAATCTGTCTCCTAATTTAGAATCCATTTTTTCTTAGGGAACCATAAACCCAAATACATTCATTTAAAACATAATCATGAATTTTGAGTACGGAAAAAAGCTCAGCGGTTTGGTTTGGGGTTTTTTTTAGGTTAATTATGCACTTATGGAAAAATAATTCAGGGCATGTAAGGTAAGATACCAGATCTGTTTTAAAAATTTATTCCACTCTACAATTATTTGAATCCATACACATAGTAGACTAATAGGTATAACTTATGGATTGTAACATATCGCTTTTGACAGTAGGGAAACACATATGTTAAGGAATATGTAATAGCTGGCACTGCAATATGAGAAGAAACATCCAATCAAAAATGAGCCAATTATGATTACATTATACACTTCCCTCTGCTCAAGGTTTTTAACCACCAATAATTCAAGGAGAATGTGTCCTCCAGAAGGGAAGAGTGAGGAAAATTCCATTTTCCAGTTTTATGCATATATGAAACAATCCTGCTGAACCGATTTAAATGCAAAATAAATCTGTGCTACCTTTGTGCAAAATGCAGCTCACCTAAACCTCCTTATATTGGCACAACATATCTGCTTTGTCTCTGCTGATACAAAAATGTCTTTGTTTAAGTAAGCCCTCCAAGTTTCTGACTTTTACAAAATTAAGGAAGGCTAATTCCTCAGTGGTTGTTGAGTCCAAGAAGACCATATAAATGCCACTCCCAAAAGACTTCACTAGTGTTATGTCACCTAAATCAGATCTTTAACACTTAACAAGTCTTGTCCTGGGAGAGATAAGGACAAACAAAATCAGTCTCACCACTGAGCTTATTCCAGACAGAAATGTGTCATGAATTAATCATATAAGCAAACTCTTGTACCTCAACTGGACTGGAATTCTGTTTTTTCTTAAAAGCATGCCACAATCCCTATGGGGCATCCAAGCTATTGACATCTCTACTCACAAATAATGTTGAGAGTTCTATGGGGATATGGAAAATGCCAAAGCAACTCCCCTCAAGAGACGCAAGGCCAGAAATGAAAAAATTTGCAAGACAATAAACCCACAGGGAACCCAATCTTTTTCCAAGCTGTCAAGCAAATGAACAAAAAACACGCATTCTTGAAAGCAAATGGCCCTATGCTGAGAGAAGAGCACCCAACGGCTGTTCTTTTGCCTAAAGAACTCAGTGCTATCTGGATGCCAATTAAGAGATGGGGAGGATGGATAATTGACAGGAGATCCCAAAGCATGAATCCATCTGTCTAAAATTACCATACTGTATACAAAATAGGATACTAGTAGAGCAATACAATACACAAGATTTCCTTCACAGTTAACACAGCAAAATGCAAGACTGTTGTCATCAAGCAGAAGTATAATGCCAGAGACATAGACTAAAAAGAAACACTTTGGCCATTATCTAGTCATTTCTTTCAGAGAGGCCTTGTTCTTCACCTCATTCACCCTTGCTCTCTGTCTCCTGTGAGGAGATCCATAGCTACTCCCAACTGGCTTTCTGGGGCACAGAGACATTAAGCCTCTTGCCCAGCCTTGTACAGGGAGTTCACTGGCAGGACCAGTGCAGATCTTGCAGAAGCTAATAACATATTGATTACCTTTTTTCAGATGTCTTGTCCTGGAGCAAAGTACCTCTAGCTTTTATGTTCTCATGTTAGGTATCCTCTGGAGAGCTATCCTGAAAGGAGATACCATTTTTACCAAGCATATATATTAGAGAAGCCCTTGACAAGAAAGGTAAAAGTGTGAGAATTGAGTTTATAAAAACCAGTAACTGAACAGAATGCTTTACCCTTGTTTCCTCTGTGTTATGTCAATTTAAAACAGTTTCACAAGGACTTTTAACCGTGAATATCTCAGTACCTAGTTTTTAAACCCACTTTGAGATCTCTCATCTTAGCCAGCTCTGAAGAACACTTCCACCCAGTTCACTGCCTTGGTCTTAGATCAACTGACCATGTGGGAGGAAGATGCGTCCATCTGTACGTGACCAGGTGCTCAGGACTCTGAGAAACCACTCTGCCTCTGTGTGGTCCACAGGGGACTTTGAAGAAGGAGAAAGGGTTCACGAGACTGATATCCACTAAAAAGTTTAGACCACCCTGGATTAGGGGAACTGGCCAGAGGAGATTTGGTCTTTGTCCTGTGAATCCATCAATAAGGGGAATGCTGGGCACCTGGACAAAACAAAATGGGACATTTGCTTATGGTTCCATTGACTGGGGGAATGTAGACATTGGGGTGGAAAGGCCTGGGCTATTTTGTCATGGCTTCATTGTTCAGGGGAATGTAGGCACCTGCATTGCACGGCTGGGCAATTTGCCCATAGCTCTATCAAACAAGGAAATACGGGCACTTCTGGTCTCACCAAACAGGGCTGTTTGCAGCTTTGTAAGTAGCAGACAGGATACGAGAAGGCAATTAAAAGAAAAAGGAACAGAGCTAACCAAACAGAAAATGCTGCACTGCCTTTGCTGTGGTACTGCGAGGTGTAGCTCTGTATGAAGCCTGGCAGCTGATTTTGTTAGTTTAAAGGGGTTTATTTCCCCGTATGCCATCAATATGCAACAGAATTGTCTTCCAGGCATGTACCACAAGCTCTTCTCTGGCTCCTGCAAGCAACTAAGAGCAAAAGTATTTTACTTGATGCAAGTATTTAAATTGTTTGGTTCACTAGAAAGAACGAACAAAAAAAAAAAAAAAACCACGGAGAGAGAAAGAAAGAGGGAATCCCTATGGAAACAAAGCTAAAGGAGTTAGTCAGACAGGCACTGTCACCACCTATAAAGCAGGGCCAAAGAACCCCAAGGGCAAGTCCCTCTGCTATGATGGAAAAAATCAATCAGGGGAGAAAATAGCTCTCAAATTGGAGTTAGTATATCCGTAGAGGACATCTAAGCCTGGGAACGAATGCAACCAGCTCTCTAGCTCACTGTCACACGCTGTGGTGCCGCCGTCCGTCGTCAACCTCTCCCCAAAGGCAACAAACACACCCTGAGAGATACAGAAGGGTAGAGCAGTGCATGAGCTAAAATACAACATGTCCCTTTAGTCACTGTTAAACACCACATTAGAACTGTGATACTCAAAACCAAACTGTTGCTGCTCTAGAGAACTGTCAAAAAAGCATAAAAGCTGCGACAAAAAAGAGTAACAACCTGCAGCCAGGCAGTAGGCACAAAGCGCCTTTGGTCCTGTGAGCTCCTTTCAGTGTAGCTACTTCTGCTAATGAATAAACCAGCTGTCTTTGAAGACAAGGTTGTCTCAATGCTTACTCATCCTAAGGCAAGCTGTGTTTTCTAGCACATAGTTCAAGTGATGAAGCCAAAATTCTGATCACCATTTCTTTTTATTTCACAGATCCCCTTAGTGCCTTAGTTTACCTGACTCTAGAACTCATGCTAAAGCCATGTTCCTAAAATGCTTTGAGAAACTGGGATGGCATTAATACTGCATTTATGCCAATAAACCTTATATTGCTGTGAGTGACACTGTTGTCACTTGGCTCTGAAACACAAGGAAGTGCCCAGCACTTGACAAGTTACCACATATTGGCTGAACTGCAAGGAGTGACTGGGCTCAGTAACCCCAGGGAGAGATATTTAAACTAAGGCGTTTCCTATCTCATATCTGAAATGGGATGAAAGCAGGTACGCTGTCCCTGGCTGTGGCTTGGCCACCTGGTGGGAACTCCGCTGTGGTATTCTGGGAGCAATCACAGCCCCACAACTGCTTATGCAGAGTCTTCTAAATAGGAACTACTACTTTTTCCCGAACATCGCCTTGGGAGGTTTGCTGTGTGTGCAGAATCCTATAAATATTCTTGGATGTGTACGTTCTGTCTTTCAGGTAATTTATCGTGCCTTAAGTCCGGCTAACAAGATTGAAGACCCCTATAGTCCTGAGGCTCAAGATCTCCTGAAACTCACCAACCTCCGCCTCCTGTTGTTAAAAAGACAGGAATGTCCGTGCCATGCTTCGGGATTGGTAGAGAAACCTCAGAGGTTTGCCTACTATGCTATTTATGACCTGATCATCCGGGGAAGCTGCTTTTGCAATGGGCACGCAGAAGAATGTGAGCTTGCCAACAGGACGGCAGTCATGGAGAATGTGGTGAGTTCTAGACATTCACTACCTTACCAGACTTATTATCCTCTTGTGCTTTCTCAGCCTAACTGAACAGTTTGTGTGTGATCCTGTCCAAGCCTCCCTAAGCCTATCTAAAAAAAGGGCAGCAGTGTCAATCCACATCAGTGAAACCCAAACCACCCTGCGAAAACATTTCCTATAACCCTTGCCGCAGTCCCGTGTGTATTGATTGCACTGCAAGAGGTGGGTCCTTCTAAAAGCTTCAGACCTCAAAATACCTATAAATCGTGAAGGGACTTTGTAATGGGAACAGGGATCCAACCCAAAATATAGTGAATGACATTCCTACCTATATGCCTGTACAAAACTGAACTAATCTCTTTGGTGCAAAGACTGCTCTGACCAGAACTTCAGCACCGGTTCTTGAATCTCAGATTTGCTGAGTTTGTGAGACGTAGCAGTTCTTTCAGAGTTTCCACCTTTACTTCATGTTTTCAGCCTTCTGTGGTTTTGTTACTACGTAGACGGCAGCGTTCAGGATGTGAAAATAATTTCCATTCCCTTATTATTTTACCCATTCAGCTTAAAATAAGTGAGAATATTTTTTTAAAAGATAAACCTTGTAGCAAGATTATTCTATAGTACCATGACTAGCTCCTCCCTGTTCAGTCTTTTATCTGTGTTTGACCCTGGATATACAGAAGATGTGAGCTGTGTTTGTAGGCATGCTCAGAAATCGCAATTCAGGGGGAAGGACTCCTGTCTCCCGCTTGATTTAGCTACAAGTATTATATAGAACAACTGTGATAACAGTCACAGGGAAATGATATTAACCAAATATCCAGGTACCTCTAAACACACACATCATAGACAGAATTCAAGCCACTTTAAACTAGTCAACGGCTTCACTGGTTCCATAAGACTGTCTGTCTCTGTAATGGGCTTTGAAAATCAAAATAATCCTTAGAACTTCAGTCCCTGGTGCACTCTGACATGGGAAATACATGAAGAATTACATTCTCAGCTAATTTCTGTCCCTTTAGGTATATGATACACTTGACATTTTGGGTTATTTTCTTCTGGAATGTGTATTCATTGTCTTCCTTTTGACTTTTTTAGGTTCAGAGGTAGATATTGCAAGATAATCAGGACTGTATGAGTTGCACAATATTTGCAAAATCATTTCTGAAACTGTTCCATCTGTAGTATAAATCTAAGATTCAGCTATAGTATTCTAGCACTAGGTGATATTATCCGATTCAGTTAACTATAAATATAGACCCATCTAAGAAAAAGGAATAAAATCTTAAAGAGTGCATCCTCCCTATTGCAAACTGTTAAATATACACATAGTGAAAACAAATACATGAATAACATGCTAAATGGATACAGCTGGTAGAAGAATAAAAACTGCCTGTCAGAGAGGAAAACACAACATTGTGTATAGTACTGGCATAAATCTTGTAAACTATAACTGCATATTCTCTTTCTCCAGTAGTCACAAGGGAATAGAATCTTTTTGTGCCATCAATGACTTCATGCGGCAGAAAGCGAAACAGTTTTGATGAAATGCACTTCATGAGTGACTCATGTCCCAGGAGACAAGAGGGTGGACGCATCGCATCATTCGCACAGGCACAGATACTAGCAAGTCTTTGCCTAAGCAGGGATTCAAATGCAGCAGCAAGAAAAGTGAGAAAAGCCTTCCAGAGCTTTAACTAGAAAAGTGCCTGAGTCCTTACATCAAGGCACGATCAAGCATACCTGAGCCGTTCCCCAGTGAACTCTGATGAAGGAGATTCTATAGCAACCCCCAGCAGTTGTTCCCATCTTGACATTTTGAGAGCTCTTCTTCAGTGCCTAAATAATCTCTGCTGCAAATTAAGGTGATCCTTCCTGTCCTCTCTCCTGCAATGATCATGGAGAGCAGTTGATCCTCATTCTGCAGATACGATTAGCAGATTCTTACTATATCCTTCCTTAGTTTTGGGGATTTTGTACTAACCAGAAAGTGTGAAACCTCAGGTGGTCAAAATTTAAAATTCTACTCCCAGATCATATAAGTCTGGAGTAAAGATGATCATCGTATTTTACTCCTCTTTTCTCTGCTTTAGTCTTTACACCCTAGCTCTTTCTCAAATATGCAATGAAAATTCACTCCTGTAAAAGCCAGGTTCCTGGATCCTTTTACGTTTTAACTAATACTTACCAATGATTATACTGTAGTGGTGGAGAGTTCACACAGGTACAGATCTCAGGATTTGGTTTACATGAGGGAGTTTATCTAAGTGCATCTTTGCATCTTACAATATGGTAATCTCCTTGCATATTGGTCAAACTACATTGCAACAAAAATCTTTGGCATCTTGCAATTTCTTGGCAGAGACAGGGGAAATGCTTTACTTTCAGTCACATGGTACTAAAAACAGGACAGGGAAAAGAGATGTTAGAAACAAACACTGCATGTCCAGGAATAATCTGATTCATCCCACTGATCGCATCTAATATTTAACGAACGCACAGGCAAACCAAGTCTCAAGACACACAGTTTTTAGTGTAGCTAGTGTGAGTGATATCACAGCATGAAGGCAGAGCAGCTTCACGTTTGCTGGGCTGCTGTCACGTAATTGAATAAAATGCTGCAAAAATACAGACCTCCACAGAAAGGCTTAAGTAATGAGTTTCAGTCCCTTAAGAGTTCAAAGTCCTCCTACAATGTATTTATTTTCTGTAGTTAACAAAAACAAAAGCAAGTCCATGTAGAAAACAAGTGTAATTGTTTGCCATGGGATAGGCCCAAAAGCTGAGATAATTTTGCACTTAGGTCTTGGAAGAGACATAATAATGCTAACTTTTAATTCTGCTCTTCTAACTCTTGAAAGAAATCTATTCCATTTGTAATACTTCTAACACTGCTAGACTGATACTATATAGAGGGTAAATAATGTAAATTGTAAACCAACCTCCAAATGGTACATCATTCCTCATAGCTTGAAATCCTAGGCAGTTTCATGCATATTCTCTCAGGTCATAAGTCACTTGTGAAAACACTGACTACAACGGTCAAAGTAGAATTCCATAGGATCCAATGGAAGTGTCCTTCTTATTTTGGCAGCAAACCAGTAATAATTACTCTTTCAATATGGCTTTTTTTTTTTTCTTGGAACTAGCCTGCACCCACCTCAACACAATTTATCTAGATCACGCTTCCCTTATTAACTACTGAGAATATCATGTCAGACAGGGGAAAAACTTTGAGAAAAGAAGATGCGAGCTGTAAACAATAGGCAAGAAACTTCTGGACAAACACGTCTTGAATTTGAGGTTTGTTGCTATGGTCAGTGATGTTTTCTTGTTTTCTATTTCCTTTCCTCAGACCAAAAAAAAAAAAGGAGACACAGAGATGTCATACCCAACTTAGAGAGCTTCTTGTGATAGCTAAGGACAAAATCATCCTGCAGGAGTTTCACAGCCTGTATTATTCAAACTCTTTCAAGTAGGTCCTATGTCAGTGAGGGAAATCATTGAGATTGCATTTTGCACAGAAACTACAGAGAAGCATTTTCTTTTAAATGGAGGGCATTAATATGCCACTATAAGGAAAACAACTGCCGGGATCTGACCACCTGAATACATCTAATCATCTACCATTGGGTGCAATGGAATGTGATCCTGTCCCAGGTATTGCTGTTGCAAAAGATGTACAAAGTTATGTGTTGCTCTACAGTAAACTGTTTCTTTATTAAGCTCCAACAAAGTTAGTAAGAGCTGTCAGGTTTAGGATCTGCTTTGACAACACATTTTAGCTGAGTCCAGGGGTGCTTCTAGAACATACAAAGTTTACAAAGCAGAAAGCGCACATGGACAGAACACAGAATTTAGACCAAAGTCCTTTCTGTTTGCCAAACATTTCACAATTGTCTTTCTAGTGCATGAGAAATAAGGACGGACAGAGGGAAGCAAATGTGGATTATGTTTTTGTATAAAGTATTAGGGTTTTTTTACTTTTTAATTATTGGTACCTACACTGCCAGGAAATTCTTACAAGTTGCCTCGGATGTTTCTTTTGCTTCTTTATCCTGTTTACAGAGACAAACTAGACTCCCTGTGGGTCTGATCCTCCACAGTGCAGCAAATGGAAAGTTTTCCACTTACTTCAAAGGGAGCAGAATCTGGTCCTAAGTAAGATTCCTTGTTTGGCATAATGGAGGTTACATAAGGTAAAGCTTGTTTTTCTCCAGCAATTTTCTAGGTGACTTAGCTGTCGTATCTCTTGCAAACCTTTCCTTCACTTCAAATATCTTCTGCAGTTCTACTGATAATCCCCAGCTAAGTTTTCACACTATCTGATCCACGCTATTCCAGTCTGTATGACATCCAGCACTGGGAGATGCAGGAGGTGCTCTCTGTTATCGCTGGCAACTCAAAGAGCAGGTTTTGTTCAGGAAAAAGTTAGCCTGTGTACATCAGCTATGTGAGTAGCATCAGGAATGTTAAAAAAAAAAAAGACCACAAGAGCTTCTAGATCACATGAAAATAAATTCTAGAAAGAGATCCCTGTGCTGATTTTTTTTTCAAAAAATGAAAACTAAATATGGACTTCAAATTCTACCCGTAATGATTGGAAAACACAGAAGGAGACCGTATAAAATATGGAGCAAAAAGTAGTCATGAATGACATGAACTACACGAAAAGAAAGTGGTGTCACTGACACCTTTGCTACCCACAGTAGACCAAAGCATTTCACAAGAACCCTTGTGGGAACATGCAGGTGGATGAAAAAGGGACAAGGGAGCATCATGGAAAGGTTCTCTTTAATTTTAGTGGATAGTTTTAGTGAGTTCCTCATTTCCTAGGGGAAAATGGGCTTCAAAACTGTGACTCTAAGTGAGTTAAGTTCTCAAATGATTACTTAGATAAAAGTTGGAAAAAGATATTGAGACTCGTCTTGTTGGTCACATCCAGATGATCCTGTTTTATCTCATTCTCATGAAAGTCTTGGGAAACCTTAACGGAGTGTTTCAATAAATCTGAAAAAGAACCTTCCTATATATACTGTGTTGTTTCAAAGTGACTGTGAGGAAGACTGGCACATTAAAGTAATGCCTCCATTACTGCCAGGAGACGGTTCTTGGCCAATCCAAAAATCAACACCCTTGTCCATCTGAGTTGTTAAAAATTTGAATCCAAGCAAAAATGTGGATATATTGTACCGTCCAAATTCAAGCACACCTCTGGGTTTGTGTCTGTGGTGTTTCCTTTCAAAAAATGTATTCATTCTGGTTGGCTTTCTTATAGTTTTGATTCAGATGTTACATCAGGCATCTCATGGAATTGCACAAAACCTGTAACGGCAGTCGTGATGAGAAGATATTAAAGGTTTCAGAGTCCTGTTCAGTACAGATTTAGGCTCTGTAATCTGTGGTCCTCACCACAGTCTTTGTGAACATTTCTGGTTTTCCTGGCTCTTCAACACTAGACTCAAACTTTAACAAGATTTTTTTCCCCTCCCAACAGTATCAGCACTACTTTGCATTACAGTCATTTCAGCTAGAAGAGCAGGGACACATGTAAGCAGTAGTTCACACAGTTCTGAATTGACATTTGGGTAAGGTCAGGTCTAAAATGGTTCCAGGGCCCATTCCTACATGGTTTAGTGGAAGGTTCTGCCCACCCCCTGCCCTTCCGCTTAGCATTGAAGTGCAGGCAAGAGCAGGAGAACTTTTGCAGCCTCATTAACCTGCACTGGCCAACCCATTCCCTTTTAGAAAGGACATACTCTGCTTTCTGTTGAGCTCTGACATTGAATTAGACTGTGAGTGCTACTTCATCTTATGAAAGATGGCTAATTTGGCTACTTTGGTGTGCCCTGACGACATACCATGGCATACTGCATCTTTAATTTGCTTGTTGTGCATGAGATGTGCGGGCTGTCCTGCTACCCTCTTCTCATTATAAGCAGCGTGTTTAACTTGATACCCATGCAGGTTTTCCATGAGCTCTACTGAGAGTCTGTGGTTTGCAGCCAGAGCATCTGGCATTCAGACCATCAACATGATGCTTTGAGTATCTACGGTTTAGAGAATAACCACAATTTTGACAGTATGATCCATATAGGGGTTCAGTCAGCAGGAATTCTGTAATTATAAAGTCAACAAGTTCTTCCTACATTTTATTATTGTTGTGGAAATGCTTTTCACTACTTCTGAAGTCCAAATCGGAAAAACATGTTTGTTCAGGAACGGTGTTTAAACACATGCCTAAATGCTTTCCTGAATCAGGGCTCAGTATAGATCCCCCCATGCAGACACTCATCTTACTTGTAGGAAACTGTGTCTTATTTTGTGGGATGGGGTAGGAAACAATTTCCCATCTGACATTATTATCCTTCAAACACAGCTTTTCTTAAGAGCAATGGCTATGGGTGAGTTATTTAAATGTATTTGAATTTTATGGCTTATTTGTTGCCCTTAATAGTGTTTTTTGTTGTTTTAATCACTTAAGTGGTGTTCTTTGCTACTTTCATCTCTGTGAAAGAACCATAATAAGCCTGCTAGTAGAAACATTTGATTGGAAACATTTCTAAATATATTTTAGGGCTGGTAAAATATGCCTTGTAGTTCTTTTAAGGATAGCTTATCACATTAAAGCTACAAGAGTCTCTGTGCGTGTGCGTCTAAGAGAGAGAAATAATTGCTTCATCTCACAGCTACCAGCCACCACTTGCTACAAATACCTCTCTGATGTCCCATAGTACAGCAAATTTCTGAGGTTCTTTTGCTGAAGCTCCATGTAATATGTACTGTTCTGTCTCCCTAAGCTGAATTTGACACAGCCACCAACACTAGGAACTTGCTGTGATGTGACAATTATAGGACCTGCTGTGTTTGGCCTCATACATTAAGTCCTTGTGTCTTTAAGCTCCCTTGGGACTGAACAGACTGCTACCTTGTTTCTGTCCTCAGCTCACCTACACATTACTAGAACAAAAGTTTTCAGTCTTTTATCAAGGCTTTATCAACTGGCTTTCAAGCCAGTTCACTCATTCCCAATAAATCTCCCAGGAATTTAAGCAAATCTTTCTAGAGTTGTACCTTGTTAGTGCATGGAGTTTGCATTTTGATGCTTTAGCAGGAGGTGCACACAAAATATGGAGAAACTCTGCACAGGATTATAAACAAACTCCATGTTACTCAGTGCAAGAGTTATTAAATCCTACATGTATTTCTTTGCCTTGGTTCACTCTTGTGCTGTAAGGGTCCTGGGGAATAGTTTTGCACCCTTTAGGCATTGCCATTCCTTTCCTTGCTGTGCACTGTGCACACATTTTCTGCTTAATCATGGACTTTCTCACCCTTTTTCTCCCTTCCCAGATTCCTTATAAATTTGCCTGGTCCTGCACCTTTTCCAGCCCTGCCTTTCCCCTACTCTCCCAGCTGCAGCCATCTGCAGAGAAGTTGCAGAAAACTACTTTTTTCTTGGCTTCATCTATTCCATTACTCAACATAATTTCACTTGAATGGGAGCTGCCAAATTCACTCAATACAGAGGTAAAAATTCAGAGAAGAGCTCACAGGCCCACTTGAGGAGTAGATTTTCAATCACACACCCCTAGAGCCACTGTGGATTAACTAATAGAAACCCAGCTAACTCAAGACCGTTGCTGGAGTTAGGCAGGCTTCTTACAAAGTAAATGACAGAATTATTTTGCCTGTTGAGTGAACAGGTCATGTCCAGACTTCCCTGAACTACCCACAGTGTGCTAACCCATTGTACCTGACCTGTAAATCCACAAATCCTTGCCCATATATCAGAATCTAGAGTTTATCCCATTTCCTCCTCCCCTGAAAAGTAATTCTGGGTCTTTCTTCAGCAACGGTTGGCAGTCAGGCCAGACTGTTCAGTGGCATGAGGAACAAAGCCTTGAACAAGATCAAACTCACTTGTGCCATTCACTTTCAGAAGATTTGAATGGTGGTGTTTGCTCGTTATGCTGTGATTCAGGCACTCACTTATTAAAATACTGAGTCTCGCTCCACTTTCTGCTTCCTCCATTCTTAAGAAACTCAGCAAGAGCCGGTGACCAGCTCTAATTCAGGGGCTGCATTTCAGTGTGACAGCTGTTACTTGTATGCAGTTAGTTGCAGATCGATAATAGAGTTGTTAGCCCTGTAGGTAAAAATACGAGGACAGCTTAGCCCAAAAATGAATAAAAATCAGGTTAGCACTGAGAAAGAAAATAAGAAAAAGAGTGAAATATGGGCTAAGGCATAGCCAGGCATGTGTGTAAAGGCTGACAGAGGTGAATTCAGGCAGAGGATGGAGTTGTGTCTTGAAACTGTCACAAACTGAGTTATATTCCCTCATATGAAGCATGAATTTTGTACCTCTTCTGGTCTATTTATCCTGTTCTTTTGTTACTGTTCAAAAGGGGCTTAGTGATGCCAGTCTGAATATTCAACTAAACACTATCACTGATTTTTTCTTCACCATTACCTACTCAGTGAATTTGGAACCGGTGGCAGGTCATTCGCTCACTGCTGTGGAGACCAAAACCTGTATGGGCTCAGGTGGCCTTGCCACAAGTGTCCCAGCTCTGCTTATTCCTGCCAAGTTCCCTCAGACCTAATTTACCAAAGTGACCAAGTATGAGCCAGAAATTCAGTTCCCTCAGAAAACACCCATATGCGTACTAGTTTTTAGACAGATACACTTATTAGAGCTTTTCCCAGAAACCATCAAGTGACACAGGAAAATAATGGCTTTTTTCATTCATGATTAGAGCAGGAATTTGAACTGTCAATCTACCTATAGCATACGCTGTAATCTGTGACTTACTCCCAAGCCATCCATTCTTTTAGGCCTTTGCAAATTTGAAAAAGTTGAAGAAAGTTTTTAATTTAGCATCTTAAAAGTCATATGTGCTCTCCTCAGGACCTGATGTTGAAGGATTTATTTTAAATCTGCGTGGATACATCTCTTCCTTTGGCGAGACAACAGAGCCCATTTGAACTGCAGTAGAAACAAAGCAGAAGAGCAGACACTGTTTTGTATTTAGCCGCTCAAAATGACCCAGAAAGAGGCATTTTACTAAAAGCAGGTAAGGGACTAGCCTCTGATGTCATTGCAAACTGCTGTATCCAAAATTTCTCTGGCGACATTACAAAGTGAATACAGAGCCCAAAGACAAACATTTTCTCTGAATCAGCAACAGTTGCTCTGTTCTGGAAGGCTTCCAAATGTAACCTTCATTCACTAGGAAAAAAAGCCCCAAAATAGACTGAGAACAGCCTAGGAGAAAGAGAGAAACAACATTTACTGAAAGCAAAACGCGTAAAAGAAACTAAATGGGCAGAGAGAAAGCAAGAGGCTTCAGGTATTATATACAGCTGAACAGAGTTCAAAAAATTGCAGGACAGATGAAAAATGTCCACTCTTTCAGCTGCAGATCAGAATTCAGGTGAAGCAACTTTATGCAGTCAAAGGTGAATAAGTATCATGTAATATCTTGGAACCATTGCAAGATATGGTTCTAAATTATTTGCTATAAATCGATCAGAAATTACTGAGCCCCATGGAAGAACTACTGGATGAAATTAATGGCTTAGCATTGCAGGTCAAGCTAAATGATTGGAACTGATCCTCCTGGCATTAAAATCCATGAAGCTATAACCTCTTCTATGTCCTGATTCAAAGCTGCTCAGGTGGTAGATGTACAAATCAAAGCCTTTGGCAGCAATACCAGACTTGTAACAGCACGACTGTACTGTGAGGCAGATGAGGGAATTAATCCAGATTAAAAATACTAGTGCCAAGTAAAAAAAAAAAAAAGTGGTTTTGCCTTTTTTTTTAGCATGGTTTAGTTTCACAGTTCAATTTACACATGACTCCAGGCATAATGCAGGAGGCGATAGCATAGAAAGAGGTAGTAAGGAAAGCAGAAATGTCTGAAAGCGAGATTGCCCCCAAAGACTACATCATGAAACCACCACCTGAGAATACAGCAGCTATACCAAGACACAAAATCAGAGGTTGCTTTCAAGTGGTCATTAAATAGACTATGATGGTGACTGAGAGTATAGCATAGCATTTTTGTTTCTTTCCTGGACTAATAGTATCCTCTAACTGCAAGTATGTCAGTCTATAAACTTCTACGCTTTGCAAAAGCTGATTAGAAAACTGGAAGCTTAATGCAGCCAGACATCAGTATGTAAAGCAGCAGTTTTCATCATTCAAAGCTCATAGCATGCATTAGTGACATGAGCAACCCTGGCTGAGTGCACTCAGAAAGCAGGACTGCAAGAATACAAACGATTATAGGTTATGCACGTAGTACCTCAGACCGGTTTTATGGAACGGGGAGGCTTACACCATCACACAGTCTGCCTGCCTGCCAGTGCATCTATTTCTCTGATCCATTCCCCACAATAACTTTGGAAGGCATCGTCCAGTTTCAAAAAAATTTGTCAGAGCAACTGAACTCTCAATACAGCGATGCTCTAATGAATGGGAATGATCCTTGGAGACAGCTAGAGTTATCACAGTAATGAGGAGAAGCAGATGAAGAGAGGTGTCATAAAAATAAGTTTCATAAGATTTCTGAAGTACTCAATTATTGCAGCAATGAGCACCGTGGAAAAAAGCCCATACAGGCCTAAATACTTTTGTATCTAAAGATCAGAAATATGTTGAGTGATGGAGTGTCACATACTGAACATTGAGGATGAAGTAAAATATAAGAGATGTGATTGTTTCTGGGCCTGTCTCCTGCTGCTCCTGAATTGTCCCTGGTCCATCCTCTTGCTGTATGTGGGGTTGTCAATGGACGCTCTGCCCACTGGGCTCAGGATGGTCCCCCTGAGTAAGGGCACAGCCTGTGCTGTGGTAACACCCTCAGCATATAGCTCTTCAACCATTAAAAAGCAACTGGTCCTTGCTGCTCTCTGACATTCATCTCCTTAATCATCACTATCTCCTTGCAACTCTGACTCTGCTTTCTAGGGCATAGAAAAATATCAGTGCAGTTGCCCTGAATCTGTACTTCTCTGTATTTCTCTACCTTGGCATGATCATCTTTGTAATCCAGTGCATCCAGAGATTGCATTTGGTAGAGAGTACAACCTTCTAGTTTTTTGGACCCACTTTTGTGAGAGATGTGGACTTACTTCAGCAGTGAATAGCAAGTCAGGGTCATGCCTGCTCTCTTCATGTTGGTGTTGAGTGCGACTCTCACATTCTTCCTTCCCTAAGCAGATATCCCATTTCCTATTTTATCTGACAGCATCCTGTATTTCATTCTTGTTCCTTCCTGGACTTTGGCCTCTGGCTGCCTCTCCTATCTCTTCCTCTATAACAGAACAAATTGTTTGTCTTGTTACTTGCAGCCACCTCACCTACTCCTATTTTACTTCATGCTTAAGTGTAACAGGTCTCTTCCACAGCTCAGTTTCTCCTGCGTTAACCAGTCTCTCTGCAATGGCCGCTTACATCCATGAATCACCTTTCTTGTATGAGTTCTACTTGAGCTGTTTGTCTCTGCTTTCTTCTCCTATCCAACTCCTTTCTGTACCTCTTTGTCACCTCATGTTGCACTCTCCTCCTTAGATGTTTTCACCTATGAATGCTGCCTATGAGATTACTCTCCATGGAAAAAATCTTCCGTGAGATACCCATTCACAGATAACACATGGCAGACACACTTTCTCTTCCATTATCCTTTACCTTTGCCCCGATACCACAGAATGGCTCAGGTTGGAAGGGACCTTAAAGATCATCTAGTTCCAGCTCCCTGCCCTGGGCAGGGACACCTCCCACCAGACCAGGCTGCTCAAAGCCCCGTCCAGCCTGGCCTTGGACACCTCCAGGGATGGGGCAGCCACAGCTTCTCTGGGCAACCTGTTCCAGTGCCTCACTACCCTCACAGTAAAGAATTTTTTCCCGATATCCAACCTAAATCTACCCTCTTTCAATTTGAGGCCACTACCCCGTGTCCTATCATAACACTCCCTGATAAAGAGTCCCTCCCCAACCTTCCTGTAGGCCCCCTTTAGGTACTGGAAGGGGCTATAAGGTCTCCTCGGAGCCTTTTCTTCTCCAGGCTGAAGGTTACTCTTCAAATCCAAGGCTTCCTAAAAAAGTTCCATGCCAGCTCCACTGTTTACTTCTGCCTGCTCAGTGGCTCTCCTGTCTGGTGGCTGCTTGGCTTTTCAACCCTTTTGTCTAAGCCAGTCATCCTGCCACATATATTTGGTAAACTGTTCAATAGCAGGGATCACAGGCAGGAAGCTTCCTTTATGCCTCTGTCCTACCCTCAACATGCCATTCCTAGATAGCCTCCACTAACTACAGTTTGCAACAAACCAGTGGGCAATGAGTGAACTAACACATCTACTTACACCCAAAGAACAGCCAGACTCTTCCTTTCTCACTGAATTTTCCTGTTTACTTTCTGAATAATTGTTCATGAGTGTTCACACCATCTGTGCTGTGCACTGTAAGCACAGGGTCTTGTGGAATAATGAATATTTGATCACGTCATTCAAGGCTAAAACAAGATTGCATGGTTTAATTCTGCCATTTCCCAACTGTAACATCTCAGCACTTCTTTCATGTAATTTTTTATATAGTGAATGCACTGTTTGTGTATATATCTCTAAAAAAGAAATCCAATGGCCCAACTTATAAATTTTGCATTGAAATACACTAGTGTTTTCGTAAGAAGTGACTGGATCCAAGATTTTAGTTCTGATTCATTTTGGCATGAACTGAAAAGTTCATATAGAGACTGAAGTTTGGGGAGATCAAAACCTGTGGTTCCTCGTCAGGTTCGTTTTATCTCTTCTCACTCCTGGTCCTTTTCTCTGTTCTATGGCTTCTGAAAACAGTCCCAGCATCCACAGGGGGGAATTTACAAGCCCGAAGAGCCAAACCCAAACATGGAGAAGTCTGACACTGCTTATTAGTATTTTTGTCTTTGTCTCTGTAATTTGTCATCCTATTTAACAGATTGAACGCGGATGACTTTCTTGTACAAAGGCCTGGAGAGGCATCACAGAATGTGCTACACGCTGTATCCTCCTGAGGTTTACTGGTGCTGAGCCCTGACAGCAATGCGTACCCTGGAGTCTGTGCTCAGTCTTCCGTGAGGAGGCAGCCACCCGCTCGGCAGCAGCAGATCTGCCAGCTGGCCATGGAGGGGCGAGGGCATCAGCTGCAGCCTATCCCCTCTGCGAGCTGCATGACATAGCTGGTCTGGGAGGATTAGAAACCAGGGGAGCGGCGAGCAAATTGCTGCAGGGAGAGGAGTTTGGGGGCAGGGGAGCGCGTTCACGCAACTGGCTCTTTTGAACATTTCTCTCTGGATCCCAAGCTACCTGCTACGTGGGATGGGGGAAGGGAGGACTGCAAAGGGAGAGTCTGACTTTCAGGAAAAGACCGTGGAGAAACATAACTCACATTAGAGGTGAGATTAAAGGATTAGACTCAATTCACACCCCAGTCAAAATGAAATTTCAGCCTCTGCTTTTTGTGTAACGTGCAGCGGGCCAGAGCTGTGACAGTGGTTTACAGGGCTTAGCATCCTCAACAGCGCATGGAGGGAGATGGCTCTAGTCCCTGATTTCTGTGCATTTCCTGCTCCAGCACAAGTGTCTTCTTGCATGGGAAATACATACGACTAATTGGCAGCTTCTCTTGTGATGAGTATAGAAGATGACCTATGGTACCACTTTTCCCTTTCTCCCACTCCCTGTGGGAGAAAATTGAGAATATTTCCTCAAATAACTTATTTGGGAAATACTTTCTCTGAGGCATTGCAAACAGATATTGGAATCCTATTTCTTAATTAAACAAAACAAAACAAAACCCCACAATCACAACACAAAAACCCTCCTGCAAAGCACTTCTTGAATGTGGCTTGATATTACAGAATCTTGTGCACCAAATCACAGCCTACAGTGGAGCTGGCTATTATATTCCTGGTCCATGAAATAACCTGAGAACAGAACCAGTTTCAACAGTAACTTTCCGTTCAAAGGCTGGACTAGCTCCATTTCCAAGGTCAGGTTTCTGGTGTGAATACCTGGTTCCAAAACTGACATTACTAGAATATTTCTGTGATTAAAAATCATTGTATTCCAATGAAGGCAGATAAGTACAGGGGAAGCAAGTTCTTTTTTCAAGTAAATAGTCACAAAGAGAACTATACTATTCAGCCAGTTTAAGTCAAGACTTTTTGCACTTCTTTCTTTGTTTCCCCCTCAAATGTTTAGTAAACTGTTGTTTCCTGGCTTACGTGGGTTTATATACACAGTACTTGTAGATAAGCCCCATTCTTCAGCTGTGCCAGCTTTTGCTCATTTTTGTTGAACATCTTCCAATTTCTCATTTATCTGATAACAAGTTCAAAACTGAACACAGCGTTGCAGGTACAATTTCCTAACCACTTGGAGTTACAGAGCTTAGTTACACAGCCCAAAATTCTATTGGGCCTTTTCTGATAACCTATTTTTATATATATAAATTTTTTTATATATATATATACACATATGTCATTTGGTAGGTATAGTGAAGACACTGTACCTAAGTATCTTCAAATATCAGTGCTTTCCTCTCACAGAATGGGTGGTTTCGATTGGTTTTCTGTGGGTATGCTGGTTGGTATTTTTCCAAGTTTAATACTTTTGCTACATTTTTAACTGTGCTAGGAGGTCCAGGATTACTTATTCGTTCTTCTAACAGTTTATAATTTAGTAATTCATGGTGATTTCCTTGCCTTGTATTGACTCTCTCTTCCAGGCATTGTTAATGTCAAATAGGACAGGGTCCAGCATCCTCTCTTGGACTGCTCTCCTGTGACTCAATTCTGCCAGCCAAGAGGGTATTTGGTGCTGCCTGGAGGTGACCGCCTGCTCAGGCTCTTTGCGTGCTCTTGCCCTGAACTTGTAAATCAAAATAAGCTGTGTTACTTTACCCAATGTAAATAGTCTAGAGGCTGCTCATCAATGCAGTAGTAAAATAGTCAACTGGAGAGTTAAAATGTTGCCACATGCATTTAAACTGTTAGACAGAGGAAAAATCATCATTACATCATTAGTGACTGTGTGAAGAGACGAATCTACACGTTTAAGCTCCAGGCTCTGTGGGTTTCTTAAGAGCTGTGTGGGAGTTGTGCAGGAAATGTCCCACCTCCTTGTGGGGTTGTTGGGCCCTCCACCACGTTCTTGCTCCTAGCTATTTGAATGTATTCTCTTTCTCCTGACAGGTCCATGGAAAATGCGTGTGTAGACACAACACAGCAGGAGACCACTGTGAGAAATGTGCACCACTATACAATGATCAGCCTTGGAAGCCAGGAGATGGAAAAACAGGGGCTCCAAATGAATGCAGAAGTAAGTGGGAGGGAGTTTACTGATCCAGGCTTTCAGGATGAGCACTCACCATGCCAGCAGGCAAGGTTCCCTAACAAAGACTTCTGTCGAACTACACTAATGGTGCCATTACTGAAACTGGTAATGACTGGTTATGACAATTGCTAGTCATTGATGGAAAACTTCAGTATGCATGTTGTTTTACTGCAGCTGACCCATTTGGGCTGTTGGGAAGTGGAATTTACAAGGCAGAAATATGTTTTTCACGCAGTTACATCCCCCTTGTGTTTTAACACTCCAGGGTTTTGTGCAGGGCTTCTGATACCATGGGATTGGTTTGTCTTACTGTAACAGCTCACGACCAGACAAGCTTCTCAGACCCTGCTGGGACTCTCACTCTGTGTTGCAATTTCTATTTATTATGAAAATTAAGGATTGTAGATAGATGAAATGTGTTACATTCAGGTATTTCCTCCATGATTCACAGTAGGAAAATGATGACATTTGAACGGTACTGCTGTCTGTTACATAAGCCTGAAATATGCTGTCCTGTTGCCCACCAGAGTGTCGCTGTCACAACCATGCTGACAGCTGCCATTTTGACCTGAGTGTTTGGCTGGCATCGGGAAAACGCAGTGGCGGCGTCTGCGACAACTGCCAGCATAACACAGAGGGGCATCGCTGCCAAAGGTGCAAACCAGGGTACTACCGAGACAGAGGGAAACCCATGTCTTCTACAGAGGTCTGCAAACGTAAGTGACTATTGTTACGTGCGGTGAAGACAACTGACTGGTAAAAGAATCATTAAAAGAGTTATTAAAAGAAAGAAATCAATAACTCCTATAGAAGTAACTCATGACTATTACCATCCTTTCTTTGCATTCTTTTCCTAAACTACAGTTTTCTGATCAAAGGGCATATTCCTGATTCCCTGGTCTATTTCTCCCCCTGGTATCAGATTTTTTTTTTGTGATAACTGCTACGGTTCTCCAAATGCCTTTCATTCTGGGGAAAGGTACATTCTTCTTGTGTTTGCATTTAAAATAATATGGTTCCTTTTTTCTTGAGACACATTCCATTTAGCTGATTTTTTCTGCATCTTTCAAGACTGTGTGTGCCTATGTGTGTAAGTTATCATTAAATTCCATTTGATTGTGCAACGTCTGTGCACATAAATATATACAATAGTGGCTGCAGGAGGTGTAGGAAGCCCGAGACCGTGCATATCCACTTGGGAACAAATAGAGCAGAGCTCACTCAGACTTATCTCTGGGTTCTCCAGCTGTATTATGGGGTGCACTGCCCAAATTAATTGCCTCATTAACATTTCAGCAGTATGTGTTAGGAAGTAACTTGGGCATAGAGGCACTAATAGTTGTACACAGAGGGTGTACAACCTCTGGATCAAGGAAGTTTGCACCCTGCCAGTCTGGAACATAGCCCGTAACTCCCTTACTTAGTGTAAACATTTCCCGAGTATCCTGCCAGGCTTCACACATCTGATTCCATCTGGCATCTATTTGGGATGTTGCTATTTCCAACAATGTACATCATTTCATTTCTCTCTTTGTATAGTTTTCTTTCCCCATAGCTCAGACATCAATTGCCAGCACAGAGAACTTCTTCCTCTGTCATCTATATTCATGCGCACCGGCATCGTGTGCTTTTGAAGTTTTCCTGACCCTTTGATGTTCTTCATCAGGATTCCTCTTAAAGACTCAGGTTACAAACACTCCTCTCCCTAGGACTGTATGGCCTGTGATATTGCCTAAACTTTCTGTGCACAGCACCTCCTATGTTTCTGCTCTTTTGTATTCTTTCCACTGGATTTTAGTGCCAGCAGAGACTGCTTCCACATGACCCCTTCTTTTCGATTTCACAATGTTCATCACAGGACATTGATCAGCAGACAGGGCTAGGGGTGAGCTTATCTACCTCACCCTGTATCCCAGAGTGTTCTAAGGTGGCCCCTTTCTAGTCCTGTTTCTAGTCCAAGCGGATTTGCTACAAGGAAAGATTGTAATGAGAATAAAATGTTGTGCCAGAAGATTAGTTTTCAATCTCATAGTACCTGAAAGAATCTGTGTATGAACTCTTGTATTTAACAGCAGGGTGATGCTGTAGTAACCAACATTATGTGTAATATTAGATAACTGCTAGAGTCAAGGTGCACTGGAGAGCACCGAAGAGGAAAAAACATTGTTTGAAAATACAGCTTATCTGTGTGGAAACCTTAGAACAGTCTGCCTGGATGAAACCAGACCTTGACTCTACCTCTGCCTCTTTTGTCTGGTCTGGTTACAGGCCTCTCAGTACCTCCTGCCAATGCTCCGCATAGCAAAAGAAAAACTGTTCAGAAATTTACCTTGTAAAAAAAGAGCTTTATTCCTATCGTGCCAGTCAAGCACAATAACGTTGCTTTCACCTGGGAACACACTGCTGCCAGCAGAAGGCCCCCAAATGCAATTGTTTCCACTCCGACTTGCATGCTCGGGTCTAGATAGCTTCCCTCCCACTTTAGCCACCTGAAAGTTATACGTCTTTTCTAAGCTCCCTGTGCAGTCAGTGGAGAAACAGTGGGATCCCTAGGGAATGATTTGTTGAAGTTTA
Organism: Rhinoptilus africanus; assembly: GCA_013400135.1. Classification (NCBI taxonomy): domain Eukaryota; kingdom Metazoa; phylum Chordata; class Aves; order Charadriiformes; family Glareolidae; genus Rhinoptilus; species Rhinoptilus africanus. The sequence goes on along the minus strand of VXBO01011952.1, from coordinate 475,812 downwards.
ATGTAGATGCCTGAGATAGATGAGCTGAATTGCCATCTAGAGGATATCTGTTTCTCTTCCTTGACTCAAGAGGTATTCTGGATCACCAACCTGCACTAGAGTTTCTGTTGGTTGAGATGAATCTAACAGGTTTGATTCATCATTATTACAATAGGTAAGCATGACCCTGTTTGTGCGTGGTTGAAGTCAATGGGATCTTTCCCAGGTGCATAAAGGCATGCATGAATGCTTCCGTACCAAGGTATAAGGAAAGGGTACTGCAGCTCACTCTAGGCAGCCTCACCTTTTTCAGCAGATTGATGTGTGCACAGTGCTTGTACCCATTACAGCTACAGAGTTAAGAGAAACCTGGGAGGGAGTTGGTTGGTCCGTGCCTTTTCCCTTTTATTTAAGGTGAGGAGGAGAATTCCTACAATGACATTTGACGAATTACCTTGGTAGGGTAGTGTTCTGTATGATGAAAGAACGGATCCCAAACACTTCCCCCCCAGGTGGTTTGCAGGCAGTGTGTAAGTGTGCACTTCATCTTATGCTGTACCTCTGCAGAGAATTTTCAGGGAACATTTCACTTTAAGTTTCGGGGAACTGCACAGCAGTGCAGACAGGCAGAGTTGTTTGGGTTAGAACAGACTCAGTTTGACAGAGGGAACATTTCACCTCCAGCACCATCATCAGCTCCTTGTGCTCAGAGCTGATATTAAACTGAAAGGCCTCATGCAGGATGTAGGATAGAGTCCCTCTTCTCCAGAGGGACTTCTCTTTTAGGTTGCAAAACTTGCATCACTATTAAAATTTATCTGGTGTGGTCTGAGTAAATTGTGACCCTGAAAACAACTCTGGTTATTCAGTAAAAACCAGTTACTGTTTTGAGCATTGCTCATATGTAAAAAATGAGACAATGAGACCAGCAGGTACATTTCTCTCATACCTAAGCCTGCTGATCATAAAATGAAGAGGTGCCACTTCTGGATTAGCATGTTTTTGAGGATTTAGATGTACCAATTCCAAGGCATCATCTCACTTTGAGAAAACCACGCAAACAGTGCCAGACTAACACCACTCAGTGAAAAACCCACCCGCTGGGCAAGTGCTGAAAAGCAGCAATAAACTGCAAAGAGCAGACTGGATGGAGGATTCTGCTGAGAGCAACCTGGTCCTCAGCTTCCCATTTGGAACTCAGAGGGGGGAAAAAAAGAACCCTCAATGGGACATCAAACCTTGACCCTTGTGTACAGTAGATAGTGAGCTGGGAAAGGAAATCTGATGAAAAAGCTGAATGAAATGCTGTGCTAATCCCTTTGAGAAAGCACGCTTGAAGAGTGCTCTGCCATCCAGAGCAAAGTCTAGGTTCAGCTGTGACATCCCCCTCAGGCTCCCAGAAAGTTAACAGGACACTGCTCAGGCCCAGAAAGAGTCTTTAAGCATTAGTCATAATAATGAGCAGCATTCTCTCTTAATCACTGCTGGGGAAAAAAAGTTGTATAACAATTGGATGTCCTGGCACTATCCAAACCACCCTTTGCTGACCTTCCACTGTGAGACAGCAAAGACATTCCCTTGAAAAAAAAATCTGTTGAAATTTGACATGTAAGTGCTAATCTGCTATTCCTTTTTCTCTGCAGAGGTGGCCTGCCTCTGGTCCCTTTGCTTCTCCTGTTCCTAGCAGCTGGGGATAAATGAGAGCCACGTCGTGAGCCTTGTTGTGACACTGCTTAGATCTATATTAAAAAAAAAAGGCATGAAAAGAGCCCCAGAGCAAGGCACACACCTGCCTGTTACTGGGGGTGACAACACAGGATTAAGTAGTTTGGATATAGACTTGTATGGGAGCTTTGACTTGGAAGCCTAATCGTTTCCTAACCAATGGTTAGAAAAGCTGCTGTATCCTTGGCTCTTTCCTGTGGCTTATTTGGAGGCTTAAGGGATCCTTCTGAAATGGCACCATCTTTTGTACTCGCCCTTTGGTTAGCTTAAAAAATAATGCAAGCATGTAGACCCATTAAAAACAGTCTCCAGGAAAACAAGCTTTTTACTCTAAGCAGAAGGGTTGAAAATTAAAATGTGCCCAGACGCACGTGCACACACACACTCGGAAAAGCTCTGCTTCTCCTCCTTTTACTTCAGAGCAGAGGGAGCTAACGTCTAATTGTAATATCACAAAGGCCTGATCACATCTTGGTTCAAAGTCTGTTTTAATCAGGCCTGACCACACACACAGCTGTCTATCTTATTTCCTTCATTTAAGAAACATTATTGGCTGAGTCAATGCCCACATCTGACATGCTTTAAAAATTGCCCTGATTTGGTCACGTGCTCCAAAGATGCACATGTATATATTTCAGATTCAAAAGACTTTGCTTCATTTTTCATTTTGCCTGTTTTTCATCAAATAGCCAGGGTCTTTCATAGCTGTATCTTACGCAGAATTATTTGACAGAAGTTTAAGGCAAGATACCTCAAAATCCACTGAATTACTTGGAGCACTTGCTATTTTCCTATAAGTTGGGACTATATTGTTACAACCAATATTATATTTTACATCTGTGTCTAATTACTTGGGAAAGACAGCTGTGCTGAGGGCAGACAGATTTATTGAGGACTTGAGTGGAGGCTGCTGTATGAATTATTCATTTTTCATTATTTCTTGTCTCCTCCTTTTTACAGTAGTTTCTGACAAAACAAACAGTGTAGGAGCGAGACTAAAAGGCAAGAGGATGCTGTGTGATACTTCCTGACTGATAGCCAATTCTAAAGTACGATGACGAAATTTTTCATTACACTGCTGTCAAGGGGAGAACCCAAATAAACCAGCCATCTCTGAGCCAGAACTGTCTGCACACCGTCCCCAACATAATTGATGATGCCTTTGACAAACAAGGCCATTGTCATGTCGGCTGGTGTTTTGTTAGACAGGGAGGAGGATGGAGAGAAAACTAGGGTTTGCCAAGAGAAAAGAAGCAAAAATCAGCAGGGAAAGATGCTGTGTTGTCCAATATTAGTAAATATAAAAGCATGAGGTTTTGGAAACTTGCTTTTATGTTTCTTTAATTGTGAGGTTTATCTGCAAATCTGCGGTACTATTAAGCAGATAAAAACCAGTCATCAACAGCTGCCCCTTCAGCATGTGACATGTGGGCTCTTATTTTGGGAGTTACCTTAGATGCACAACTGGGATTTTGGCCGTAATACTCTGGAAGCCAGACAATGTACACACCCAAGCTGAAATGCTAAATAAACACAGACTGAGTAAAGCATTTGCAAGCCACTTCACTTGTATAGCTCATCTGAAAGTGTTGTACATTTATTGATTCAGCTTGCTTTCTGATCCACCAGAAGCTGTACCAGTTTCTAACTGGGGAATATGCCCCACAGTTCATTTGGGAACATCAGTTTTCCTGAACTGTAGCCCCAAAATAAGGGGGGCGGAGGACGGCACTTTTTTCCTACCTCCTCATCAGGTTCTGCCCATGCTATCAGTCATTGTCCTGTAACACTTTCCCTTCAGAACAGGATGGGAGAAAGTCTTATCTTCCTGAATTAGGACCTAGCCTCAGTGATAGGTAGTCTAATGATGCAGATTTACCCATCTGTTACGTGACCCTAATTGATGAAACATGAAAACTGGAAATAAGATGGGGACAAAGAAGTTGCAGAAATATATGAAATTTAAGGTGAAAAATCCACAAGTAGATCCTACATACAGAGATATTACAGGGAAATAAGAAACCTGGATTCAAGCCAACCCAGGTGTTGGCAACCTCTTACTTCTTGTGGCTCAGGCCTGTCTGTAGTAAAGGGAGCATGTGTTTCCCCTCCTTATCCCCAGATCTATGAAATCCATTTTTTTCATGATTGATGGAACTATGTGTCTCCTCTTTTAGGGTCATGTAGTCAGCCCCACAAAAATCTGTGCAAAAATAATTCAAGTTGAGCAGCAACAAATCAGAACTTGCCTTTGAAACTGTCAGTGCTAATGAGCACTTCATTGTTACACCTGCTTTCCAGAACTGACAGCAAAATCCCTGGGTTTGCTCCCAAAGTCAAGACTGCTTTGTGGCAAACAGGCGAGCCTGCTGCCATCCGCCAACCAGCTCATTGTGTTGAGTACATTGCCCATGACAGCACGCTTATTTTCTGTCCTTAGGCTATTGTGCTAGTGTCCCTTGAAAACAACGGACTGAGATCCATCTACAGCAGAGTGTAATAATATTATTAAAAATATTGGCATAAAGAACACAGGGCACGGTGAAAAAATAACTATGTAGTAAGCAGATCATAAGAGAAATGCCCTTTAAACAAAATTGCTCACCCTTTTTCTCATACCATTTTCAAAAGATATTTTCTTTTCTTGAGCATCAAATATGGGGTTGCAGATGAAAGTGAATCTGTCTCTGCTACACTTAACACTCTTTATAGTCATAAACTTGTCCCTTCCCCTTGGAAAATTATGTTTGGAATCAGTATTCATTTGGTCTCTTATCTGTGAGCTCATGAAGAAAAGTAGTTTGATTAGAAGCAATGATGGGCAAACTTCAAAAGCTTTGGAGATCATGTTTGGTTCAGATAAGCATCCAAAAGGCTGGCCCCTGATCCATGCTATCTAAACACCTTGGGTGTCCAACATTTAACTGAAAATCTCTGTTAAAGCGGGTCTTAACCACAAGATTTTTATTTCTGCCCTCTTCCAGATGGATGAAGTAGTGATGCATTTCCTTTTCAGTCTCTGCTACAAGCAAAAGCCAGGGCATGCCACTTTGTCAATATGAAAAAGAGGTGAAATATGAAGGCCTGGAGTTCAGCTCAGTTCTCATTTTAATCAAACTTGTTTGAATAGCAGAAATGAGTGGGTATGTTTATTGCTTCTATTTTACCTCTGCAGAGTTGTTGGCACAAGGCTTGACCATCTCAGCTAGCCTCTGCCCTGATGGAGAGGAGTCACCTGTGTTGGCTTTGCACCACTATCTGTGTATCACCTTCCACCTCACCCCCTGATGTTGTCACATTGGGGATGTACTGGTGGCGTGGGATTATGACAATTTAATGTCTGTGAAGGCAGAGTTGCCCACAGGAGCCGTAACTATCTGGTGTCAAATTAGCAATAGCATTAGAAAGATCTGGGTTTCTTTTTCCTCCTATTTTCTCAGCTCCAGCTACATGTAAAATACATCTAGTGAGTTTAGAGATCTTCTCTCATTTTATCCGCTTTCCTTGTAACAAATCTGCTCGTGTATTTGTACAGAAAATTTCATCAGCTTCCTTACACGCATGCTGTACTGCATGCTGAGATGTGTCCCTTAGAACGCATGCTGAAGGAAATTTGTGGACTTTCTGGAGGCAGAAATAGAAAAAATGTTTCAGGTCATCTGAATCACCTACATAGGCCACATCTATGCCCAGAGGAAACAGTATTTTTGTAATCTCTGTGTTCACAGGAAAGACAACATGGGCAATAGCTATCACTTTTTACCTCATCCATGCTAGTGAATCTTTTTGCAAAACACTTTCAAAGTGAATCACCTGCAAGCCCTTTTAAAAATAACCACACAATGGAGGTTTCCTGCCACCACTTCAAAACCCTGTATGGCCAAGATTTGTGTAGTAGGGAAGAACTGACTTTCATACATAAAAGAGTCCCAGCTGTACTTGTTTTGCTGTGCTTATCGAGTCAAAAAGAAACAAAAATAATATTGCCAATGTAGGCTGACAATGCAATGTTTACCAGTTCTGACCTACAACTACTGAGCATAAGGAAGAGGGAACGACTTTATCAGCCTTGAAAAAATGTCACTTAATCAGATGACCCCATGGCACATAACCTCAGTCACCTCTTACCGTATCTCCATAGCTTGCGCCTGCCAGCCGATGGGTTCAGCCAACGCAACCTTCAGCAGAAGCTGGAGATGCCACCCCAAGACGGGATTCTGCTACTGCAAGCCAGGGGTGGCGGGCCCCCACTGCGACAGATGCCTCATGGGCTACTGGGGCTTTGGAGAAAATGGCTGTCGCCCTTGTGACTGTGCCAGAGACTGCGACCAGCATACTGGAAACTGTTTCAATGGGTAAAGAAGCCCTCCTTTGGGTTCACTGTGAGGTGGGATTCTGTGAAATGAAACAAAGATTAAGTGAAGTACTGCAGCAATGACAGTAATTGAAGGATGCTGGAGGGTGCACAATCATTTGAAAAGGTGGCTGTAAATCATAAAAGGTTTCTTAGATACCATTTGGTGGCTGGCACACTTTTAAGTCCATTGTATTATCCAAGGCAAAGTTGAAATGATGACTTTTTGCGGTAGTAATAGTCAACTCCACGACGCCATGGAAATATGTACAGCATCTTTAAATACATCTGTTTGCCTTGGAAATAGATGGAAGAGCCTGAAGTGCTTGCCTCTCATTTGTGCCCAGGGAAAAGGAACTACAAGGTCTCCCTCTTGTTTCTAGAGGGCAGGCATCTGTACCCTAACTGTGCATTAATCAGTACAGAAATCCTATGATTTGCTGAGTGATTGCTGTTTAAGCGGTCCTGCAGGCGTCTTCAGTTCCTGCTGACATCAACAAGCAGTCACTAACTTAATTCACTTAATTCAGTAAAAACAAACAAACAAAAGCAAAAAAGGCCCAGTACACAGTTACTTTAAAAAATGTTAAGTCAGCAGTAGTAAGGCCTAAATAAAAGCCTAGATCTTGTGATCTCCCTATATGGCATGACGTCTTCCTCTTATTTGTACTCCTAACCTGAAGAAAGCAAGGTCATCTGTCTGGATACAGCCACATGCTACAGACACCTGCTTCCCACCCATCTCCTGTCCTAACCAAGTTTTCTCTCTTATGTGTCCCCCCAGCTATGACAATGAGCCATTCTTTAACATCCCCATTGGGGGACGAATCCCTGACCTTGTGCAAATGCCAACCAACGAGAGCGAAGAAGAGTGGAAATGGAATGACCATGAGCAGGGATTTTCTGCCCTGAGGCACCCAGGTACAGCCCAGTGTCTGGAAACATTTAGTAACTTCACTTAGTGCCAGTTCCTTCTTCTCTCCACCCTGACTTAAATTCCCCCACTCATCTCTAGCTTGTCTGGCCCCCATCTGCTGGCAACATCTGCTAATCTGAACTATGCAGCTTATCATTACACTCGCATTGTTATTTTCCAAACCAACTGTACTATCCAACTTTGGTTTTGGAAATTGGTAAATCATTAATAAGATTGTGGGGAAAAAATACCCTCCTTTTGTTGTCGTAATTATAGTCATAATGTGTATGGTTTTACACTGATCCTTCTCGAGCATTCAGGTGCCATGTAGAACTTCACAGGCTATTTGTAAAAAAATCGTGTTGGCCATCAGTGAAATGCACCACCTCTGGGGTGGGACGCAAGTGATTTTAAGAATAAGATATTCCTCATGGCACAACAGCTCAGGACAGAAAGTAAAGCACACTGTACCCAGCTAAAGTCACAAAGCAAGCAGGCTGTAGAATGAGGCGCAGCCTTTAATACTTAAATAGTTCTGTTTTGCTTGCCATGTGTGAAAGTTGGTGCTCATCAGTATCAATGGCTTTGTAAGACCCAGACGTAATAGTGACACCTATTGCAAATTTTGACTTTTCTGAGACGGGTATTACCTTAATACCAGCAAGGATCCGCACTTCTTAGCTTATGGGATCAAACAAGGGTATTATTACTTACATGATTTACACATGGATCTGATTCTTACAAATCTTGCTATTAGTATCAGTTTAACTGTACAATAGACCCCACAAGGGCTGCATTTTATTTGACAGTACTGGTCAGATTTCAGAACAATTATTGTATCATCTAACAAGGAACAGATTCACAAATAACTGAGTTCACTATCAAACTTACTCTTAAAAGTCCATCCAGATTATGTGAATTATAGATATATAACTGTATAACTGAGTATCATTTGCTTTCCTTTTCTCTCTCATGTCCTGGCTCTTCTCCAACCCTTTGTGTTCTGTGGTTCCCCTGCCAGAAAAGTGTGTGTGCAAAGAAAAGGTGCTTGGAAGTGTCACTGACTTCTGCCAAATGAAATACGCTTATGGTAAGTGGGTGACATGCCCTGGAGGTATGATAATTTCCCAGTGTTCTCTCTATGCGTGTTATTAACTGATAGCTACGAAAAATGACAGGACTGGCTAAATCATGAAATAAGAGGTAGAATTTCTTCTGCCTTTCTTGTCTAGCGACACGTCCAACTTCTGATCAGAGCCGAATAGCACTTTTCATGCGAGGCTCCACGGTGTCTCCTTTCCCCTCAGTTCCCTTCCCTATTTACAGTGGAAGGAGTGCTAGACTCGTAACTCAGTGGAGTGGTTGGCCTCTACATCCAGAATAAATGATAAAAACCTTGCATCTAAGCTGCCATTGTTTTTACATTCATTATGCAGGTTCATATGGCCATGCTAGTTTACCAGGAATGTATTTAATACTGTGGTTTAAGAACACTGGGTTCATACCATCACATGAGGCAAGGAAGGAAAGCTCTGAGATCCAAAGGTCTGCTGTGCTTATGTCATGACACAACAAAGCCTGTTTGTGGGGTCGACCTAGATGAGACTACCCAGCCAAAAAGTTTTCTGATCCTATTAAATTAAAGGAACAGAAATTTATCATGGCAACCAGATGTTAGGCCACAAAACAAAAATGCTTTTTTTCTGGTTTGTTGTGCAATCATGGAATTTTAGCCATGTGACATGCCTGCAGTTTGATGGGAAACTTCCTGACTTCCTTCCTGTAGAGCAGACAGTCCCTTCCCAGAGGACAAAATTTTTGAGAGGCCAGTGTTAAAGCTCAACACAAGTTTTCAAACTGCAAAATATAGTCTAGAATCAGCGCACTTAAAATCAGACTGTCAGCTGCTGATCTGTTTTTTCCACTCTTTCTATGTATACATACAAGCACTTTCCTATGACTTCCATGCGTTTGACACCAGCCCATTAAAAGGTAGTTGCTAAATAACACAGTGAAAGGATTAGTTAACTACTTCAATAGAAAAATCTACTTTTTCTTCTCCAAATTTATGTAGAAGAACCATGACTGAAGTGGACAAGCATGGGGTGGAATACACTCTGTGCACAACCACAGCTCTTTTTTCATGTCTTCTTTCAATGAGTTAAAATTCTAGCTTTTAGCAGCATAAATAAAAATTCATTTAGAAATTCATGGTTGGTCCCATTCTTGATATGTTTTCTGGCAGTGATAAAAGCAAGAATCCTGTCAGCTCATGACAAAGGGACACATGCAGAAGTTGTTGTGAAAGTGAAGAAGGTCCTGAAATCAGGAAAAGTGAAAATTGCTCGGAGCAACAGAAGCATTTACCCAGAATCCTGGACCAACAGGGGATGTACATGTCCCATTCTCAATCCTGGTAAGGACAGAATGTTTACCAGGTATTTTTCTTCTCCTGTAAACAGTGGTGACAGTTCATTATGAACATTAGCTATGGCTGCTCAGCACTTCCCAGCAGTCTTTCTGTGGCACATGCATAAGCTGGATGAAGGTGGCTAAGATGCTACATGCCAGATGCTTATGAAATAGAGAAATTCTGCATTTTGTTCTGTTTTCTTCTATATTTATTAACTGAAGTTCTGTTTGGTTTTTTAAACTAGGTACTGACTATCTTATAGCAGGCCAGGAGGACTCCAGAACCAGCAAACTCCTTGTGAATATGAATAGCCTTGTGAAACCCTGGAAAGCGTATTTGGGAAAACAAGTATCAGATATTCTTCGAACTGGGTGCAAATAATTTCTGCTTCAGAGTTACAGTGCTGAACCTTGCCTTTTAGTAACACCGCAGTGTTAGTTCATGCGTTCCCATTCCACAAGCTCCTAGCTGAAGTGCTGAAAGCAGACTTACCATCCTTTCTCCTTTCACGTGCTTAGACAGGAAACTCGGGACATGACTACTTTTTTCACAAAGTGCACAACCTTATCATACAAAATTAACTAGTGCATCATACATAGGTTGCAAGTCAATTCCTCATTTGAGCCTGATTGCATGCAGCCAAAGAATCATTTTACAAGGCAAAACTAAAGACATGGATTAGTGTTTCCATACTTGGGTCAGAACCTGATATTAATCTGTATAAGCTGCTTCCATAATGCATTCATTACTTGGGTGTATTTTTCTTTATAAGTGACCACTAACAGGCAGCAATTTCTTTCAGCTTTACAAGTGGCATAATACTAAAGCAGCATGTCAAATAATACTTACTTAAAAGAGCTCAGATTGATTTAACATCAGACTGCAATTATGCGAATATAATGGGTTGCTTTCTAGAAGGAAATATTATCCCATTGCTGAACAAACTAACATGTGACTTATCCTGGGACAAGGTCCTTGGTAGATGTACATTGCTACCATCAATGCTTAGTGCTGAGGTCTGCTGCAGAAAGCACCTTGGCCAAAACTTAATTCCAAATCCGACCCTTGCTCTTGAAGGTCATTTTGCTCTTTGCTGTAGTACTTTAGTCTGCAATGCCACAAAGGTTTCACAGCGATAACCACTAAAAAGCCGTATGCTGGAAAAGAGCCAAAACACGTGAGGAACTAGTAACTACTAACATTGAGATTATGACACTACAAAAGCTGTAAGGCAGAAGCAGGAGGTAAATGAATTGGCTGGACTGTGGAGGAGGTAGCTATAGTTACTGTGAGAGCAACCTGGCTATTCAAACTGTGCTCAAGACCACTGGCATTTGATTGCACTTAGCACTTTCATTCTGCTTTATTTCTCTCAGTCACACTTCGGGTTAAGGTACTGAAGCTAGGCTTCTTTCCCGTTGTGATGAGGATTATTTTTCCCTCCATAGGAGGATAGGAGTGGTAACATCTGCACTCCAGGTTATAGTTCTGTTCTGCAAAAGCATTCTTTCTAAATCAATTTTACCCTACCCTATAGTAATTAAAGGGTTGCTACTTAAATCATTCCCTAACACAGTATTTTGAGGAAATTGTAGTTTAAGACCTGTGTCCCCTGTTTAAGGACTCATGATCAAATGAAGCCAGTTGGAGCACATTCTCTCATCAAGTAAAGCAGAAATTATAATGAGTCAGTCTGTTCTTCCAGGGGGTTACAGAGAAAAAGCATGCACACATGCTACTTTTGCATAGTTCTATTCCACGTCTATAATTTTTTTAATGCTCTCAGGAAAAGGAGGTATCTTCCTTTAGCACTGCTGACCGGCACGTGGAGTATCTAGAAAAACCTAATACTAATGCAGAAGGACGGAAGTCCCAGTCTACAACTTAGGCCAACAGTTTGTTCTTTTTATCACTGGGGACCTGAAAAAAGCAGCGTCTTTCATTCCATTTGTTGCTGTGTTCCCTTTAGCTTCATATTGGTTGAACAGCAGAAAAATCCTCAGCTCATTTGGAAATGGATGGCAGGCAGATATTTACAAAATAAAAGCCTCACTTTTCTCCCAACAGTGCATAAACAGTGTTTCTTCCTACCCCTTTTTCAGGAAGTGTCCCCTCCTCCAATGCCATCGGTTTCCCTCTTTCACTTCGTTATTTATTTGTTGTTACCTAAAGTGGTATCCAACTATGTGGCATCTCCAACAAGATATTTAATTAATGCAATAAAACACTTTTTAACCAAGGAATTTGGCTTAATTTGAAATGTCAGCTTACAGAATTTAAGAGCATAGCAACCGCTTTCTTCACTGTCTCCAGAAATTGTCTCACAACAGAAAGATTGAGTAGTTCTCTTTCAAATATCAATAAAGATGTGTACATGAATTCACAGTCTGTTCTCAAAGGGCCTCTCAGAATAAATGAAAATTAAGTGTAGGTTTAGAACTAAGATAAGGAACATGCTTTTCAACACAGGTCATTTTACTTGCAGGGGACCTTATTTAATGGTGATTGTATTCCACTTTGGTTTATACTCAGTATCATATTAAAGCAAACTCCCGTATTCTACTTTTTGTGCCAGATTGGCGATTTTGTGGGAAGGGCAAATATCTGCGTAGTTCCCTTTTGTGGGTGCCAGTCATTTTTTAACACAGTCATTTACAAGCATTTCTAGCTACTGCCAGTAGCGATACCACTTGGAACAAGAATATTGATACCCTGGTGTGTTCTCTTAGGACCTGCTATAATACACTGATTAATGACTACCAAATGCAAACACTGATGTATGCGAACAAGACAGTAATCAATACATCATCTATTTAAGATATCTCAAAAGTAGGTGATACACACACACACACACTTTAGAGAAAAGTGGAGAGCAAGTTAGGGAAACCAAAAATATTCAGCTAATTTCTAGTCCTCCTTCTAATTTTCCATTCTTTTTGAATTTCAAGTTTACTTGCAGTTATCTGTATAGCTAAGTCTACTTCATTCCCTCCATTAGTTGGAAACATTCCACGTTTTGTTCCAACTAATAGTTTTGTTTAATGGTTTTGCTCTATAGGCTAGCGGGTATTCCATAAGCATGGAATTTAATTTGAAAATGAAAAACGAAAGCACATTAGGGTGAGTTAACACTGCAAGTTGACTTTTTATTGGTATCGCTCCTTCTGCTAATTAGGTATCTCTTCAGTTCACAGAGAAGGAAAATAAAAGAATAAAGTTGTTAACTCACACAGAGCTACCATGTGCAATCTCTTTATTCTGCAGCGCTACAATCCAGGCAGCTGCCCTGAAAATAAGTATCTAAATAGAAGTGAACTGCATAGATCAAGTTACAACAGCTATTGATTAAAGAAGAGATGAGAAAGTTTAAATTGATCACCATGAGACTTTGGAAAGAGAAAGTTATTTTCTTGTGTATTGGTACCTCAGCTGAAGATAAGCATAAGACAGTGCAAGATGACAACTGGCTTCCTGGTAGAAGCTGTTACATATTCCTCAGAACAAGCAAACAAGGTCATACATTGTAAATTGAAAGAACTACCATAGAAAGTATGACATTGCTGTTTCAAAAAAAAAAAAAAGAATTGTTTTGTAGGCCTGTGTACAGTATCATATACCTTGTGATCCTCTCTCTGACTGCATGTCTTAGGTGGCACAGTAATACAAAGAATGCTAATAGGGAAAAAAGGATGCATTTGCACAATACAGCAGTGACTGGACAGCTTTTTGGTATGTCTAAAATTGGATCTGTCTTTAAAATGGCCACATGAACAACCCTACAGGACCCAAGTAGAAAAGGTAGCTCATAAGCAGTAGCAACCACATACCAAACAGTAGCAATGATGTATCACTTGGAAATCCTACATGAGCATGAAATAAAAGCCTTTACCCACGAGAAGTCTGGAAAGCTGCAGAAAATTTGTAATAGGGCAGGTGACAGACTGAAGCAGAAGCACATACAGCTTTCCACAGACAGCAACAAATTCAGGATGCTGGAGGTCAAAGTAGCTCTCTAACAGCTGTGCAGCAGGTGTATCCATGAATACAGGATCATTCTGGCAACGTGGACCCCTAAAGCATCACAGTAGTTCATTAAATGGTCATTGTGAGAGCTGAGCCCTAACTCCAATGTACTGACATGTTGCTACTAATGCTTCTCCAGCTTCTGCTCTTGGCAAGCATCTAAGGAGGAAAACGCACCCATGCACAACCTTTGTGCACTGCTCTTCTGAGAGCGGCTCACTGCTATAAAGAATAAGTTTTCTCTGTAGCATTTACCATGCCTCTTAATTTTTCCACGATGCCTGATGTAAGCTTTCTTTGAATTGATATAATTCCCATCGTGTGCTCCCTCAAGTCCCCAGGACCTGGAAAAGTTACTGTGTTATTTGTTATATGTTGTAGCACTTTTTTTTTTTTTTGTACCGAAAAATTCAATTAAAAATATTCAGACACTTATATCGATGTGAGGTTTGGGATCTATTTTTAAAATTTTAAACCATGCAATGCTCAAACCACAGGCAGGTTAATTCTTTTTAAGTTAATAAACCACAAACATTGCAAACATCAGGCTCTTCCTTTGATAATGCTAGCACAGAAGTCAGGCAAATGGAGAAAAGCATTTAGCTGATAAGGCAACCACAATACATGTTATTTTTCTACTGAACAACTTGACAAATAAAAATAAAAGTACATTTGGTATGAGAACATGCACACATTAGAAACACAAACCAGGTACAGTTAATTTAAGTAAATGGCATGTTAATTCAACAACTGCAATATCTAATATCTAATAATCCTGCAATATCTAATATGTAGGTACTTGCAGGAGACTAATTCCCTGAAGAAATGAACACAAAAAGGTTTACTGGTTTGAGATCTAAAAAAAAAAAAAAAAATTAACACATCCTAAAATAGTTTCTTTACACAGAGTTGATCTGTGGAACACCACAAGGGGTGAAAATAGAAATGCACGACAGGTAGGCAGAAGACACCTTATCTAGAAATGCTCAGGACTTAGGCAGATAGAAGTCTGTTCATGTAGGTCTCCATACTTAAAAATCAAGGTAGCGTACTACAGAGACTTACCCTTGCGACTCTATGATATAGTTGCACTAACTCTTCGGGATCCTGCACAAGTTCTTACCTTACCTGCAGACTTATACTGAAAAAAATGTACGTCTAAGACCCAAGTATTCAGTCTTCGCACATTAATGACATCATAAATACTGCCATCATGCTTTTGTCTTGCATCTGAGAAACATTACGACATACCATGTTCAAATGCATTGATCTGAGTCTTAAGAGACTTTTGACAGGAGACTGTCTCTGTATGTTGGTATTAGATAGCAGCTTTATGTCAGGTGTCCTGCTTTCATGACAAGTAACACAGACCAACATGGGACAACGTACAGTATAAATTCTGCTAGCCCAGATCCTCAGGCTCTTGTCTCTTTGCAATTGAAAAATTGTGAGTCTATCTCTGAAACTATTAACTCCAATTCATTTGTAACGTGGCCTTTATGAGAAAAATCAAAAACACTGAGGATATTTTAATCGTTAACTGTGCAGTTAACACCCATTAATAACAGGTTACAGACTCCCAACATAAAAACCGTAATGGTTATCAACTGGACTAACTCTAAACCAGCAGCTTCACACACAGCATGGGAAACGCTAGCTACAAACATGGCACCCAACCAGCAAATTCTGCCACCCTTTGCTTGTTCCATACAGGGCCAAATTGGATGAAAAGCAGCTGGCTCCAACTTAGTTCATTAGTTTAGGTTCTTTATGTTGCAAGGAGAAAGGAGAGATGGCTCCTTGGGCCAGGTAAGGGAACATAGCCAATACCTGTAAGGAGAAATGGGACTGGGTGTAGGGGAAAATGAAGCAATAATAGTATTTGGGGGCATATTAGAAGGGGGCAAAATAGAAAGCAAAAGGAACAGCGTGGAGGCAGCAACACTGTCATAACAGTAAGAAAAAGGTCAGAAACCATAGATGTAGAAATCAAACCCCCTCTCCCACACACAGCGCCCTATGAAGGGAATGCATGCTTATGAGGGGATGCTTTTACCTTCTAAGGAAGCACAAGGAACTTGTCATGCTCAGAAACAAACAAATCAACTGGACCTGTCATCACATCTGGTACACCAAATCCTGTGTCCACTTGATCTTCACATCATTGTTGCAGCATCTGGGTTAATCTGCAATGTGCAATCACTACAAATCTTCCTGTGCTCTTTGTTTTGGCTGTAACAGGGCTGTCACGAGCTGTCTGCTCACAGATACATCAATACCAATTCGTAACATTTGTAAAAAACAAAACAAAAAAACCCCAAACCCAACACACACAACCAATCCTCACTGTACCCCCCACAAAAAACCCCAAAACAAACAAAAAAACCCAACAAACAACAGCAAAGACATTTTTTCTTGTGTACAGATTGCCCCTCCATTCAGGCTCTAGCTGCTGACTATAGTTTATGCTAAGAACATGGAATTCACTGGAGGAAACACATACACAAAAAAGAAAAAATAAAGGAAAAGTCTAAGGAACATTGAGGAAAGTAAAGATAGTGACAGACAGGAGAAAAATCACAGCCCTACATTTGGCAGCCATGGCCACACCTCCCACTCCTGACATCACTTGACAAAACTTGCCACCTCAACTTTCTTTTCCTTGATTTACAAGAAGCTTTTTTTGTATATCAAGTACCAAACACTGCACTCTCCACACACAGAACAAAATATTTTATAATTTCAATTAAATTAGAGAATGGTAGAAAATTAAGTAATATTCCAAGTGTTTTGTATGGGGCTACTTTCAGTGGATCTAAATGCCTGAAAAGCCTGTTCCAGCTTGAACCACTGGATGAACGCACAGCGTAATTGCAAACCTTTGGGCTTCTGGAAGCAATGGGTGCAAACCCCACTGCAACCTTGTACTAATACTACTAACATGTTAATAGCAGCAGTCTGAACTGCTCAGTGTCTTGTAGAAACAGTTATGTATTACATTTACTAATATTTCAGGTTTTTAGCAGTGTTTGGCCTATTTCTTGGCCTTCATACTATCAAGATACATCAGTATTTGATACATCTGCTGCGTCTTCCAGGCTCAGCTACAAATCTGTAAATCTTGAACTAGAATTCTAGTCATCTTACCCTATGCAGTCAGAACTAGCCTACAGTGAAGACGACTAAAAAAAATATAAATTCTAACATCTTACTGTTTCAGGCCTTGAGAACCTCACGCTCTAGCTAAGAATTCACCACCAAATTACCTAGTTTGATATTTTAAACAATGTCACACTGATCCATGAATCATATTAGGTACTATCTCACATCAGTGGGAATTATAAGCATTGGTGTTATAATCATTTTGCAGTTCTCCACTCATCCTCTATACGGTGGGTCTTCTCTCGGGATCACTAACAAAATATCAGCTCCAGAGGGGTTAAAAGCAGCTGAAAAACAACTGCAGACAGGCTGGTGCTGTTCAACAAAATGAAGTCATGTCCAGTGAATAGTGCCGATTAAGAATAAATGACAAACTGATGGTAGCTTCTCTACGTGTCCCACACTGACACTGCTAGAATTCTAATGAGAAGTAAAACAAGAGTCTAAGAAGCATATAATATCCTTCTTTTCTTCCCTAGGAATAAGAAAGAGGTTCTACCTATTTAGGCAACACCTTTCCTCAAAGAGATTCATTGACGTGTGATCAGATAAGTGCCCTAGATGAACAGGAGACATTGATGTAAGGTTTAACAAGGACACTCTCAATAAGAACTGCACGGGATATAGATCTTGTTTCCAACACAGCCCTGCCAGATCACCAGATCTAACGATCCTTAGAACGAACTGCAAGATAAACATCTCCCTGTAGACACTGTTGTGTACATTACTCCCGTTTCAGGGAAGAAGGAAGAAAAGGTCATTTTCACACCTGAAGTAAGGTCATATCTCGAGGAAAGTTATTAAGCACAAATTAAAGTTAGGTCTTTGAAATGCAGATAGGCTGTACTGCAGAGAAAAGAAAAAATTAATGAGTTACTTTTAAATACATTCTGAAAATGCAACTTTATCTAACTTAAACCACTTTCCAGTAGTTAACTATGTTTTAGAATATATTTTATGTTAAAACAATCACTTATAAGAGGCAAGTTCTATAGGCAATCTTTATCCACTTCAGGAGATGTGACATAGGCTCCACTGATTCAAGTTTAAGTTGATTGCAGGAACAACCCACCCTAACAAACAAGTTATCACCAGTTCTATATGAATTTGTGGCCTGCATCATGCAGGGTTCCAGCCAGTTGGTAACACTCCTACCCAGTCTTCAAAACTCTGGCTCATTTCACCACTGCATTGACGCCAGAATTACAAGGGTATGCAATAACTGAAGAATAATTATTAAAACTGGAAAACTGAAGTATTACATAGCAACATTGTACAAGGCAGTATTTTAGGAGTAATGATAAAATGCAACTTCTTATCGTCTGCTTATTTCACAAGCTTGCCACATATTGCTGGGGATCATTTTGTCATCTTTGTTACATACTAAAATAACCACTGATTGATTTTAGATTTAAAATGGGAGCATGCAACTGTAAGAGGAAAATCACGTCAACAAAGCAATGCTGGGAAACATAATAGAAAGCAGGAGTTACATTACCTATACATAGACAACTGCATTAGTGTANGGAAAAGATTCCCATGCAAATTCTGTAATACTTTCAATGGATATATAATGGTCAAAAAAGACAACTTGACCCTAAAAGTGCATCATCAAAATCAGCTGCAGAGTCCACACTGAATAGTTTCTCTTTCTTTACTCTCATGAGCCCAAAGAAGTGGCAATATGTATTTACTGTTGATCTGCCTTCTAATCCCTAATCCTTCACTGAAGTGCAAACTCTACTACATGGCTGTCCGAACTTAAAATCCAGAAGGAAGTTTGACTGCATTTTACTTCTCTTAACACAGCAAAATACAAATTCCATGGTAGGAAATGTACTCTAAGAACTAAACTGGAAAACAGAAGGGACTGGATTCTGTGTCTCAACATCCACCCCTAGTTCCTTGTCAAGCAAGTCTTCATTACTATTTTAAGTTTTAATGGTGTAAAAAAAAAATCAGTCAAAAATAAAACAGGGTGGTACTCACTGCAGATACAGAAGCAAAGTGTGGTGTAAAACAAACAAGAAAAAGTAGGTGAGGAGAATGAGTGATACTTGATATTTTTTTAGTCCAAGTTATACCACTTTCAAGGTATTATCCAGAATGCAAATGCAATGAAGTTATGACAGTTATGCTAGTTTCTAATTTGACAAGGATAGGAGGAAAAGAAAGCAATAATTTCTGCAAAGACCTCTTTAGGATTAGAGATATGACTTCCTTTCTCAGAACAGCTCAAACACATTACATACTGGTTTTCACAGTTCCTGATGTAAGCCCTTACACTTATTCCATATTCTTACTGGATGTAGCACAACAGGTTACCAAGCCACAGCAGGGACAGAAAGAAGCAACTCCATCCTAAACACACCTTCAAATACCTTATCTTATATGCTGCAAATTCCTCTGTCAGTATTAGGTTCATGTCCCTAGCTGCTGTAGGACCAGGATTCTTGCATTTTATATTTTTGTATACAGATGCTAGAAAGACCGTTACCGAGGATAAATCCAAAACCGGTAAAGCAGCGAGGCAACATGGAAAAGAAAAGCAGAGCAGAAAAAAAATAGGAGGCAAACTGTTCTTAGAACAGAGCACCCCTTCACAAACAGCTCTGGCCTCTTCACAGATAACGCGCTGGATTTCCATTTGAACAACCAAAAGCTTGGGTGCATGAGATTTTTTTTTTTTTAATTTGGTGCCCAGTGTTTATCTGATTGCCTAAGATTGCATTTTCATGGTCCATTTGCCTATGTGCCAAGGTTTATCACTGCTGCTTTTGTGCCCATTTACTCAGGATAACTTGTCATTTGTCTTCCTACACCTGAAAGGGTCACATTGAGAAGCTCTGTCACACTTTGTTTCTTTTAAAAGCAAAGAGATGCTGAGAGTGTCTGCTATCCATGCCCTCAGAACTGAGCAGCTGTCAGTCACTTATTTGCCTACAACTTTTTTAAGAGGATCCAACAGCTGTACCAAAATATAAAGGGCTCAAACACACTGTAAAATTTAAGGGAAATTCCCCTCAAACGTTCAGAAGCATCATCACTAACACTGAAATTACTTATGCAAACAACAAGGTACCAAAACATTACATGGAAACAATGTTGCTGAGCAATCAAGACTGCTGCCAACAGAGACAGGCAAGTGTTTAGATATTACTAGACTTACTGGGCTACATTATTGCCACTGCTTTTTACACTTTGGTTACATTAACCAACACATAAGGTGATTAAAAAACCCCACAGACCTGCAATGAACAGTTACTGAAGCCTCAGGAACAACTTGTTCTGCAATACAGAACACAGCCTACATGTTGTTAGGAAAGAAAACCAATGTAGCATTCCCTTATCCACAGGTATTAAACTATAGTGAATTAAGTTATTTGCACCTCTAAAGTAATTTTCAAACATCTTAATAGCTGTTCCAGGTCCTCTGTGGTGCTGGTTCGTGATCCACAGTCTACTATAGCTGCTGAAAAAGCTTTACATTTTTAATGTCTTCCTGCCTGGGGAGAAGAGAATGGGACAAGAATAAGAATCTGACAAGCTGGAGAAACTGATCTTCACAACCCACAAATTGATTCAAAGTCTGCTTACAACACAGAAGAGCATTTCAAATCCAAGCAGCGTTAACAACAACAAAATCACACCACACAGAAACAGGCGTTTTCAGTGAAAGTAAAAAGTATTTGCTTTTTAATATGCACTTAAGTCACAGTATTTGTTTTGATATCATTACACCAGGTAACATTTTCATTGTATTCTCAAAGTATTTTACGAGATCCTGTCTAGACACTGAAGGAGCAGGTACTAAACTAAAGCAATCCAAAATCTGTGGTTTCAGAGGAAAAATAAAGCCAGTGACCAACATTCACTCCATTCATCTATCAATGGTTGTACAACACATCATTTTTTTAAAATGCAAAAGCAATCACAGTAAGTAAATGAAATCAAAGGACAAACGCGCGTCAGTGTTTTTCCTGGCAGTCCTTACGTGATGCTGGTAGTAAAATACAACCGTAATCTAGTAAAATCATTTGAAATTATTTTACAAATTCTAGATTTAGGCCATTATCAATGTCCTGTACCACTCTGGCAAAAAAAAAAATCTTTAAGGAAAAACAATCACTTAATGAAATTTCTTTTAAAAGAACAGAATACATTAAAAAAGAGCAGCTATTGATCAGAACGTACTGAAATGAAGACAGACCTGGTGTACTAGTGGAATTTTAGTTGAAAGCTATATGTATTTAAAGACATTATTCAAGTCAAAACTCAAGGAGAACTTGAGGGTAAAAAACATCTGTTAAAGTATTAACTGTGTCTGATAGCAGGTTACACAATGCATACACATATTCTTTTTGCAGTATTTATTCGCAAGGCTGTAGCACTGAGATTTCTCCTTCGGCAATAAATTATTCATTATGATACAGTGTATAGAACAATGGTGAAACATTTCTTGACAACTCAAAAGACAGACATACTGCAAAAGTCCATGTCTCTGAAAATGAGAAATGGAGACAACAGCCTCCTTGCATCTTCATTAGCTAGACCCCTTCTCCTCTTTGGCAGCAGAAGCCTCCATAGGAGTAGCTTCCAAATCTTTGCTTGACTTCTCTTTTTCTTCATTTTCATCCTCTTGAGGGTAAAGATCCGGGTATTTTTGCATGCATTCCTGCATGGCACGGAATTGGTCCACACAGTCTGATCCTTTTATTTCTTCTGTGCTATAGTGGAAACAAGAAAAGGCTGACTTGAACTGTTCCCCACAGGGACCACTAGCCATTCCACCCAGACATGGGCAATTCCAATTGATATCTCCATTGGGCAATATCAATCCTGAATGAACAAGAGAGAAGAAAAGTTAAGTGCTCCTTCCAAAAACTGATTTCATTCAGTGAAAGCCGTTGGTTGCACGTGTAGGTTGAAGTACTAACAATGTCATATTAGTTCTGTAGCTTCAAGGGTGCTAAACACCTGTCACTTCCTGGCCAGTCTGTTTCTATCTCTGATCTATATGAGCCTTTACTGGGCACAAGTAAGATTAGCTCTGTATTCACGCCTGAATTTAGTCTTCCTCCCTGGACTACAGACCACTGAGAATATTCTAGGGAAACGGAAACTGCAAAACAAATTGAAGTCAAGTCAATTCTCTTGCCAGACTCTGTGAAGAAAGAGCAAGTCTTAAAATCATGTCATACAAGTCATAAGAATTTAATTCCAGTATTAAGATTAGAATTCTTTTCAATCAAGTTGGATGCATACAGTTTTCTTCTTGTTTTAAATGAACTCTTAAAAATTAACCCACAACTTTCTCCCTTATAATTTGAACTGGAAAGCCAGAACCACAAAAATGCAAATCAGTTTATTTGTAAGACACGGACTAAGTCACGTGCCACAGAACACAAGGAATAGTGTAAGTATGTCAATCTGTCTGGTTCCTAGAAATCAAACAGTGCTTTAGATCACAACTGAAAGTCAGTTAAGTCTCATTTTAGACTCTAAATAAAGTGTAAAAGCTGTAAATTTCTGCTCTGAAACAGTTAAAGTAATCACAGAAATACTTCAGTGACGAAATAGCAAGATGGAGATTTAAATGAGTGTATGTTCTTTGAGACATCAACTGATTTCCACAATGAAGTTCAAGCAGCAAGCCAGAGAATTAATATCCTCCAGAAGTTTTAGAAAAACCTCTTGAAGTCAGGTATAGAAATGTAATATAACCAACTCGTTCACAGGGGCTTTTAGAGTCTCTAATACATTGCTCTAAAGCAATGTATGTCCATTCCTTTTCTCTACTTTGCATGAAATGTACATGTACTTATATTCATCTACAAAGCACAAGAGAAATGCTGTGCTGTGATGCAGGCTGGTTTCTTCTCCACGTAAGCAGTTTGCTCTCCTCCTCTCTGTAGGCCTCCCTAACTTCATCTCCATGTTGAGTTTCTGCAGAAGCTAACAGCATGCGCATAAAGTTTAAGTACTTTCCCTTTACAAGCAGGCATGAAAATACCATTGTCAGAGAATAAAGTTGCGTTAATTCTGATCTGAACATGAAGTTATATTTAGGGCCTGTTGTAACTTGATGTTACCTAAAATACTCCCACAGAATTCAATAAGCCTACTTATTGTCTTTGTCCTGTGGGATCATGACGTTCCAGACTATGTTCCACTCCCATTCACAACTCCTTGGACACTAGGCCACAATATCCTGAATCTTACGTAGTGGTACAACAAAAGCAGCTCAATCATATTTATTGCTATATTAAAAGGAATGAAAGGAAAATTTCACTCTGATTTGCAATTCGTCAATGAGGTGCTCTCAGTCAATGCAGTTCAGCAGAAAATTAGTCAGTCAAATCTCAGTATTGATCAGTCTCATTTTAATTACAGAAAGTAAGTCTCCTTAGCATGACTTACTCAACTACAGTAATACTGTCATTTTTCATAGATCACGCTTTATTCAGCAAGATAGTTTTGTACAATATCTGTAATAATCAATCCACTGAGAAGATATATCTAGCACAGTGCATTGTGGCATCTCTAGCTGACTGGAAGAAAAGCAGAATTTCTTATTGCCAAGGATAACAAAGCAGAAAGATGTTGATCATACAGTGTAGAACAAATATGGCTTGCTTTGTAAGCTAGATTTGAAGTCCTGGATTCCTCCTCACTAACATCAACCAGTCATTTTCAACAGTAATTTTTCCAGTGCTTCAAAAAGAAAAAAATGAGTTCTGAAATGCTCCTGAAGACAATAAAGTTTCTTGTAAAGTAGTTCTCTTGAACTGCTCCTTTTAGAACTGGAACTGTCTTTGAAATAAGATGACTGGAATGAGCCTGAAGAAACATAAGGGAGAAGATAGCACCTTTATCTGAGGTGCAATTCCATAAGCACTTTTAGCCAACTCTGCTATCACAGGTGTAATGCTAATAAAAATTACTTTTCGTGCATAAAAATCACCAGTGCCTTCTTCATATAAGGCTAATAATTTCTTATTTTAACTGATGAGAGCAAAGATCTCCATGAAAACTAGAGATCTTTCACATTTAAATTCTTCCATCTGCAACACATAAGATCAGAAACAAGCTTTACAGTGAGAATGCTATTTCAGAACTGCTGCAAATTAATTTGTTTCCATCAGCCACAGCTTTTAAAAGACACATACAGTGAGCTTTGAGATACAGGGCAATATGAAATGCTAACTTGTCCCTGGCTCTGGTTTGTCTGCCTTCCCATTTCATACGGCTTCATTTCTTTCAGTGTTTTTGTCTTAAAATGAGCCATTAACGTTTGTCTACCAAAATTTCATAACTGAAAGAACAAAATAAATAAATCTTGAACTGACAAATGAAAAAGAATACTACACAACTTTATTTTCTCTCAAGGGAAACAGCACAAGTTTTTCCAAGTGATGTACTGACTAAAGCAGGCTGCTCAAAGACTAATGTTCTGTTAATGCCTGAAACAAAATAAGAACTATCCAAAAATTCCAAACTACATGTTTGTTGTAAGTATGAAAAAGGCTCCTACAAAAACCCAAAGCCTCAAATAAAAGTTTCAACTGTGTTAGAAAACAATATAGATTATGGTAAATCTATATAATAAATCTATTCTTTCCCAGATATGACTGTTCTGTGTATAGCAGAGCAGAAAAGATGAAAAGAGTCATTATAGTGAATTATACCACAGCAGCTGAACACTGGAAATCAAGTCTTCTATTCAAAGTAGAAGCTAAATTAGAAAAGCCTGCATGTTACTTTATGTACAGCAAAGCCCCTTCCAATTTTCTTTTAAATAAAAACCACATGAGCCAGAGCTTCTGCACTGTAACATATTCCAAAACGTTTTGCCCATATGTCTTTCCTGCCCTCAAATTTCACTCATATTAGATGCAGTTACAGGGGTAGGGTGTGGGATAGAAGGAAGCGAATAGTTTTCTATGCTCACATTCAAAACCATTGTAGTACGTCTGTCTCTTATGCTAGATCTGAGACGGGCAGCCTCCTCCTTCCTCTTAAAAGCCAATGTCAAAAATAGATGCTTAGTTATAGAACCAATATGCATCCACATGCTGTTGATAGATAGACAGCTTTTACTAACATTTAATTATCACCAAAGACCATGAGTGTTTACACAGGTCAACTTTAAACAACTACATGCAGCATCAGTACAAGCCTGCATACGTGATTTTACTTCACTGAACTGCAAGCCACTTGGTTTAGACACACACTACAAAAGGTGACTTAACACTTCAGTGAATTATAAAATCTCCAAGGGTTTGTATGTTCTCCAGATGTGAAAATCTAGAAAAAGTATCTTTCTTTGCTTTATTTTGCAAGTAGTCTCCAATTTTTCAGAGGAAACAAAAAGCCCCAGAAAAGGAATGGGGAACTTAATTCCACCATCTGATCATTAGAGGCTGTTAACTCTTCAATTAACAGACCAGTATTGAATTTTAAATTTGCCTGAAACAGTAGTTAACAACTTTGATTTTGTTTCACTATCACACAGCATACTGACAGGAATAACTATTCTTAAGAAATGAGTTCTCTTCAGACACTGTTTTACACCTAACTACTTTACATGAATCATTCACAGTAGGTTCCATCCTGCATTCTGGTCAAAGCAGTAACAGATATAAGTGCCGCAGATTTTATTGTCTGTAGGGGTCTCTATTTGAAATCTTTAGGGGTTGAAGCACCATTCCAACGGCAAAGATGGTGACAAACCTCAAGGTACAGACTGCTTCCGTCAAATAGGCAGTTTGGGTATTGGGTCTTAGCCAGCAAAACAAACTACCCGAAAATATGAGGAAGAATTATTCCAGATAGACACTAAACTGCAGTTTTTAAATGCCCTTCTGAAACTGGAATTTTCTCATTGTTCTCATTTGCATCATTATAAAACTGAATGGACTCCTCACTGCTGATGAGTAAAACATTTAGAAACATCTACTGACTACATACAGTTGTAAGGAAGCCAAGATAGGCAGCTAAATGCAAAATAATTTCAACACAAATCTATGTATGACAAAGTTATTTTAATGAAATAGGAAGATATGGTTCAAATTAAACTACACACCACATCAGCTAACGAAGCGAACCTGTGCGCGCCAGCTGCTAAACTGTGCCTAAATACTGCCCTCCAAAGGTCACAGAGCCACTTGCAGAACTTCTACTTTCTAAGAAAACTTCAAAAAGGATGAAGCATTTACTTCATCTCAGATGCAATGAAAGCAATGAGATCACTTCACACAAAGCGATGAGGTTAAACGACCTGTAAGCATAAAGGGAATTAGAAAAAAATTTAACCCAAATTCACATGTGTTCATGCCAAATTATTAACTACAGCAAAATTTATTTAATCATCATGACAGGAAGATTATTTAATTTACCCATGAGAAATAATCTATAATATACTCTAAAATTAAAATATTACAAGTCTTGATCTCAGAAATATTCTGGTCTCTTAAATCTCCATTTACAGGTCAGATTTACTTCATATAAGAACTGTAACCTTCACTGAAAACTTTAATTTACATCTTTTCAAGGCAAGATGGTTAGAGTAATTTGAACTTACCTATCACGTGCCACTGAAAAATATTACTACTAGCTATTGATTACATAGCACAGTACAGAATTAGTCAGATATAATTTATATTAAATTGGATATACAGAGATTGACAAATTAGGCAGTTTCAGCCGCATACAGGCAGGTCAACAACTCACATCACTGACAGTAGTTACGCAACTCACTTGAGCTTCTCTGAACTTCGCACTTCGTCATTTAGAACAGTGAAAAAACAACCATAATTTTCACTGGTTAAGCTCTAACTTTGTTAATAAAAGAAAGGAAGAGATTTTTTTGTAGATATCTCTGGCTGCTAAGCAACACTATAAGACATCAACTGATGTATCTGAACAGGCCACTTTGAAAAATCATTAAAAATGTAGTAAAACAAACCACAAAACTCTAAAGAAAGCATGTCATTTGTGATGTCCTAATTTGGAAGTTAAAACTGCTAAGAGTATGGGTGTTTATCTACTGAATAACCAGCTACCCGTCATCTTTAAAAATGAATAATTTGTTCCTACTTCATACAAGGTTTGCTTTTTGCTGTTCTTCTATTTTTAGATTGTTAGAATACGATATATGTGATGTATCACTCCTTATTTCCATTCTTCTGCTTACTACTGACCTTGTTCTTCATAAGGGTCATCCGGGTCATCTGCAACCAGCTCAGCACTGCTTGGTGTCTCATGGTCCTCCTTGGTCGCAAATATAATTCTGTCTTTTCCTGCAATACAGGAGACAACAAGCAAAAGTTCAGAGAAAACTAAGACATAAGGAGTCACTTACAAAGCTGCTGAACACCACAAGGTAACGAGATACTCAACACAATGCATTAATGTTAAAAGTGAATTAATTCCATTGTACTTATCAATCACCTTCAAAACAAACAGTTGTTTGTTCAGAGAAACACATACACAATCACAATGTTTTGCTTCTAAAGTTGCAATTTTCACAGCAACATACCGTAATAGCTGCAGATCACAGTACAATTCATTGAACTGTGAAATTAAAAAGCTATTTCAAAACAAGCTCGAACTACCCCGTTGCCAGGACTAGAAGGGGTGAAACAAAAAAAGGAAGACTGAAAGAAAAACTATACCAAATTACAGCAAAGTATTCAATAGGATACTTATTAATAGCAGTACTCTCCATTAAAAACTGGTGTAATATTTTACAGTAATTATCTGAATTATACACTGAAGAGCACCTTAACAGTGTAGAACCAACTATATTGAAAGGTACTGTGAACATTACGAAGAATAGAAAAACAACACAGTGTGCTTCCTGCTCTTGTGCCACTCTTGATTTAACAAAGAGATTCTGTAGTGGAGTTGGGGAGGCTTGGCTGGAAACCTGAGTAGAGTTTTCTAACAACTCCATAAAACTATAAAAAAAAACCATTGAGGCAGACACAATCAGAAAAGAACAGCTGGCTAAAACTCTTCTGAATGCACAACTCAGTATTCACTGAGTGGAAAAAAAAAAAAAAAAGCTGAGTTCCCCAAGATCTTCCTTTCATTCTCAATATTCACGAAGTCACTATAGTGACTTGGCATTATTAGAAATTAGTATCTTCTTGCCCCTCAGCATGACCTCAACCAGCAGACGTTCAGTAACTCCCTTTACTTTGCTCAGTAACCATTATGCAGTTAAACATGTCTGAGAAACAGACAAATCTAAACACTTTTGAACGGGGAAACAGTTTTCTGTCAACTCTTCATTGTACTCCATTAAACTTTACAATGTAGAATGCCCAGTCTTTTCTTATATAAAAGGAACTACAAACATATGAACTCTGACGGCCGTCACTGTAATTTTGATGGATGCCATAAGACAACTTACAGATCCAAGATGTTGTTAAAACAAAGAAATTAAAAACATAAAGCAAAGGGGTCCACAGGTTATGACTACGTCACCACAGTTTATGATCAGCATTCAGTATGGCAAAGCCTGTATCTTCAAAATGACATTTAGAACTACAGAATGACTTTTTCCCGTTTGAAACTTTACGTTCCTTCAAGGGTGGGGGGGTGAGTGTGTGTAAATCTCCCAGGATATGAAGTGCTCAAGCCTCATAAATACCACAACCCGTCCAATGCAATACCTTGCAGCGATACAGAAAGAAAGCTCGCGCTCTACCCACCCTGTCCATCCACAGCGTTTTCTTTAAACAGGTGAAAAACCCCACCTCTGGCCGCTTCAGCTAAGCTGGTAGAAATTTAACCCCTACGGGAGGATCCCATTCCGCAGCGGGGCGCCCGCCGGCACGCCTCGGCCACTCCGCAGCCGAGCCCGGCGAGCTGCCCTACTTGCCCGGAGGCGCACACACACGCCCAGCTCCGGCCACCTCGCGGGGACGCTCCTGCCCCCGGCTGCAGGCCGGCCCCCGGGGCGGCGGAGGCCCCCGCGCCCCCTCCCGCCTCCCGGCCAGCCGCCCCGCC